>JANPYM010000005.1:860471-1066266 GCA_025890175.1 Ciborinia camelliae
TTTGATTTTTATTTTGGGGGGGCTAGGGGGGGGGGGGGGGGGGGTTTATTTATGGTTGGTTGGTTGGTTGATTGGTTTATGCAGAGCAGAGCAGAGAAGAATAGAATGATAGAACGATACCAAATATGATAATGCATTATTATTACATACCGGTACCTACCTATACATAGGTACTTTATCTAGCGATAGAATCTTAGCGATAGAAATATAGCAATAGAAATTTAGCAATAGAAATTTAGTGATAGATACCTATCTACGCCAAATAAAATAAAATAAAATACCTAGGTAACCAACCTCATTAATTAATTAATTAAGGTAACTCTGGCTAACTACACGTCACTGGTTTTGAAGGTTGGATTTGTTTGGTTTTGGATGGGATTTGGGGTTGGGATGGGATTTTGATAGGTTCTTCGATTTAAAAAAATATTTCTACTTTTTTTTTGATTGATTGAAATTTGGGGTTTGGTTGGTGTTACCTATGATAGACGATGATGGACTATGAAAGCCTATGAAAGCCTATGAAAGCATGTATAATAGCCTATAAAAGAAAGCCTATAATAACATACATAATAGCCTATAATAGCCAGTAGATATCTGAGCCTATGATGGACTATGATAGTTTATAATAGCCTATGATAACATACATGATAGCATATGATAGCCTATAATAGCCTATGAAAGGCAAGGTAGTATCAGCAAGACAATATAACAAAACACAACACAATACAATACACCTGCACACTTACTAATTACTTCATCGGCTAATTAATTGCTAGACTGAACTCAACTGGACTCGACTCGCTCGGGTATTATCAACTTGGAAAATTAGTCGTCTATTGTATGTATGTATGCGAAATCTCACTCTATCTTATCAGAGGTACGGTATCTCCCCCTGGGGCTAAGGGGAGAAAAATGTCTTGTGTTCCTTGCTTTAGTTGATTTAGTTTGAGTTTGAGTTTTAGTTTTTGTTGATTTACCTAGGTAAGTGAGACAGGAACGCCGCGTCTTCAGCTGACATGATATTACATGATATTACATGACATGACATTGAATATTGATTGATGGATGGATGATGGATAGATCATGGTGGCGCGCGTGGTGTTATTTTTATTTTGGGGGGATTTTTTTGGCTAGCTACCTACCTAGGTATCTAGGTGTGCTGTTCACATAGATTAGATTTATAGATATTTTTCTTTCTTTCTTTCATTCTTTTTGCTTGCCCTTGTATTTTTTGGTTGTTGTTATTTAACTCTATAGGTTACCTAGCTTACTCTATGTATGATCAATAGGTAGGTAGGTAGGTATGTGTATGGTGGCTGGCTGGCTTATTTGGGGAAACTTGGGTGTTATGCGAATGTGTATATGGATGTGTATATGATATAGTAGGTAAATAAAGAAAAGTCGATATCTCATTTACAACTCCATAGGTATGAGACAGACAGATAGATTGGGGGTTTTTTTATAGTTAGTTACAGCTGTGGCGTTCTCTCTCTCTCTCTCTCTACTTTTTTTGGGGGACTTATGGCTTGCGAGTTATGGCTTCCGAGTGATAGCTCTGATTTTTGAGAAAGGGGTCTCAAAGCTCCAGGAGGTTATTTCTTGGAATAATAATTTATGCTTAAGCTGCCAGGCCAGGAAGAAGAAGTTCACGTTGACTTGCTTCTTTTGGGAGATGTATATCGTGATATTTTTAGATATAGCTTATGCTGTATGTGACTGTGTATATGGCTGAATGGATCTACAGTAGACATAAGGGTTCATTGAACTTGATGATCGCATTAAGGTGTCGTAGGAGCATATCGAAGTCTGAAGATGGATTTGAGTGAGAACCTTGAGTTCGAGATAGAGCTTGGATATTTGGATTTTGATCGGGGTTGAGGTAATGGTGGTAATGTATATATGTTAGAGTAGATGTCACCGCGTTACTGTAAATCTGAGTTAGGAGTGGAGAAGAAAATATTTGGAGTTTGCATGAGGGGGAGAATCACCTACTAGTAATTACAGCAGGCAAGGCAGTCCACCCGTACCTAATTTGTATCGTTGGCAAAGTCGTTGCCTTTCTGGGGGTCATCAGTGAGCCAGGAAGTTATCGAATTGATGTGTTAATATTGCCATATATCTTGGGTTCATTTTAATTCGTGACGGAATGTCTCTTACATCTCGTGTACTTCCCGCTATAGCTCCAGCCGGAAAAACTGTAGCGAGTTGGCAGAAGTAATGGTGAAGATTCAATTTCATGATGCATACCTGAAGTTTTCAATGGGCCTGTTTCCAGGACACAGCAATGCCGGGTAAAATGTATCCTATTCTTACCAGTCATGGCACCGGCGAAAAAGGGTCGAGAAACTTAACTCCGTCGTGCAATTGAAGCACTGCGAAGTGACTTTTGTTATCTGTGAGCATATTGTATGATTTTCCAAAGGAAATTCTACCCTTGACATCAAAACTGTACAAATAGAGCCGCCTTTATACATGAACAGGATTGCCGTGTGCAGATACGATTTTCTGATCCAGTGACTGAGTGTCTGAGATCAATAGGTTTTTATAATCTGGCAGAACTGTGATGACATTATCAGCATGATTCGTGATGTTTCTCAGATCAAAGTAAGGAGCTGCTGACCAGAAGTGATGAGCCCCTGGTTCCAGACTTGTCGTCGTGGATCAAGCATTATCTTGTCTCGAGTTGTGGCTAGTGATACTCGAGGGATAAAAATATCGTACCAAGGAAATTTATTGCAACACCCTCGAGTATAGAAGCAGCTTGAGCCTTAAAGACTGACAATTCATTCGGCCTTATTTCAAGGTGAGAGAGTCTTCATGGTGACCTTGAAGGGAAATAATCGATTTAATCTACCTGTCCTAACAAAGGTGACTGTTGCATCAAAATATAACCCTAACCCTATATGCCAGAGCTGGGATATCCTCGCCATGAAAGGTCCTGGATCATGATATAAAAGATGTCAGAAAGTTCGATATATCATCATACTAGATGGGAGACAGACAGCGTAGAAGCAATCAAAATCGAAGTAAACTTTATGGCAATCATTGCCTCAGAAAGCAAATATAGAGAAGAGAATATAGAGAAGGGCCCAAAGTGACAACACTGAAACAATACATGTGCCTGGATATGATGTTCCCCTCGAATGAAGAACAAAAGATGGGATCCCGTAGCTGCTACAACAAACCGAGAAACCAAGTAACAAACATTTTCGGTCGAAGTTCAAAGTAAGGAAAAGGTACATCACTTTATGCCTTAAAGCTCAAGCCATATGGGAGTAAAATTAGCATGTCCATTTCGGTCCTCCTTTCCTGCAGAATATTTCTCTCCCATCTTTTTGATAGTCACGGTATGATGATGGTATGGCACAAGGGACTACCTACGCCTTGTCGGTTGGGCACGCCTTACTATGGACGCACAAAGGCATACAACTGAGACTCTGCGCTGCATTTGGTGGATACTTGTCACACCCCCACGGAAATCACCATTTGTGAAGTTGTTTCAAGGGACATTTCATCCTCGCCATATCACATGACACATCGTGTGGGTATGAGTTGCACTGGATTGGCTATCATGTGATAGCCAACACATGATAACCAATCGGTCATGGCATAATCCAGTCGAATAAAAATGATCCATTGGAAAATATGCATGTATATTGGGAATCAAGATACATATGCTGTGCCTCACTACCTCAAGATGCTCAGAATTATCTTACCCCCCGACTGAATATTTTCAAACTTCCAGCAAACACATCGTTTCTCACGCACACGCTCGCCGTCAAAATTCGACTTTGTGAAAATGGCCGAGAAATCCTTGAACGTTGTCATTGTAAGGAAAACCACCGAATATGCCAATCAAATACTAACAACTAGATATCGACTGGGCCATCATGTCCGAATCCTCGAGCGCAATCCTCCCTCTCAACAGATGAGTCTTGGGGCCGGATAGCTGCCATGGAACATGTTCAATCATTCATTGAGAGATATGATCTGACCAAGACACCTTACTCCGTAACGAGTCCGAATGTTCAGTTTCTTGATCAAGCCGTCAAAATCAAAAGTACTTGGAATATCTCCGTTGCAATGACTAGCTGGCAAATTCTATACTATCTCGTGAGAGCCAATTTCGATGATTTGGCAAGCGATATTTGCCCTCAACCGCCCAAATTAGCGGGGCAGCTAGGCTCGGCTATTTACGAGCACGGGAAGGAAGCGACTGACGTCGAATACAAAGATGGGTTGGTCACTGTCAAATACCGTGATACGGAGACCGAATAATATGGGAGAGTCCATGCCGATCTTGTTATTGCAGCTGATGGAGCTTCTTCAAAAGTGCGCCAAACCTTGCAGCCGAATCTAAAACACAAGTATGCTGGATATGTGGTTTGGAGAAGGACCGCGCCAGAGAGTGAAGTTTCCGAGAAAACCAAAGCAATTTTTGCGTGCAAAACAATATTCTTCCCATACAAGGGTGGTTATATTGTTCTGTACGTCGTTCATCTAAATATCTATTATAGATCTACCGGTGTACTAGTTATACCATCCCAGGAGAAGATGGAAATACTTCTCCTGGCCATCGACAACTCAATTGGGTCTGGTATAATGCATGCCCTGAAAACTCGCAGGAGTTTGTTGAAGTGATGACAGACGTCGATGGGCATAGGCACCGTACTACTTTACCGATAGGAAAGGTAGACCCCCAAAACTGGGAAAAGCAGAAGGCACTAGCCCTCGAGATTCTCCCCTCACCATTTGCAGAAATGATTCAAAAGACCAACAAGGCCTTCATTTCCGCCATCTACGATCGTGAAATTGCCAAACCAGAAGTTCTCGCTTTGATGGAAGATTACTTTTCGTGGGGGATTCGCTTGCGACATTTCGTCCACATGTGGCTTCCAGCACCAATCAGGCTGCACTTGAACAGTCGCTGGAACAACTCATGAAGAGGGAAATCACAGCTGCGGAATGGGAGGCTCAACTCCTCGCTTTTGCTAATTTTACGGCTGTGCGGACTGAACTTTGGGGCGCTTACTATATGTCTGGGGTCCCATCGCTAATTTTTGTGTCAACCTTAGTGGCAACACAAGCTATTTGGAAGCGTCTTTACGGCTAGATTGTTAATTGCTCAAGGGGTTAGAGGGGACTTTATTTCGATAGTTGACAGTTTCACGTCATTGTGTGTTAGTCTGTTAGGACGTGGAGGGGAAGGGAATTCAGCAGTGGGAGAAGAGAGTCCTTAGATTTGCGAGGATGAAAATGTGGAGGAGTAGATTTTGGGATGCTTGTTATATTGAGGGTAGTGTGGACTTTCATAGCAACATTAGTGAAGTATTGGGGGGTATTGGGGGGTATTGGATTGAGTGGAGAGGATGAGAGGGTGATGGTTCGGGGATAGGGGTGGTGTGGTATCCCTTCCATATATCGGGGGAGCAATATTTTGGAGCTTGCTTAATAAATTCGAAGTTGATCTAAATTTCAGATTGATTATTTACACCAATTAGATTGTAAAACGCTATATTTAAGCGATGATTATCCATCTAATTGAAGTTTAGAATTACCAAAATAACAAAAATACATATAGATCTCGATGACAATTTTAAGCTTTCCAAAAGAAGTTTCTATAAAAGTATAAAATATAGAAGTTCTAAAAGCTCTTAACTAAATTCTAATAAGATCCGATCCACTTGAATGTGATTAGATTTGATTAGCCACCTATCTATCTATGTCGCCACCCCGCCCGCTAAAATTCAAATAAATTATCCAATGCCCATTATAATTTAAAGGGGAGATCTCACAAAGTTTAAGGACATTGACCTCTGAGTCTCCGATACGAAGATCGTCAAAAAGAATATCAACACTCAACACGTAGAAGAATGTCGAAGAGTAGGTAGAAAGAAAGAAAGAAATATTACCGAATAGAGAAATCCCGATATATAAACCTTACTGGAAACCCAAACCTAAACCTAAACATCAACTACCCTCCGTACAGGGGTTTCCTTCGATGTGTCTGTCCACCTCCTTTTTACAAGCCTTTCCAAGAAGGGAGCTCAGCTATCATCATCATCAATGAAATTCAAAATTCTATTTTCCCAAACTATAATAATAAATGTCCAATGTCCAATATCCAATATCCAGAATCCAGTGTCCACATCCCAATATCCAAAATTCAAATATCAAACCTCGAATGCTTTCAATCTAGCCGACTCCATAACATCTATACCCTATATATATAATTTCCTGCTCTGGAATCTCCCCCCCTCGACGTCCAAAGTCCAAAGAAAGTCCCAACTCCAAACGCCCCAAAAATCACAAGAGTCCCCAACAAAGTATAAAGTTTAACCTAAAGTGTAAAGTATAAAGTATAAACCCTTCATTATCTAGCCTCCCTAGCCTATTCTATCATACTACCAATACCAATACCAATACCAACAACCAAGTCCCCATCCAAGCCCCGAGAAGCTTAACCATAAAGGCCGACCAGCGCCCATCCGGGATGATCCCTTGAAGCCATCAACTTTTGACTTTCTTTGCCAATTGCTATACCGCTTTACGCAATAGAAGGCTGAGACTCTGATATGCCATATGCCATATGCCATATGCCATGCAAGGGGGGGGGAGTGACATCCTAGGAGGAGGGAGGATAAGATGAGGACAGATTTGCTATTTGGTACGAATTCAATACTAGCTATTGTATTATTATTATTATTATTATTGTATTGATATTGAATGGGAGGCAATATGATGGAATTGCTCCTTCATAAGGCTAATTCGTGCAGCATCTAGAATACCACCCCACAAGTCATGACCCAAAGAGAGAAAAAAAAGACAAGCCTGAAATCTGATGCACCAATGCATGAAAATGAACGCCATGCCCATTCTAAATAAGTACATAATCTCGTTCAAGGACGCCAAACCGTCCATATCCATGTTGCTCCAGCTCTATAGTAGACAAAACCTTTTATGACCTGCAGACCCTACGTTACCAAGCCTGCTCTCCTGTATCCCAACCGATTCCGAATAAATACATGAAAACTAGATTCAAATGAACAATGATGAAATGCTATGATGTTTATAGCTATATTACCATGGTACTAAACCAGCAGGTAACATAGGATATTCCACCCCATCGATGATTTCCACATTCTCATCTACCCCCTCCTGACCCATATCCCATCTTTTCCAGTTCGATTGACAATCCCCTGGAACATATTTTGCCGCATCCATTGCAAGTGTCATCTTTACTTCCGGACAATAATCCCAAATATGTTTTCTCTTCTCAGGAGTTCCCCAAATCGGACCATGAAGTGTCACTCCACTCCCACCAGTATGATAACCCATCGGTTCATAAAACCCATCTCTCCAATCATCCACTCCCTTTATCAATCCTCCAGCCTTCGTTCCATGCTTCAATTTCGCAACCCGTTCTGCTTCCCCATTCCACATCTCTCCCGAAAACGTAAGTGAAGCCGTCCCATTTGCAAGTTTGGCACCAGGGCGATGTCCCAATCGATCGGTAAGCCATACATCTTCTGGTTCGGAATTATCTTTGCGTACTTGATTGCGCAGGACATCGATAATGGCGCTTACGCGTCGCAAACTTAATCCACCATTTCCCCCAAATCTCCCTTTAGGATTCCATGGTGCTCCTACCCAGTCGTAATCCAGCCAGTGATTAAGACTTTGCCTGCTGTTCGCACAAAGCATACTATCTGTCTGGAAAACTAGTAGCCACTCTGCAGGTTGTAGGACCGTCTCGTAGAGCCATAAAGTCGTTAAGAATCGACTAATTTCTTCTTGCGATCCCGTGGTCATGTTGGCAGGTATATATGTGAGGTCGAGTTTTCCCGATTCAACATGCTGTCGAATGGCGCGGCTTGTATTCATGAGTGCGACGGACTCGACACTGCCCATGAAGCGAAAACGCCAGTCGGGAGGTACGACGGACATGAAGTGTAGCGTTAGAGGGGCGAGAATGGGATTGGAGCGATTTTCAATGAGGAGGGCTACTTTGGAAGCGTTGAATTGAGAGGGCGGCGGGGCGCCATAGTCGAGGGATACTTTTGGGATTGAGGGGAGAGATGAGCGTTCTGGCATTGAGGGTCGGAAAAGTAGAATGGAGAGAATGCTGGATTAAAGATGCTATGTTAGCACTTTATGTATAGTTGGGTTATGATAGAGATAGCACGCACAAGAATAAAATAACACCACCGACCATCCGCATCCGTCTCGTAGTTTTCGACCATGCAGCTACCACGGTTGATCTCGTCGTCTCCCATATATCCTCAACCGTCATTTCCCCATTTGACGACGACATGATTGAGATGTTGATCGATTTGGCCGCAAAAGGGCTCACGATGTTCGTAGCTTCAATCAGATGCCGCTTGGAGGGTCGTGAATTGGGCAATTGAATGATATTCGAATCGATTGCTAAATGGCTGTAGAATTCAAATATTAACCTTTATATTAGATACGAATTCCAGAAAATGTCACAACGTCAAGAAATTCATCATCATAGGATATCAGATATTAGACAGATATCTTGTAGAGAAACGGAAACTACTACAGTAGGGTATTAGAAGTTTTAGGTAGTATCAAGGAACGTATCAAGGTATCACAGCACAAGGTTTTTGTGTGACCGTGTGAGGGGTGAAATGAAGCGTGGAGTGAAAACATACTAGGTTAGGTAATAAGTCGGGTGGGTGGGTCACGCATTCATTAGGTAAGATCGACCGATACCTAGATGCATCAATGGTAAGTTACATATTATTATTGTGTGCATTATGCTGGCTGCCGGTACTCTACGAGATGAGGCTAGACTACTACGGGAATAATAAATGAATAAATCAATAAATTAAAGAAATAATAATATATATGTATATATGTATATATATATCTGCAAAAGATTTCAACCAACTTCAACTGCCCGCAACCAACTGCAACCAACTGCAACTACCAACTTCAACTGACCGCAACCAACTTCATCCAACTTCAACCACCTCCTTCAACTTCCCGCAACCAACTTGAACCAACTGCAACCAACTGCAACCAACTTCAACCATCGTTTTGGAATCCATCATAATATCATATCCGACCGTCCTGTAACAGAGGCTGCAGGTGGCTGGCCAGTCGCTATACCTTAGCATCCCTTCCTTGGTGGCTTTTATTATCTCAACCTTAAACCATCAATTCATCTACGAGTACCAGGTAGTACGTACATCAAATTGCACCAGGTTTCCTTTCCCGTCAGGCTGTCACTTGCTTCTGCCCCACCATTGTTTCATTAACTTCTTCACATGGGTTTAATTCGTTTGGGGCATCCAAGTCTCTCACAAGTTACAACTTACAAGAAATTCCAAAGGAGGGCTGGTTTTTAATGCCCCAACTCTGCTTCCGGGGCTGATGAGTGACGAATCAATGATAAAATTTCCTAAAGTTCGTTTTCGGATATTGATATTGTAGGTTCAGCCTCAATTTCCACACCAAGTCACATATCAAGTTAAGAAAAAGGATCATGTGAAAGTTCGCAAATATCTCCTTGCGGTATCGATATTGCAAAAATTGCATTTCAATACCCCTTTTCCAAACCATGAAAGATGGCTTTTGACTATCACTTCGAGCTGCATTTAATTGAGAAAAGCAGGAGGTTAATGGTTTGTGGCAATCGCTTGCATCATGTTTTCTTATCGTGCCGAAAACATGTGAGACCTCATGAACTATTTTTCAATATGCCCTAGCCAAGCCTTTTCTTGCGAGTGCAGTAGAGTCATGTTAACGTCGCTCATCCACTACTTGGTCAAATCTTATTCTAGCGGACATAGATCTTCGACTCAATGCTTCGGTGAACCTTTGACAGTTACTTGTGGGAGGATACATTCCGTAGAATTCTGAACAGTTTGTCCCATCCCAAAGTCCTAAATTACGACGCTAGGGTCACAGGCCATGGCTGTCGATGTCCAGCAACGTCGAGCTCGCAACATCGGATTTGGATCTATTCTTCTCCTCATGATCATCTGGACAGTCAAACTCTCACACCCGAACCAAACTGTCATTGATATCTATTCAAACCATACGAAAAGTTTAAACTCATCGGGTTCAATATTTGCCCTCCCAAATCAGTTCCTTGGAGAAAAGTCGAATGCGACAATTGAAACCAAACCTATAGCCGACGAATTTGGGGATTACTTCAATGGAACAATTTTCAACAAAGTCGGGGTAATAATCGAGGATAGCTATCGTCCTGAAGTGATTCCTCTCGTTCTCCACTTTAGCAGTGTCCTCGGCCCTTCATGGCCAATACTCATCTATACTTCAATCGAAGAAGTCGGCCGGTTTTCCTCATCTGCGGCACTCTCTCGATATCTTACACCGGGCCTCATTCAAATCCGGAATCTTCCACAATCCGTCCTCTTCACCGACCTTAAAGCTAGAAATAAATTTATGACAGATACATGGCTGTGGGAGAATCTTGCACCCGCAGAGCACATTCTACTTTTCAATAGCGACAGCATGTTGTGTTCTAATGCGGCAACGAGTGTCGATGAGTTCTTTGCTTATGACTTGGTGGGAACACCTGTTAAAGACAAAGGGCACAGGGGAGGTTTAAGTTTGAGGAAAAGGAGTAGTATGTTGAGGGTTCTAGAGAGTTGGGACTTTGCCGAGGAGGCGAAGAAGATGGAAGAGGAAAAGAAGAAGAAAGAGGAAGAGAAGAAGAAAAAAGAAGAGGCAGAGAAGAAGAAGGCACAGGAGGAAGAAAAGAAGAAGGCAGAAAAGGAAGAAAAGAAGAAGAAGCTGGAGGAAGAGAAGAAGAAGAAGAAGCTGGAGGAAGAAAAGAAGAAAAAGAAGGTGGAAGACGAGAAGAAAAAGAAGTTACAAGATGAGAAGAACAAGAAGTTACAAGATGAGAAGAACAAGAAATTGGAAGATGAGAAAGAGGCGAAAGAAGACCAGAAGAAGAAGATAGAGGTAGAGGGCGAAAAAGATGACAAGAAGGTCAAGGAAGGCAAGCAGGATGTCAAGACAGAGATAGAGAATGGAGCGGGGAAGCAGAACCAGAAAAGGGAGGATAAAAAGGAAGAAGAACCGGAGGAAGAAGAACTGGCAGAAGATCGATGGTTCCAAGAAAAGTACGTCCAACTCCTTCATTTCATGAATAGCAGACTAACAAATTCTTCAGATTACGGAAGTTACAAGGTGACGAGGAAAACCTTGACATTGACCCAGAAGATGAGGGTGCAGTGAATTTACCCACCGAAGAAACTACTCGCACATTCAGTGTCGAATCTATCGATTATCCTCACCCATTGGGATTACATCGCGTACACAAGTGGAAGGAAGATCAGATGGATAAATTAAATGATTGGTGTCCAGAATACAAGTTATGTTCTGTATCACATCATGGCAAGGAGTTTCCGACTTTTGAGAATGGAGGAGTGGGATGGTAACGTGGCAGCATGGTATGACATATTAAATAATGATAGGGGTTCGGCTATTTCATGTGAACAGAATCTTTATTGTATATGACTCGGAGTTAGAGAGGTGTTTATTAATTCCCTTTCACAGTGTGGAGATAGGTTTTTGAGAAGCTTGAAAATCAACGCCTACATCATTATCGAGTGAAAACATTTCCAGTTTCCTATCTTTTTTTAAAACAACCTTAATTTTGTCTTCAGTTAGATCAATATATCAACATATCTTAAATCTTTCCCAAAAGCTACCTTGATACTGTGGAAGGGATAATTCCATATGATTTTCCCTTCACTACTCTTGACTCTTGCCTCAAGTTAAAAGCATCATGATCAAATTTGCTCCTTCTCCTTTTCTATCAGTCCCTATCAAACTATTCAGACTATCGGGAAAAAGAATCCAAAGATTCTCCTTGGTGGCGGGAAGCGGGAAGCGGGAAGATTAAATAAAGGGGCTTTCCACATTCCTTAGAATAGCCACGATGTCTTGCAATCGATCACAGCCCCCACAGGAAACTTCCGGAAAAAGACATCATCGTTTTCTGATATCTTTTTCCTTGCACACTTATACACTTATACACATCCGATTCCGGAATTTAGTGTTTACTACTACCTATTCGAAGAGAGAGGAATATGATGGCTGGGGACCTGAATGTACCTGGCTGGATATTTATACCTTGAAAAGGAATAAATCGATATATCAATAATTACCTAGATCATGTTATACTTCCTATATTAGGTAGAGACGATTATTATATTAAATTATATTATAATATTAATATTAATAGATACTAGATACTAGCTAGGAACAGAGTATGATATTACGATTGGTGATAACAAGTTCTCCAATAAAAGATGCACCCAGGGATGTGGCGGGGACAACTCCGAATATCAACAAGGATACCTAGTCTGCATACGGACCGGGTATTGAATTTTCCATTATTGGGGCATTATAAATTATGGCATACGATGAAATGATATTAAATGCTCACACCGTGACCATTGACCACGTTTTAAAGCTCTTGGCTTGGAACAAATTAT
The DNA here is from genome assembly GCA_025890175.1 of Ciborinia camelliae. Classification (NCBI taxonomy): domain Eukaryota; kingdom Fungi; phylum Ascomycota; class Leotiomycetes; order Helotiales; family Sclerotiniaceae; genus Ciborinia; species Ciborinia camelliae. The sequence goes on from JANPYM010000005.1 coordinate 872,975, forward strand.
CTTCTCTCACCAGCAATTGTTGCACATCACATCAATATCATATTCAGATATTCTCCCGTAGATCTCTTTGCGGCGTCATCATGCACATCCATGCAAGGTCGCAAACCAAGACCAAGTCAATTTCATAATACAGTCGCCCAATCAATTCCAATTTTTATGTTTAGATCTGTTTTGGGCGTTTCGTTCTCTGTGTTACCATCCCGGCAAACGAATTGGTCCTCGATTGATACAATCCACCTACATACCATACCTATTACACTACTACCCTTTGCACATTTCCAAGAGCCGTACATTCTACGTATTTTCTTGCGGTGGGAAAATAATGTCGTCTTCACCTGCGCGACCCAGCCCTTTGGGTATTGGATCTGTGGTCATAAATAAAACCAGAATCCTGTTACTGATATCTCTAATAGCAACGTAAGTAACTATTGTGCCCAGTGCAACCCGGGCCTACCTCTCTCTCATGGGCAAACAAACCCCCGAAATCCGAAGGGCAAAGTCTAACCACGTTTGCAATTAGATGGTGGATAGCGCATTTTGTACCTCGATATCGACCGGTGGTTGAAGAGCACATCAAAGGGAAAATATCTTCGGCCGTCGAGAAGATCCCCGCGATCAAAGTAGACTGGTATCCCAACCATGACCCACGCGAGCAATTCAATGCTTCGAAAGTTGCACTCCTCATTGAAGGCCGACCCATTCCTCACCTCGTCCCACAACTTCTACATATGATATCTGTCGTGCCACCGGATTGGCGCTTCGTGTTCATCGGCACAAATAAGAGTGTCACAACCATGTCCCGCAGTTTCGCAACACAATATCATCAGGCGAATGGCAAACTGGACTTGATGGTCCTTCCAAAACCGTGGAAGGTTGATAGTAAGGAGGATGTATTCAGATTGCTTACGGATATCCGATTCTATGATGAATTCTTGCCGGGTGTCGAGTGGCTGCTGAAATATGAGTCGGATAGTATTATGTGTGGGAATTCAGAGGAGAGTTTGAATGACTGGTTAGACTATGATTGGGCTGGTGCTCCTAGGTAAGGGTTATTCTTGTCCTCGAGCATTTTACTACGATTTGAATGATAAACTAACATATATCCGAATCTAGAATTGCGAACGACCATTTTGCAGGAAATGGCGGACTTTCATTCCGAAAAGTCTCAACGGTGAAGAAAATTCTCGCGTTTCAATCCCGAATTAACGATACGACCCCTGAAGATGAGTGGTACGGAAAACGGGTCGTATTATTACCAGGGGCACGAGTGGCGAGTGGTGATAAAGAAGATCATTTCTCTGTCGAAGATAGGTATCATGATAAACCCATGGGATTTCATGTGCGTGGCGGAGGAGAGACTCTTGCGGACGAAGTATGGAAGGACCCCGTTCAGAGGAAGAAGATCTTCAATTATTGTCCTGAATTGGTGATGATAATGCCCATGAAGTTAGAAAGGGAGAGATGTCAGGGTGACAATAGAATGGGCGAGATTAAGAAAGAAGGACAGTGAGGCAGCATAACTTAAAATAGAGCATCTTGGCGATTCGGCAAAAATGGGGCAATACGGTGTAGGAATGGGGGGTTCTAGATTTGTCTATTACACTAGCGAGAGATGGATGCATCATGGATACATGTATGGTATTATACCTCGACGGAAAACATATGGAGATTGGCGTCTGGAAACATTTTGGTCATGGTCATTTTTAGTAGGCGTACATCATGTTTGTACATCATAGTGTAGAGTACCTGCTTGCTTGCTTGCTTGCTTGCTCAATTGAAATCATTTGCTTCAAGGAGCTGGAGTCCAGAGGTACCCTGGATTAGACTCGACGGCTTTGCTTTCAGCCATGCTCAATGTGTACCTAGGTATTTGCACATCAACATAGTTCTCGGCGAGCATTTTGCTTTGCTACACCATATGATCGATCCCAGTGGAAAGTTTCTCGGTTTCTTTCTTTGCCTTGGACTTGTTTCTGTCATTCATCTGTACCAAAACCGAGCGGCTCACCTGCAAATACCCGAAGTCCCAACTCCAATTTTCAACTTTAGATCGTTGGTCAAATTGAATTGGGATCTTGTTAATGGTTTGGTCTCGGGTTCATATCTAGGCACGGCGTTGATGGATGGATGGATGGATGGCCTATTATTCATGTTGCGTTGGAATATGAATAGGTAGGTAGGCAGGTGGTTTATTCTTAAAAGTACCTACCGTACCTATAGGTACCTAGGTAGGTAAAGAATATTAATCATCTCCATGTTTCAGTTTCGATATTTAGCTTGGGACTATTTATTGTCCACATTGAATTGGAATCTTTTAAGTTAATGATGATGTGATGGGACGGGATGGTTTGGACGTTGATAGGTAAGGTAAGGTAGCTTTTGTTTACTGTTTGTTTATACCGCATTCTAATAAATTGCATCTTTTAAGCGAATTCATACTCGACCCGTGGTTTTTGTAGGATTACTTAGGTACTTATAAGTTAACTTGATTGCACTTTTTTGATTTTATTATCAAGAGATACCTATGTCAATAGGTACTCTCCATATCAAAAACACCTACACTAGGACACTTCCAAGAAGCAATCCTTCCAAATCCAAACCTCAGTCACAGGAGTTATTTATTATACCACAACCAAGACACCGACAGCCATGCCGCATTCAACTCCAGCGATGCAAGCTCCACCGATTCCATATTCAACCAAGCCACACTCACTCATGTCTCTCCCATCTCTCAAGGAATACATGGTCGCCCGGCTAGTCGCAGCAGGAACGCATGTTCTTACCACGGACGACGCACTCCGAGATTACGAACGCCATCGCAACAAGATGGAAGAATTGTGCAACGGAGCCACGAAAACCACCATCACTTTCCTGGCCGACAAGCTGTTCTGGCGTGCTCATTGTCCGTGTCCCCATCTACCCTCCTCTTTCGACGATGTGAATGGATTGCTGACGAAAATCTAGGGCCCCACGAACCATATCCGAGAGATAGTTGTTACCTGACGCCGAATGATATGGATGTTATCCACACGGCATGTGCGAAGCTTTCTGCGGGGACGATTCGCGCGGGGGATGAGGAGACGCGTCGTCGGGAAGTCAAGAGATCTCGGGATTTGTATTCTCGGGAGGCGTGGGCTTGGAGCAAGGCTATTGGGGAGAAGCTTGCACGAATGCCGCGGAATGAAAAATGGGCTGGAGCACAAAATGTTGAGGATATTGAAGAGCGGTTGGATTTAGAGGCGTTCTCACAACTTGAGATCTGAGGGAAGAGTAGAGTGGTGATGCCGAGGGAATGTTTATTGCATTACTGAGAGGGTTTGGGATGTTTGATATGATATGATATCTGGAGCATCGTTGTAGAAGATCATCAAGTCTATATCCGTGGAGAACAACAAAGATATCATAACTTTAATTTTTATAATTCTGCTCCTTTCCAGGTGACCATCTCATGATATATATATATATATAATTTCAAGACTCGAAAATTCGCTCTTCCATTTTCTCAGCTTCAATCTATTTTTCTCATCCAACGCCATGAAGTCGAAATCCCCTCAACCACCAACACCATCGCAAAAGCCAAATACAATTACAATTACAATTACCAAATCTGCTACTGTATAATACCATCTCAATCACTTCTTGATCATGGTTTATACATCATGCGGAGACTATATGATAGCCAAACTCATTGCAGACCCGTGTTTCAAACCGGCATACACGAAAGAGAACGCCACGCAAATATATCAGATTTGTTATAGGAAATACAGCAGAGGATACGTCAGAGCCAGCACGGAAAGAATGTTTTACCGCGCTGATCAATGTTTTTGGCAACAATTCTGTAAGTGGTGTGGGATGTTTGGATGGGATAAGGTGAATTCTGACATACATTTAGGGCCAACAGAAGAATTTCCAGGAGAGAAAACCTGGATGATGCGAGAGAATAAGGAGGATATAGCTGTGGATAAAGATGAAGCTATTGCAGCGCAGATACGGCAGGAAGTAAATCAAGAAGATGCTAGAAATCGACAGAACGAGATGAGAGAATCATCAGGGCCACAGCCCTTTTCCAATTTAGATGATATTCTAGAGGTCACTGATCCCAGAGAGTGGTCGCCATCAAATCAGAATATTGCGAATAGAAACAAACCGAAAACTACAAGAAAGACGCAAGCTATAGATTGGGGCATTGTTACGATACAGCGAAGGAAAGAGTATCGGAGACAACTGAAACGTGGGTTCTCGAAGAAGAAGAAGAAGAAGAAGAAGACAGCAGTAGAAGAAACAGCACGACTTTTGGCCAAAAGCCCCTCAGCAACCTCCACGTCAACAGAACAAACACAAATACTTCAAAGGGGGGAGCTAGATAGAGCTCAACCGTGGTACTCAACCACGCATTCACAGAAAGCTTCCTCAACCTCATATTTTGCCGCGAAAAATACATACAGAGAATCACAACACTCATCTGAAGCGGTACAACATCCGCGCGCTCCTCCGAGCCAACTTCAAACATTAGATGAGATGATTGAAGAAGAAAGGGAGATTGCAAGGAAATTTGGCATTTCGCATGGATCCTTCTTGGATCGCGAGGAGGGCATAAGTATGCATCAGAGCAGAGATGGGTTAGGGGAGGTTGGAAGTGAGATCACACGGGCAGCAAATGGAAAGAATCCTTTTTGCGTGGTGCTATAGCCCCCTTCTTATACCACGAAACGAAACTGTGCTTCGTTCGGTATTTGAGGAGTTCTTCGGGGTGCGTGGTTCCTTTTTGAGGTGCAGTATGAATGAAGCTGGTCGGGAACTCGGGATGATGATATGGCACTATTCCCATCTTCTCAGGCCATGGGTTCGTCTCGGCCTGCTTAGCTTAGCTGAGTGATACTCCTACCCCAGTATCGTATCATTCGGAATGATACTCGTTCCTTGGTACGCAAATATTCGTTGCGCATTAGCAGTTGGGTGAATCGTAGCAGCATCATGAGCTATTGCCGCAGTGGTTTTTGTAGCGAAGTAGAAGGAAGTTATTGAATAGGGGCAAAGTGCACGATATTTCTTTCTCTGTCGGGTCTAGAAACTTTCACTCCTTTGCGTGGGGTGAAGATTGAGATTAGTGAAGGTTCGGGTTGTACAGAGCTAAAATCTAGCTTATGTCTTACTTTAGTACCCTCTCCATTCCACCCTCAACCTCAACCTCAACTTCAACCTCTTTCTCAATGATATTATCATACCGATTGATACCCACCGAGCTTCGACAACAGGAACCTGTGAAAGGTACCCAGTAGGTTACTGTACTATCATGAAGTATTCATAATTACAATAGATCTCACGATAACTCAGTTCTCAATCAGGTAAGACACCGTTAACTCTTTTTACATGTGTACTCACTCTCGACAGACAACACGCCTCGAGAAAGTTTATTTGCAATTTGTGTTGAATGATTCCGTCACGTTTTAAAACACAGAGTAGTATTGCAAAAACATTGTTATATTCAACTTCATATCGTTTTATGAGTTCATACCTCCCTCTCCCCCTCCACTAGTGGATCCAAAATCCTGATTTGAAGGCCTTGTAACCCTCAAGATAACTTGAGTTTGTGGAGTTTGTGGAGCTTGCTCGCCATCACTCCCATCTGCATTCCAAAACTCCCCTTCTATCTCCCGATGCTCATCTTCTAACTCCCGAAGCTTCAGTCTCAATGGCCAAACCTTCCCTTCGAACTACTTAATCTTCTCGCTTAAGTTGACCATATAACTTGTCCCTAACTCTTTCAACTTCTGGAAGCTAACTTTACTAATGATCTTCTCCTCAAACCATGTCTCCAAGGTCCTCGTCTGAAAATCGATATAGTATGAGTATTTCGAAACTTCATACACGAGGGATTTTTCCTCCACTACATGCTTAAGATTGCCCTTCAAGATCGCCGATAGTGTCGGGGCCCCTTGTACCGCTCGTAGAACCCAGTACCATTTGATTTTTAATTCGGGCCCTATTGTTCGGGCGTAGCCTAGCTCACGATATTTCTTTTGAAGATCCTCGGGAGCGTCGGTCTTGTTATCGACCCACTAGGTATCTGTCAGCTAAACCCCATCATGATATATGAGTTTGAACTTGGCCAATCATTTCACGCACTTCGATGTCCTGAAGACGTTTGTTCATGGTATCATATTCCTGGGTTTCTAATGAGAGAATGAAGTTGACGATTTCTTGCCCAAGATGTGGAGGATCTGAGTCGGCAAAAATCCAGGTTGCTCGACGTTGTGTTCCAACGATAAAACCAAGAAATCCAGAGGTAAGCATTCTGATGGAAATATTTGACAAGGTTGCGATATTTGGAGAGTGTGTTGTATTTGAAGGATTTGGAGAGTGATTTGGAGAGTGATTTGGAGAGTGATTTGGAGAGTGATTTGGAGAGTGATTTGGAGAGTGATTTGGAGAGTGATTTGGAGAGTGATTTGGAGAGTGATTTGGAGAGTGATTTGGAGAGTGATTTGGAGAGCGGTTTTGGAGAGTGGTTTTGGGGAAGTGCTCTGGGATTACAATTTGTCAGCGCGTGATTCATTTTTCAAAAGGCACAAGATATGTTGCCGAATACCTATACAACAGTCATCACATTTTCATGCAGGCCGCTATTCACTGCCATTACATCTAACCATGACAATGACATCAATCCACCATGCAAATAATTTTTCCCTTCGACTGGTTACTTTCCATCAATGTATGCGCCTCCTTAATATCTTTCCAGGAGAAAACCCTCTCAATAGGAACCTGAAAAGTCCCATCAGCGAATTTCTGCAGCGCGGTTTCGGCCAACACATCTCTCAATTTGCCTTGGTAGTCCAAAGGTCTACTTCTCAATCTGCTGCCCTCCCATCGCAAACGTTTATTCTCGAGAGGACCGATATCCAAGCCATCAAGTTTGTATCCACTAAGACTGGCCAGCTGAACAATCCTTCCATCCATAGCTGCGGCTTCAAAATTGCCTTGAGCATAATTCTTGCCAATGAAGTCAACAATTACATCTGCCCCATGACCTTCCGTCGCATCTAGGACCCCCTGAACCCAATTTTCAGTATGGTAGTTAAAGCCGTGCGTGGCCCCCAAGTCTTTGCAAAACGCGATCTTTTCATCAGAACCCGCAGTTACGAGTATTTTGTTGGCTCCAGCAGCTTTTGATAATTGGATACCCGCGATGGACACAGCGGACGCCCCGGCGTGCCACAGGATATTATCTCCTGGTTTGAAACATCCAACGAGATATAAAGCTTGTGTTGCCGTTATCCATGTCTAAATATTATCTTGAGTACTCGATCGCATAGACACGACGATAGACACATACCTCTGGGATCCCAGCAGCTACAGACCATGACATCTGAGCTGGTTTATGAATGAGCATCTTCGTCGACGATGCCAGATATTCTGCATAAGCTCCTTTTTGGCCATCAGCATCGAAAAACCCCACACCGATGATGCATCAATCATACCTCCGTACGCGAGTCCAAAAACCTCATCACCAATCTTAAAATCCCCTACATCACCACCTCCAAGTTCCTCAATAACCCCAGAGAATTCCACACCGAGAATCTTTCCTGCTTGTGGGGGCACATTATATTTCCCCTCCCGTTGCATCAAATCCATTCGATTGAGGCCAAACGAATGGATTTTTACCAGGGCCTGCGATGTGGAAGGTCTGGGTTTGGGAACCTCGTTGTTTAGGAAGAGGCTGGAGATCGGTCCGCTCCCATTTTCGATATCTGTAGGTCATATTAATTTATGTTATGGTCAAGTAGAGTAACCTTTCGTATTCTCACCAATTGCACGCATCATCTCTCCTGATATTTCGTTTTGCTCAAGAAGATTTGTAGCAGATTCTCACTACTCCCTAAGAGCACAATGGGAGTGTTTTATAAGAATCTCTGATAAGGAAAACCAGCTCAATCCCGCTGCATGCATTATGCATTTAATTGTTGTGGGACAGCCAAAACAACAACATCGACTTATACATGAGCCAAAAAGACCCCTGATTGGTGTCTAATACTTTGTTCAAGCGCAATATAGAGATATCTAGATGCAGGTCGCTTTGTCATCCATATGTATGTCCCCGCACTTTTCCGAATTTGGAAATTGTGACCTCCACTAGGAATGAAGAGTCGGCCACATGGATGTTGAAAGGTTAACAGTGGAGGCGACGCTAAATCAGCGCAATCCTACCCAATTTCAAGAAATCACCAGTGGTACCATGGCCTATAAAGCGAGAGAGAGCAGGCGAATAGCTGAATAATCTATTCGTAATATTCAAAATCTATATGCCTTGAAACGTTTAAATTGCAGGACTTTCTGAATACGTAAAGGACTTTCTAAATACGCAACTGTGGAAAGACAGTGGAATCCGGAAAGGTCAGCCAAATGAAGAAAGCACCCCAAATAACCATCATGGGCTCCAAATAACCTAACGCATTCTTCGTCTGCCAGAAACTAGATGGAACGAAATAGAAAATCTGCCACCCAACACAGGCTTGCAGCAAAGCAACCAAACAAGGGTATAGAACTCCTCCAAAATGCAAATGCAATCATCAATTTCATACCCCTTCGTTGTGTCCAAGTCTCGATGGCCGCATCTAAATGCGCCTCAACCTAAAGTACCATATTCCGCTCTTGATGTAAATGGTGCACTCAAGCCGGGCGTGAAAAGTCCTTTCCCATTCAGTCCCTGAGTTTTCCATGCTTCCAACATTACCTCAATCTCCCTTCTGGCATCGTCCACGATGTCATCCATATTGATATCGATTTTGTCCCTTCCAAAGGGATCTTCATGCCATTGAGCAATTCCTTCGATGCCATAGAGGGCGAAGGCTACAAATGCGACGAGGGGGACTGTCCACCAGCCAATCTCAGCAGCCATGGCAAATGGTAAAATGCAACAGAAGAGGGCGAGCGTTTGCTTGGAGTGGATGAGGTGTGCAACAGGGGTAGGTGCGAGTCGGATTACTTCCATGTTACCGTAAGCTGCGATAAATTGATTGAGTTCGGAGAGCATTTGGGAGGAGGAAGAGTTGTTAAACCAGGCTCTGGGCGTGAAAAGCTTGTTAGATGCATTCCCAAAAAGCAAGATTTAGAATGGTCGTGACTTACAAATTGCAACCAATGTTGATAAATTTCTCGACATAAGTAGCCAACTGCAGCGTCAATCCCAACCCCATATGTTCATGGCCCTTAAACCCCTGTGGCAAAAGCTCCTTATATTCTTCTGGCCAAGCAATCTGCCCTTCTTCGCCCAAGAATGTTCCAGCACTAAGCTCTACACCCCAATCGGCTCGCAGATGGTTCTTGACGGTATAGAGCATAGATATCATAATCTTTACTGTTTCAATCGTTTTTTCTTCAAGTGCTTTGGATAGTGGCTGCTGATTTTCATCTGCTGCACCATCACCAAATTTATATGCCGAGCTGTCCCTACTGCCTTCATTCCATGTAGACGATGAATCGTATTGATGGTCTGGTGGAGCCGGGGCTGGAACAAGGACAAGTAGGTGTCGCGTGAGACATCTAATCGAAGTCGTGAGGGTACTGAAATGACACCGACCCGTCCAAAAACGATTGTATGCTGTTTGATTGCGGAAAACGAGTTCTAAACCCACGACAATGGATAGTGAGGGAACCTTAGTCCTATCAACCCCCACTTTCTAATCACAAGCGGTGGAGAGTACTTACGATACTGGTTGGAAGAGTAACATCACTGCTAATGTGCTGGTTCAAATATACGACGACAGCAGCGATAGCAGAAAGAATAGCAATGGGCCAGAGAACCTCTGCAAAGAAAATTGGTTAGTCGCGTCTCCTCTTCTCCAAAGTGTGTGACGTCGTACCGGAGTGGATAGAACCCTTCCAAAATCTCAAAACTAGAGGCCATCTTATCTCATTGTCAGCTCCTGGCTAGTTTTCAACCCAATGTATTATTTTTTACCTTCGCTCCTTTCTTCTTGAAGAACTCGCCAGTAACCATGACATTTGACGGTTTCGTTTCGAATCTCCACCGAAGTTCAGAAATAACGGCGTTCTCGACATGTTGATTGTATTGACTGAATGTGCTTGTAAGTTTGCAGATTCAACCTCGCAGATCGATTGCAGAAGAGAGGAAGCTCTGCGGTCATGAAGGTTAAATATTCATTCACTTGGATGAGAATTGCTGAAACGCATACTGTAGTAATAAATAACATGGGGGAGTGGACCTTTGATATCCAACACAGGGGTATGATCCTAGCAAATCGATGATAACGGCGACTGGCGGCTAAGGTGACCCATATCTGGGAAAAAATTGAAAAGCTCTGACCGTTTGGACCATGAATATTGAATTTGACGTTGAACTGGATTTTGTAAATATGCTTCGAGTATTTATCGATTTATCGAAGAAATTATTTGTTCATGAGGTGAGAAGAACTAGAAATACAACATAGGTTTTGTGGCCTAAAACCTTCTGAATTTTGCGCCCCCCTCAAAAGCCACTCACTCACTTGATGTACAATGCTATCATATCTCCATCCATTTAGACTTATTCCTTTGTATCGTATCATCGCAAATTCATTCATTACAATGCTGGCTTTCCTTGTTGTGCGCCGAGCTGTGCGTTCAACTGTCCTGCTGTGTCTGTGCCCGAGGAAAGTAGCTATTGCAGAAGATGTTAGCATGAAATATCCCAATCTAGATATGCTTGGGGCAACGCACCTCTCCGCCCATCTCCCTCATCTTCATCTCCTTCTCCATTTCAACTACCTGCTGCTCCTCAACAAATGCCAATGCCCATGGAACTCCCAACATCAAAGCACTTGTGCTCACAACCCATAAAGTCTTGCCTCCAAACATTAAACCATATTTAATCCAGCTTGTGGTTGTATCCACCTTGCTAGAAATAAATGATCGAGTTGACGCTGGTACTATATCCTTCAGGGCACTTATGCGGTCCGCGAAGGTCTCCTCATCTGCGACATTGTCCTCTTCGTCGGAAGAGATCTCGGAATCTTTATTCGACGTATATTAGCTAACTGTAAGGGAACTCGCAGTTAATGGTAAGGCTAACCAGTATCAGTGTAGTAATCATCCTCAGATGGACCAGCTTGCTTTTGCTCGAAGGACTCATCCTCAACTTCTGTTAATTCAACCATCGTTGCGAGATTTGAGGATTTATATTCGGAGAAAGAAGGAGGTCAATGTTGTGTGAATTGTGGTATACCGGTTTTGATTCAATTTGCTGATGATTTATTATACCTTTGTCTTCTAGCCAGGCGGGACAGTTGATTTTTTGGTGCCGTCACGCTAGGATCACGCTAACGGCAAGGCTGGTCAACTACGTCAGGCTGCCGAGCCGCGAACCCCTTTGATGCTCTGAATAACAACCATAATGGCATAATTTTTATTCTTTGTACGTGATTGAAATTTGGAGTTTCTGAGAGTTCTAGTCTTCTGTTTCAATTTCTCTGGTTGTTAATTACGGCCATTCGTTATATTTCCTTTGTGCTACTCATGCGCAAGCAAATCTTCGCAGCAATACCTATTTCGAAGTCTCATATCCAACGCGAAGTGCACCCTAAGGTCATTGGCAGCAATCATATCATCAATATATTTACACCCACGAAACTGCGACCATCATGCCCGACTTGCATCCAATTGTCATCGACCCGTTGGAGTACAAATTTAAGTGTGTCATCTACACATGCAGCGGAAAAGGCCTGTGTAAAGATGGCTACTATTACGATCCCCACGCCACAAAACTGCTACCCCCAAAAGATCACAAGTCAGGCAATAAAAATGATATTGAAAGAAAGCCGGTAGGATGGTGGAAAGCTCAATGCGCCTTTAGAGGATTAAGTCAGTCTGGATCTATCGCCGATTTGCAGTCGAGGTTGAGGGAAGCAAAGAAGAAAATCATGCCGGAGCTTAAGACCGCAGAATCCAAATTGAACAAGGACTTCGAGAAACAAAATGCAATTGCGAGGGATGGCAGCTGGAAAGAATTAAAAACAGCGGAGGAGAAGGCCGAAGCCAATCCACAGAAATATCTCAGCGAAGCATTTCCAAGCGCTAGCACGGGACGGCCAGCAAACCTGGATATTGTCATTGTCAAAACTAACCACCGAGCCGCCTTAGCCGACGCTGCAGATAAAATGGGATTGTGCTCAGTGTCAGTAGATGCCCCTTGGGTAGACAACATACGACCTTCTCCAGATCGTTGGATCGTGGTAGGGAGAAGTAGAGATGCCGTTTGGAATCAAATGCGTGAGATTGAGCAGGCAACAGCTCGGTCTAGGGATAGTATAACAAAGAGCAAAGAGATTTCAACGCCAAAATCTAGTGTATCTAAAACGGCAGTACCACCGAAGTTATCTGAATCTGTAAGTTTATGGTGCCTTCTGATTAAGCCGAGGTTGGACATTGGGCAAGTACAGTTGAAAGAGCTTCCGTAGATATCCTGTGGTTCTTATTTGCATCAGTGTGCGAAAATGAAGAAGGGGCCTTTATTTTGGACTGGAATAGCTTAGCCTCCAATCCTTACTGTGTTTCAATCCTTCTATTTTAAGCTAGCCTTGTATATGGTCTTCTTTGACTTCCAAAATATGTCATACCTTTGCCCAATACATTTCACGTCTCAGTTTATTATCATAAACATAGGACTAAGCCTTTCCATTTTAGAAACCTCCTGGGGGTCGAACGAAACAGACGGCCAGAAAATCCGCACCGAGTACAGGCACCCATGACGATTTGTTTGCAGATGATGATGATGATGGAGATGAAGATAATTCTGAACAGCCCGCTGCGAAAAGGGCACGAATATCGGCCAGCGGTTCCAGACCCATTTCATATGCTACAGACACAGCAGTCCCATGGGATGTTAGAGGTTCTTATGTTATCGAATGTCCGGAAATTGAAGATGAGTGGGGAGAGAAAGACTCGGATCTTACCCTTGACATTTATATCGAGAGAAAAAGAGGAAGACAACAAATGTTTGCCATGTTCAATTTTATAGTTGTGGAGGTATCGTCTGATCCTATACTTATATCCGACATTCACGAACTAATTTATTGATTAGGGAATTATGCGCTTTGAGGCCCCCGTTCCAGTACCAAGGCCGCAAAGTGAACGTGTAAAAAGAAAACGGGAAGATTCTTATCTGGATGAAGATGGAGACGTTTTAATGAACGACATTTCTCAATATGATGCGAATAATTACAGAGAAGGTGCATTCTTCCTTGGAGCCAACGAAAAGCCTACAGCTCGGCGACCTACCTGGAGATATCGTTGGAGAGGGGAGGAGACTGGTGAAGGAGAAATTCAACTTGGCTCTGATAGAAGGTTGGAGAGCATCACTTTTAGCAAAAGCGGTATGGAGCTTTCTGGTACGTTCAAGTGTGATTTTGCGGGGAAATGTAATTTCACGGGACTCAAGGTAACATCACGTCCGCGGAATTCACAGATTGACCCCGAGGCTGAATGGGTGAGCCGCAGTGAAGCTGCTTATGAGTATGCAAGAGAAGCAAGGTGGAGATGATGGTGGTTATCAAATAACCGTACCGCCCAATTCTTCTATGTAAGATATGGCTACACTAGCATAACGGAAATATCATGATTTATATCAAAACTTGTAGAATTACTGCGGTCTTCCAATATTTGAGATCTTTGTGCATAGCATCCGGTCACTGTATCATACATTATTCTTCGGCTGATTTATTAGATCGGGTTTGGCATAATATCACGAAAAGGGGGTCCCGCGACTCCCGCTGCTCCCAACATCACATCGCACGTAGCACGAGCATTTTAGGTTTTTATTAACATCCCACCATTGAAGTTATCACGTCGTAAGCTTAGTGGATAAGACTCATAAGAGTCTCTTTCTAATAAGTTTCTATATCCTAGATGTTCGATCTCGTAATCATCCCGGACAACTGCCAAAATGATGTTATTTAAAAGTTACAGATAGAGAGAGGTGGATCAATCAAGAAATGAAACAATTAGCAGGATGTAGATCATTAACTTTCTCTGAGTCTCCCGACTCCCGAGCTCATGAATTGACGTTGCATTGCTGTACCTATTATTGGAATCTGGATAATTGAATATTCAATATTCAATATGCACCTAGGTAGGATAAGTCGATTTTGGTGCTTTTACTTTGTATCCAAGGTTGCTGTAGATACCATTCATCATTGTATGTAGTCAGAGTTAGGTTGGGTAGTGAGGTGAAAAAAAAAAGGTATAGTAGGTAAGAAACGTACGTAGTCGGTAGGTAGCTTTGCAGCGTGTTCGTATTCATTGAATGGTATTGAAAACTTCATGGAAATCGGGTCCAATAATTGGTCAGTTTGCTTCATCTACTGTATCCATCTGTGCGGGAGGAAGAGGAGCATCTTCCGATGAATAGGTACTGTTACAAGTTACACTTTCAGTCGTACGATTCTTTCCCCAGAGAATATCTTGGTACTTAACGAAAAAGGCGGGGAGAAAGAAAGTTCATCAGTTCATCTGTAACTTTGAATCTTTCTGAAGCTGTGCAGCATCAACAGCATCAATATTGAGACGTCGAGACGAGATACGAGATACGAGAGACGAGATACCTTAACCTTACTGTACTGTACTGTACTTCAGGAATCAGAAGCTGGACGGTGTTGTTTGTTACCTAAAAAGGAACTTTCAAACCAGTGCCCAACATTGAAAGATCTTCAATTCCCGGCTAGAAGAATTTAGCATTTAAGCGTAAGCGCGACCTGACCTCAAATTGTCACATTCTGGAAGCTTTCAATAATTTCCGATAAGCACTCTACTTGCTTCAGTCCATTACGCCAAACAGCGGCCTCATACTTTCTTTTGATTTCCTTGCTTTCCAATTTTTGGGATCTTCCTGGAATCTGCCATCCATCGGGCATATCTGAGCTTCCAATTGCATTCATTCTGCGGGCTTTGCAGGTGAGCTGCGTTGCGTTATATCATGTACAGATACAATTACCCCTGAATCGAATGTTTAGACTGGAAGACAAGACTGGTAGAATTACTTGATCCACCACCAATTTCGAGGAGGATCGCAACTTGGCAAGGAGATGTCGCTGAATGGCTTGGATGATGGGACGGTCAAAGAAGCATGGGATGCTGCGGTAGCTGAGCCAGGAGGATGGTATGCTTCTATCCAATATCTTGTATCTCGTTGTTTGTGCCGTGATATAGTAAACTGATATTGTGTCGGTACTGTAGGTTCCTTCTTAAGTATGCTTCCAGAGACGAAATAGAATTGATGGGTCGTGGTAATGGGGGAATTGTGGAAATAAGAAATAAAATTGGACAATATGAGGAACCATCGCCGCTGTTCGGGTTTCTACGATATAGGCGACGGAACGTAGTCATCAAATATGTACCGGATGGATGTTCAAGACTGGTTCAAGGTGGGCTCCCCTTGTTGATCTCTCTCTAATTTTTCACATTTGAAATCTAAAAATCTGATAACCTGATAGCTCGCGTCACTGTTCATTTTAATGATGTTACCGAAAAGTTCGCTCCACACGATACGATATTCGAAATAACCACCGCCAAGGAGCTCCGAGATACTACCCTTTCTGCCGCCTGCTCACTACATACTGCCTCGGGATCGGTCTCATCTTCAACTAGTTCTTTGCGCCGACGACGTTTGATGGAAATTGCAGAGGATGAGGAGGAGGATATTAGAATAAAAAGGCAATCCACAGTTCAGGAGGAGCACCCCCCTACTGCACCAATTATTACCTCAATACCGGGGACCCAGCCAACAGATGATCCGACCACCCTACCGACGGATCTACCGAGTTCATTTACTTTCTCTTCTATGGTTGCAGAAACGGACAACAGTCTCGAAACATCTCCTCCTCCACCACGTTCGAAAGCATCTTTGAGCTTCGATCTTGATACTTCTCCGCCTCCCCCAAGGGAGCCGCGTGAAGTTGAGTTCGGATCATCGTCGCCTATCACAACAATCGACGAAGTATCTCGGAAATCATCCCAGTCTGCACGACCTGATTTGTACAGTCTCGCATCCCACGAGTTTAACAGCAAACCTAAAGTCAGACTTGGACCTCGCCCTTCTCTCGATGCAGGCAAAACTCCTACATCTGGAGGAACCTCTGCATACCGTCCAGTGTCGACGCTTCCACAGGGGTTGAAAATATCTACAAAGGGGGGATCGAAAAAGGGGCGAGCGAGTTTGAACTCGCAGGATTCTGGAGAGCCTCCCAGTATGAGTTTGTCACCACCTCCTATTCCTGAAAATGGAACTCTACCCACGTTTTTCCCTTCTCGTCCTCATACAAGTGGTGGGCGACCCAACACCAGCTCTGGGGCCTCGGTTCGATCTACATTGTCAACAAGATCAACCGCTCCCAATGCAAAGGTCCCAACAATTACACCGGAGAAGGCAAGACTTATGAAGGCTATGGAAATGCGGAAGAGGCAAATGAGTGCATCTGCTCCTGCTCAAACGTCGCCCCCTTCTCCAAAGTCCTCAACATCCACTAGAAATCTCGAGATCCCTTCCGTGTTGAGCCCACGGATATCACAAGGCGCTCCACAGGAAATTCAAGATACCTTAGCTTTGCTGACTGATATGGCCAAAGCAGACACATCCGCGATCGCGCTTGATACCAGCTCTGCTCTGAAAACGGACGATTCAGATGCTACAAGAACCGATTCCTATCCAGTATCCCCAGTTGGACCTTCAGAAAAGGCAGAATCGACAAGAGCATCCTCTATTTCGGAGTCAACGGATCAAACTATACAAGAAGTGCTATCTAATAAGGCAGTGACTGAAGATAATATAGCTCAAGAAACCTCCCCTGTTAATTCTTTGGAAAACACCAAAACCGAACCAGTTGTTAAGATATCATTGCAAACGCCAGAGCTAGACGGTGAAAGCACAAGAACTAAGGAATTTGATGGTGCTGAGCAAGTCTCTCACAAAGAAGAAGAAGAAAAGCAATCTAGCAATTCTGGAGATATGTTTGAGGACAAACCGAAATCTCCAGAAGTTCCCATCACGATGTCGAGTGCTCAAGATTTGAGAGCCGCTACAGATACTGAATCTGGCCCTACGGAACCTTTGCAGACTTCTGCTAGTGAGCCTATCTTCAAGACATCGGAGAAGACTTTAATGACAAGCCCTTTCGATCCTGGGTATAATTTATCACAAAAAAAGAAAATCCGCAGCATTGAACCAATTCGGACTAGTTTTGATAAGAGTTGTCCCAATTCGGAAGACAACTTCTCCTCGGATGACGAGCTTATGGATGAGCTGCAATCTGCCGTAATTCAAGATGCTAAGCCCATGTCGGTAGCTAAATCTCCAATCAGTCCTTTGTTTTCTCAACCGACGCAAAATGAAGTCAAAATTTCACGGACTGTCTCGAGTCCATTACAATCAGTCAATTCCAACCCCCCACCCCTTACTGCACGACCCGGTGGCGAACGGCCTGTTTCTCGGCCTGTATCAGCTTCTGCAAACTTTTTAAATCGTTTAAGCATGCATCCTGCTGCCGCACCTGTTACTTCTAAAAAGATCAGTGTAGGATCTGGCGTTGCGAACAGGATCAAAGCATTCGAGAAGTTTCAAAATCTAGCACCCGAATCTTCTGCAGCTCCATCCACACTGGGACCAAGTCCGACTGCATCACCTGCATTTTTTTCTGTTCGAAGAAGTACTGTTCTCGTTCCATCGAGAACTCCTTCCATCGCTGAACGTACAAATTCTTTGAATAAGAATCCGCCAACTCCTAATACACCACGAGATACATCTCCAGAAATCTCTAAAGGGCGTGATAGGTCAAACTCTGTTCAGCAAAGACTAGCTGTGTTGAAGCCTACTCCCGCTTCCGAGCTCAAGACAACTCTGTCTCGATCTGAATCGGTTCAGGTCACTGCGCGCATTATCAGAGATCCTAATCAACCGTTTCCCCAAAAGCCAGAAGTTGGCAAGGATCCTTCTGATTACAAACCTCTGGAATTGAAAGAATCACCACTAATCATAGATCACCAGAAAGCGGTTTCTGGTTCTCCGAAAGAGACTTTACCCGAGAGGCGTTTATCAACGTCATCCAAAACTACCGCAACTACTAATAATGAAAGGCGATCATCTATTGCAATGGTCAAAGACCTCATCAACGACCGTCGTTCTTCAATTTCTGAACGTCGGCGTTCTAGTATTATCGAACCTACCGCATCTTCTCCTGCCGTCATGTCGCCATCAGGGCCTCCTTCCAATCATATTATATCTCCTGACCGGAAATCACGCCCATCTTCCATCAGTAGTCGGCGCAGCATTGAATGTTCTGAATTTTCTCCTCCACCAACAGCCAGCGCAACATCTCCCGGAAATGATGACAAATCCGACAAAAAGTCTAGTCGAACAAGTCGTATGATGAAGCGCATGTCGTCCTCTCTATCTTCGAGTCGTAAAGCTATTGCACATGCTATTTCACCTACAGTCCGCGAAGAATCGGAACCACCGGTCTTCCCTGATTCTGGTGCTTCGTCCGTTCCATCCGAGCCCTCATCAGCTTCACCTACAATTGCTAATGATCTTGGCGATGTAAACGTTCAATTTCCCGATAGTCTTTTGTGGAAGCGTAGGTCAATGGTAGTCGATTCTCAAGGACTCCTTATTATCACGGCTGGTGGAAACGATAAAGGAGCAACGCGAATGTTTCACCTTGGTGAATTCAGATCTCCTGAAATTCCAGATGTTGATATGCAAGAATTGCCCAACAGTGTTGTGCTAGCCCTCTTAGAAGGTGGCGAGTTGCAAATAGCATGCGAGAGTCGAGCTAGCCAGGGACACACTTTAAGCGGTACGTCAACCTCTATTGTTTCCTTTGATCATATATACTAACCCAAAACCAGTTCTACGAGAAGCTCATTCACACTGGGCAGCCTATGGACAATAATAAATACAATAGTCACTCCCTTGAAGAAAATCTTTCCTTTTTCAATTCTCAAACACGACTTTGATAGTCATTATTTGTTAATATACCTCTCCCACATTCTTTGAGTTATTATTTCATTTATTTATTTTAGAAGGAAAAATTCACGCAGGATTTTATGACGTATGGAGGCTCTCATTGAGCATTAGTGTATTTATGTTGCATTGCATTGCGTTGCAAAGAAAAGAAAGAGAGAGAGCGCAAGTTGAGATACCATCACCTGGACTTTAGCAGTCAATTTTTCTTTTTCCGTCTGTACCTAAGATCATATGTTTTGTAAATCGTTTTTTTTTCCTTCTTTCTTCTTTCGAGATAACCCAGCAGCATGCGAATAGCGCAGTCCTCTTTTTCAGCACCAGGCCGACTGTATACGGATGGTGTGGTTGTGCACTTTTTTTTTTAGGGAAATGGGATGGAATAGGATACAATGTCTACTACCTACATAGCTGCAGTTACGCGCTGACTTGATGTGATTGAAGTGAAGTGAAATGAGAGTGAGACTACCTGATCATCCTGTACTATCAAATAAGTAAGTAAACCCCATTCATTCGGAGGTATCCTCATCCCTGAAAAAGACTCGAACTGTATGCTACAATGATAGAATTTATTCGTATATCGAGTCCACCTTGCCGTTGCACCTTTGGTACTTTTCGAGCTCACTTTTTGCTGGGTTGGTTTACTACTACTACTACTGACTGTACTTGGATGTATGGAGTGGAATGGAATGGAATGGGATGGGATGGAATTATTGGTTAGAGAAATTGCAAATCTCTTGATCGATAGCTTAGTTTGGTTTCAATCATTTAGATTGTTGTTACAGTATATATAACTTGATACATAGGTATATAACGTTCTAGCTATCTAGGTATGTTTATTGTGATTTGTAAATGATATAGATAGTGGCAAATATCTTATTGGTTTTATCTTGGGTTAGTTGGATTATTTTATTCGGGTCATGGATTTAATGGGTATGTATAGTTTGTTTGATGGATTTGATATAGTCGATATAGTCGATATAGTTGATACATTCATTATTCAAATGCTACAGGGACCAAAACGAAGTGATCCATGACTTGATAATCGTATTTGCTAAAATCTAATATCATCTGGGCACTATTATAGGTACAGAATATGAATGTGGTAAAAGCTAGGTATCTTCATCGTAATATCTAATGCGATGCTATTGATGCCATGAGCGCTGGCTCTTTCCTGTATACTACCTAGGTACGCTCTGCATAGGTAACATATCTGCTACTACCTACCTAGGTACAATCACTGGAAAAAACCTTGGAAGAGGTTCGTAAAGGCGAGGAACCTTTTCTGCTAGGTGCTCGATCTGGTGTGAGTGGCCTGCAGGCGGCCGGGGCTCTAGGTAGGTTTTGAAGGTGGATGCCTCAGGCTTTCATTATGTACACCTCCACCTGGGCAGCTGGCACCTGCAGATATATATATATACCTATGTAACAGATTTTATTTAATATTCTCATCATTTTATCCATCGAGTTAGAATTTCCATATGGGAATCAAAAACTGGTGGGTGGGTATTTGAAAACTCATCTGAATTTGCTGTTTGGAAAGTCATCCATTGATTGTATCCATATCTCGTGATAATTAATACCTATCTATCTAAATTAGACAAGTTCTCCCGCAACGAAATCAAGTAAACCGTAATTATACAGATTCTCTGCTATATATTTCTAAATCTCGCACTTACATGCATAAAACAATATGGCCTGCTGGCCCAATGGCAAGGCGCTTGACTACGATTCAAAGGATTTCCGATTCCTTGGATTGATATCAAGAGATTGCAGGTTCGATCCCTGCGTAGGTCACTTATGATTTTTTTGATTTTTTTTACTTCTTTTTTCTTAAAAAAAGAATGTGGGGATAAGGTGGAGCTTTGGGGGCCGGTGGGGTAAGCGAGAGGTTTGCGGGATTTTAAGTGGTGGGTTGGGTTGGGTTGGGTGGGGTGGAGGGCTTTTGATGGGGTTACCTACCTTTTATGGTGGGAACTTGGAAGAGAGCTAATTGAATGGCTTCGATTTGAAGATGTAAAAGCTTCCAACGTTAGTTGTGAGGTTGTGTTGTAAGAGAGAGGTCTGGGATTATGTACGTATGTATGATCGAGTAGAGAGAGCTTTCCTTTTCCTGGTTTCCTGATACACAATGAGAATGTCGGGTGCTCAGCTCCTTTTTAACGTTCAATGTACATCGATAATGATTATTCATTAGTTAACAGTTGAACAAATTTGTATACTATAACAAAATGTAGGGCACCTGCATACCTAGGTAGCCGGGCCAGGTACCAAACATTCATAAGGAAAATGTTACCTAGATGGCGAGATGATACCTAAGATGGACCATATCTACTGGCCCTCGGAAGATCAAAAGAGGTGGGAAGAGGATCAGATAAGATCGGAGGCTCAATAGAAAGTTTTTCCGAATCTCGTTTCGGCAATATCAGACCACACCTGCAGACTTCACAAGTCAGTCACTCTTCAACCAACAAAATCTATCCCTCTACCCATCCATCAAAAAAAGAAAGATGCAAAAGGAAAAACACATACAACAGTAGGGATTCGCTGGTGGTCACCCACCCAACTACTAATCTACCGATCTGAAGCTTGTGTATGGCAGAGCGGACGGGATGCCCAATTTTCTTCAGTCTATGGTCGTATGTACTTGTCGATCCTAAATGTCAAAACACAACCTTTTCTGAATCTCTTTCTCCCAAAGACCCTCCATTCCCACCTTACTAATTACCTACCTATCCACTCCCCACTTAATCTCCCGGGCCATTTCCAATTTTCGATGAATAAATTTTTGCACCAAGTGGACTCTACCAAGAGGAAGACGACGGTTAGTGGGAAGCTAACGCCAAACTATATAATGAGGAATTATCCCCCCTCCTTCAACAAACAACACAAACACTCAAGCGGCTTTAGCTCACTTGGGAGAGCGCCAGACTGAAGTCCACTTCGGTTCACTAATCTGGAGGCACTGTGTTCGATCCACAGAAGCCGCATTCTGCGATCTCGAGAACACTCGGGGTATATATCTTTTTGGCTTTTTTTGCTTTTTTTGCATTTTTTGCATTTTTTGCATTTTTTGGGGGGGGGGGGGGTTTGGGGAAAAAAAGGGGATGGAGATTGTGTGGTTTCTTTTGGGGGGGGATGGAAATTGAGGTGGATGAAGCGGGGGAGGGGGGCGAGCGGGGTGGATAGGGGATGGGATGCAGTCTGTCTCTTCTTTAACATATCACGGGATTCTTAGTTCCCTGTATAGGTATTTATTTGACTGGATATTCTTTTCACCGAAAAAGAGTCATGATGTTAATTGCAGGCAGAAGGGGTGTTGCATAGGTAGGCAATTGTATCGAAGACATGTCGTGCACATTACCTAGGTATAGTATTAATTTAAAACCGACTTGACATTTTTCCTTCCTTTCCTATCCGTTCCCTTCTATCCCCACGTTCAAAATTAGTGTCCGGGAGAAAAAGTACGGGATCCCCTTCGATCATGCGAATCGATCCATCAAAGAATGTAAGGCAAGGTAAGGTAAGCAAAGCAAAGCAAAGTAAGGTTACCCACGACACCACTTCACTTCAAGCAAGCAAGTAATCCATAAGAAATGAACAGGCCCATCAGCTTCCCGTCCTCATTTCTTCCACGCCTGATCAGCATCCTCATGAACATCCACGCTCTCGATTCCCTTCCTCGCATCCCTCTTCTTCTCCGTATCGATCCCAAATCTCTCGTCTCGTTCTTTGACTTTTTCCCATGGTACCTAGATGTTAATGATGGAAAAAATTAGTCAACCACTCCTAGTGATTAGTGATTAGTGATGATTGATTTCCCTGCACTTCTCCCTCCCACTCCCAAAAAAACACACACCTGCTCCTCCCCCGTAAAACTGCCCATCAAAACCGGCCTCCCCACCGGCAACTCATCCCCGCGATCCGTCTGCCAGAAGTGAAACGTTTTCCCATACAACCCCGCGATCTCCTGCATTTCTTGCGTTTCTGCCCGCGTCCACGCCGCGTCTGGCATGCTCGGGTTCGGGAGGATGAGCATGCCGGATTTTACCTGGGGCGAGTGTGTTGTGTTAGAATTTAATGTGTATTTATATCAATATAAATGTGAATGTGAATAGCTCGATGGCTTTGTGGTTTCCATTCCTAGGTGTAGGGAGGGGGAGGGGGTATTGTTATGAATGTGAACGTGAATGTGAATTTCAAATTTCAAGTTCAAACTCCACCAAGAACCCCACAAAGAAGAAACCAAAAAACAAACAGCACCAACCTCATAACCATGCGAATGCCAAAGTTTCCTCTCCTCCTCCCCCAATTTCTCATACAATCCTCGCGTAATCATATACTCGACGCCAATCAACCTCGCGGGAGGCGTGGGCGCATCGTAGATGAGACATTGGCGCACCTATCGCTTGTATGATGGAGCATCAGCATCAGCACGTCATGCATGCGGGTTTATATAGTAGATGTGATTTTCATGCTCGGTTTGTTCTTGTCATCCGTGGATGTATGGATATGATCCATTGGTGTGGCTTTACCAGGGATGAGAGAGAGATATTGATGACGACTTCGTCATGTATTTCATAATTATGATTTTTGGCCCTCCTTTTCCTTTTTCCTTTTCCCTTCCATCCCCTAAGAAACCCAACAAAAAAAACCCCTCACTCACATCAGCACTCAAATGCGTACAATAATGATTAGCCTCCACGCTCCTCACCGGCTCATCCACATAAACATGAAAAGCATTGAGATGAGCACAAATCGCCTTGACCGGTGCAAAATCCTGCGTCATACCTATATTATCACATCACATCACATCATATCGTTAGCCAGGTTAAACTTGCAACTTCAAAGCACATTAGTCATTTCTTTCTTCGAGTCGTATTAAGCACTCGTGGAAATAAATGTACACAAGGAAAATCCAGGTGCCCGATCCTAGCAGCTCCCGATCGAGCCTCTCTTGTGAACGTGGAAATAGATGATCTGGGTAAAGAGTAGGTAAGATAGATGACCGACCTACCTGCCCCCGTCTCCAAAACTTTATCCTTCGTGCTTGGTTCTGGACCCGGTGCTCCGTGGGCGAGGGGTTGATGTGTCATTTTTGCTATACGGAACCTGAGTATGCGAGACGAGAATGTGCCACTGGGAGAATGGATAGATAGACTAAATACAAAAATTCCTCTTTCTTCAACTTTTGTGGGATCGTGTGTTTGGAATGGAATATGAGGAGGAATATTGAAACCTTCGATATCTATCTTACGGAGATGGAGATGTATTTCAATTGATGTCGACCCACAATCTTTGGTGCAATGCAATGTGGGTAGGAATAAACGTTCCGAAATCAGGAATTACTTGGAAGATTACGTCATAATCACCACATACATACACCACCCTCCTGTCGTGCTCTACCCTTTCGGACCCTTCTCTCCTTTCATAGTGAGGGGTAAAATTTTCAAAATCGCCAATGTTTCTTCAACTTCAGACGGGAGGCTTTTTGTAGATTATATAACTTTACATACCTACCTAATTATACTGCATGCAATGCTTGCTCCAAAGCCATCACTCAATATCAAATTTTTGCTACCGGTTCTCTATATATGTCGTCAGCTTGCAGTATCCAAAGAGATCAGATACTAGGTGCCATCAATACTTACTAGGTACTCACTTGAAACTATTTTTCATTTCCCTCAATTTCGCCATAACCTCCACCGGATCCGTCATGCCCGTAGCTTTTTGAATTTCCGGATCTTCCACCCTCATGAAAACATTATGCCTCTTCTCGTCCCCGATCGTAAACTTGCCCTGCGTTTCCTTATTCTTAGCCGCAAAAGCTTCTAATGCCTTTACTGCTTTGCTTTGCGAAACAGATACGGCGAATTTCACATTGGCTTTGGTGTATTCGTGGCCAGGCTATGTTGAATGGTTAGTATTGAATTGTGTACCACGATGTCTGGGGAAGAGAATGAATAGTGACTTACATAAACAAATGTATCATCCGGAACAGCTGCAAGTGTCTTGTTAAGCGCCGTATGCATTTCCTCGGCTGTTCCTTCGAAGAATCTTCCACATCCTGTAGCATTTTGTCAGCTCCACACTCACCATACCAACAACATATCCACGACATCACATATCCCCTTTCTTTCGTTTCCCTCATACCGATCAACCTACCTCCATGAAACAAGGTATCACCCGTAAAAATTGCCTTCTTCACCCCCACCCCCTTTCCATCCTCCATAAACCAACAAATACTATCCTGCGTATGACACGGCGTATAAAGCGCCTTAACCTCAATCTCTCCAATCTTAAATCCCTCTCCATTTTTCGGTGTCTTTGTAACCCCCTCACAGTTTTTACCACCAATTATGGGTTTGCCTTTGAAGTCTGGATGAGCGAGCTAGAAGAAGGGAAAGATATTAGTTGGATTGCGTTTTGGGTGTGTTTTGAGGGGACAATCGTACTAGTTTGTTATTACCACCTGCGTGGTCCCAGTGACTGGATTGCGTTTGTTAGTATAAATTCTTCTGGGAGAGATGGATGTCTGCCGGAAAACTCACTGATGCGTATTAACAATCGCCACCAAATTAATCTTGCCATCTTCGATTTGTTCTTTAAGAACGGGTGCGACCCTATTTATATGATCATTAGTATCTCTCTTTTATCTCGTACTCCCTTCTCTTATCCCCTCTCCCCTCCTTCCGCCAACCCCTCTCGACCTCCGATACCCCACTCCGCTTTCCTCTCATATACCGTTTTATCCTTCTGCCACATCCCTCGTCTCTTCCCATTTCCTCTCCCCCCTCCAACCAACTCTCCAACCAACTCTTCAACCAACCCCAAACCATCCCAATAAAAAAAAACCACAAACTCACTCATCCGAACTCGCCGGATCAATAATCACCGCATCCCCCGTCTTCTCATCCACCACCAAATACGCATAATTATTCGAGCTCCCCTCCCACATCGGAATACTTTGGATATGCATTTTGCGACTGTGTATTTGTGTTTGTCTTGGTACTTCTTTTCGATTTGTTCTTGTCGCTATAGAATTCTAGTGAAAGAGATAGATAAATTAGCATCCATTTTCCTTCTGTCGCCCATCTCCCCAAAACCAACAAACAAACAAATCATCCTCCCTCTCCCATCTCTCTCCGCATATAAAAAATCCCAACATACCTCTGAACCAACCGTCGATCTACAGAAACCGAATAAAGGTCTCGCTCTCGCTGTTCTCAAGAGTAGTGTTTGTAGCATTGCTCAAATGCAATCGATCAACCAAATATCAAACAAATCAGCGTTCCTCAATTTGTCAATAAGATATCTCTAATCAATGACGAAATGTGGGGTAATAGCTATTGATTGATTGTACCTCCCTCTTTGCCGGCCCGGCACCGATGTTCAATCGCCGAAAGCATCTACCGGTAACTTGAACCTTTACATAGTAGGTACCTATTAGATGATACTAGGTACTTTTCTATCTGTTCTATTACAATTGAGTATCCAAAGACGTTCGCTCTGCTATAACGAGCTTTAAATCGATAGATTACTAATTGAATAGATAATTATTAACGAATCTCTATATAATTTTTCATTTTTATATTTTGGTGTACTCCTATCTCAATCAATCCAATCCCAGATATGCTTAGGTTCTCACATATCCTGAAAGGAGTCATTCTCTTGACAATTATTAATAGGATCCCTTCATTATCATTCCTCCCAAGTTAATTTTCGCCCATGATTTAAATTTGAACGTGAGTCAAATTCTCCTACTCATGTAATGAATGTATTTGGGCCATTTGAATCAAGATTTTATATATAACTTCCAGCGTCACTGGCATGGCATGGTATGGGATTAGCAAAATGGCGCGATTGAACATGATGTCGGATGATTTTTATTTGATTGGATTTAAGTTGGATTGGGGAATGTATGATGGATGGATGGATGGATGGATGGGTTTAGTTCTCAAGAATAACTCTTCCTTGACTCCTACTAATTCAAGCATCTGATAATATCTGTATATAAAAATTCGAGATATCGAGAACCCGCAAAGGACATTTATAGAAATCCCCCATATGACCGACTAACTAACACATACCTACCTATACCGATGAGCAAGACATTCGATGCAATCCCGAGAGGCCGGCCAGCCAGCATGCCTCTAAGAAATGACGGAGAGAGACTTACTGTGTGGAAGAGACTATCCATTTGGGAATGGGAATGGGAATCGGAGGGGAAAGGGTAGAGGATAATGATAAAGGGGGAAGAGATAGATATTAGAAGGGGCGATGGAGGGATATATGAAAAAGCAAAAATAAAAGATATGGAGGAGTAAGGAATAAGGAATGAGGAAATGAATAGTATATCCCGCATTCCTCTCCCTCCCGAAATCTCCTAGATCATTGAGGATTCGGGAATTCGCAGAATTCATTCATCACCCCTCGACGCCGTGATGGTTTCGATATTGCTAATAAGGATGGTACCATCTACTTCTTCCTCATTCTTCATCTTTCGCTTCGCAGACGAAGTAGGTGACAAGCCTCTGGACCGAGTTTTTCATCTTCTTATAGGTTCTCTGAATTCTAACGCAGAAGCCTCCACTTGAAGCTTGTTCCTCGTTCGATGCGTGCAGCGTCGCTTCCTCAAATTGCCGAGCGAGCGCTGTCCATACTGGATCGTTTTCGACTTTCATGTATCGAATGGTATGGGCGTCCCACTCCTGCAAGTTAGCTGTGAAGCTTTTCAAGATGTATTGGAGAGTGCTCCCATCGGACGGTTTGGGTTCGACGCGACGCCACGCCATTGCTCATAGCTCATAGAACTTTGCAAAGCCATTCGCTCTTCTCTTTCTTTCCACCGGTCCTCGGTATCGTTCTTCATACTTCATATTGTTGATGCACCCACCGACCGACCGGTGACTTTGCGGTGCCAGACTTGAAAGACACACATGAGGTTCTCGAATTGATTGTTGATATTATGATTGTCTATCGAGCGAGTGTATGTAGAACTATTTTATATCCACAGAATTGAAGACCATAACATAGGGAGCCATCGCAACCAAGGTGCCAGCAATCACGCGAGCTTCCAGACCGAATAACTCATCATTGATGCTCCATCCCAACTATCAATCACGTGAGCAGCGTTCCTCGAAGCAGAAGAGGGGGACGGGGATACTCAACCATACCATGCAAAACGATAATGGTAGAAAGAATATGCCGACGAAGGTCAGCAGCTTGACATTCTGCCCCACTCGAGTTGAGGCTCGACGTTCCACCCCCCCGCCAGCGTTGAACATCTGCAATGGAGAACATCTGCAATGGAGAACATCTGCAATGGAGAACATCTGCAATGGAGAACATCATGAGCATTAGCATGGCAATATGAAATAGATGACGGCGCCTATTCACCTCCACCAACACCGAAGTCGAGTGTTTCTTGTCTTTTTTCCAATAGCCTGATGGCTACACCAAGTAGTTAGTTCTATGAGCTCGGACCGTACCTATATCCTCGCAATGATAACCGAGTTGCGTTCCTTACCTAGGTATTTTGCACCAAGAACCCATGAATCCAATCCCCAAGGATCTTATAAATTATAAATCTCTTTGATCCTCGCTGATATACTAACATGCAACAACTTAAACATACAACAACTTAACATACAACAACTTAAACATCAAGATGGTCCAAACAAAAAACCCTTTGAGATCATGAGAATGTCTCGTCGTCGACGAGAAGATGATCGTGGGACTCTGCGTCTCGAAAGGCCATTTTCTCGCCAATGAGCCCGTCAAAATATTCCATTATCTTTCTCCACGCAATCGTCACCTCCATGATCGTCTTCCGTGCAAAATGGGTGAATAATATCACGAGCATGTCCTCGTTCGTCATTCTATCTGTTGGATAAATCACGTGCCTACGGCACGCAAGCGCATGCTAGCGCCGCACACTTACACTTATACTTTCACTTCCCATCCATACCTAACCAACCCACCCCCTTCATTTTACCGATATTCTTTAATATACATCATCGTATCACATTACATTACAACACATTACAATACAACACAACAAGAAAAAAAAACATCATAATAAACCACCATAGGTATCTAGGTATCTTCATTAAGATGATAAACCTAAGTAATATTACATAAGAAAACGATATTCCTACTAAAGATTATAGTCGAAAAAGTCCCGTCCATCACATCATCATCATCATCATCATGATTCATCATCCCTTTGAATATCATTATTGCCATCGCCCATCAATTGCTTTCATTCCATCACCTCACCCACTAAAATTCTGTGGTATATTTGAAAAGTACCAAATTAATCGGCAATCAGAAAATAAATAGAACGATCAGGTATCAAAATGAAGCTCATGCAAATAAGCAAAAAAACAAATGAAAATCTCCTCCATTACATCATTGAGTTACGTGTTTTTTTCACCCACCAACCCCAAATATGCAAGTGGTATCCGCGGTAGTGGTATCTTATGAAGAAAAATCCCATTCCGGAAAACATATGAAAAATGGAGAGCGTGTTGAATAAGTGATTAAAGCCTCCCTTGATAGGCTGGGTTGCTTCCGGTTTGAGCGTGTACTCCGTTAGAGGCGACGTTATTTTGATGCAAAGAGCCATCGTTAGTAGCACCGTTACTACCCAGAGGACCAGTACCAGTAGTGGTAGGATGTGAACCAGCGTTGCCGAAAGCCTGGTCAACTTGTTCATGAAAACCTTCCTGGGCATAAACTTGCTGGCCAGATGAACCGCCGAGATTTTGTGGACCTTTAACACCACTTTGAGTAACGGAGTGTGGCTTTTTCTCGATCTGCTTTGCAGGTGAAATACCGATGGATTTATCGGCCTGCCCAAAGCTGAAGAGTGTCGATCTCCACTGGTCACCAGTAGTAGCAAGATTCCTAATTTCGGTTACCTTGGATGAAAATCCACCAGGCAAGTTGATGTCAGGGAACATTGAATCTTCCATTGTCATGACCATCTTGAACTCTTTGTCTTGCACAGCCTGTTGAGCCTCTTTGGCCTTGACTTTGCCCTTGGTGAGTTCTCGTTGGATAGCAGAAACATAGTTGCGATAGATGTTAGGAGCATTCTCTGGTTTATCCAACGCCTCCTTCTGAGCTCGGTCAGCATCAACCTTGACCTTGTATGCGAAAGCATCGGCCTCTTCAAACTTTTGCTTGATAGCTGCCCCGACAGCCTTTCCGATGGCCTTTGTAAGAGGTTTGACGAGAAGAGATTTCCCAAGAGTCAATAAAGTCTTGTGCTTCGATTGCTTGAACTTAAGCTTGAAGTGTTTGAATTTAACATCGACACTGTCAACCTTGAAGAAGTTTTGTCTATCTTTTTTCTCGGCAGTGGATAACTTCATCTTAAAACTGAGCCCAGTGCCACCGAGGAAGATATCAATGATACCCTGGTCGTGTTTGATGGGTCCACTGTGTGTATGAAAATAGTAGGAGACATCTTTCAAGTCCATCTGAACTCCTACAACATTGATGGTAAATGATCCTCTCTTCCTACTTTGAAGGCCCTCGCGGCCAAAGCGGATATTGCTTTCTATTTACTCGATCAGTCATCATTCAAAGAAACAAGAGGGAGATAACACATACCATGCTCAATGTCGACCAGGTTTGGCATGAGGTTGTTAGTCTCAATAACTAAATTCTCAATAGCGACTTCGATCTTAGGATCTCTATATTCGAGTCTGGGGATTGGCATATATTCAATCTTCAAGGTTGCAGGAATGATGACATTGATCAGATCCTCTAGGAAGTGTTTCTTGAATGCTCCATTGCCCAAATCGTTGAACAACTTTTGGCAGGTATCTGCAAATCGCTTGTTCTGTGCATCATTATCAAATTCATTTGCCAAGAATTTGATTTCATCAACGATGCGATCAGTATGGGATCTGTAGCGGTCTCTAAAAAGGAAGGTACCCCTGTCATAAAGATTATTCCAACGCTTGGTGGAGTCATCTTCCATGATGTAACCTTGCTTCTTGAGACATTCACGAACGAAGGTGTTCATATCCTTGAACCAATTCTTCAACTCTGGATCTCTATCGGCATCTCGGTAAATGTTATTGATAGATTCGGTAAAGTCATCAGTTGATGTGTAGTTTGCAAAACGTTCAAGAAGTGTCTGCATCATGTTAGCCTAAAGTCTACCTTTTAAACCTTCCATGGGGCTACACACCTTCAAATCTATCTCTGCAGCTTTCAGAGAGTCATTAGCACGTGCATCCTTGAGGGCCCCTGATCCTTGTGAACCAATGTGCTGTGCGTGTCCCCCATACTGCTCTGCCAAGTCGAGAAGAGTATCGATAGCTTGCTTATCTGCCAATAGTTAGTTCTGAATTTTGGTAGGAAGCTCCTTACAAACTCACAGTCCGAATGACCTTGAATCTCCACAACCATCTTCTTAAGTCTGTAGATAAGTTGCTCGCGACGCTCCTCTGGCATCTTTCCGCGGAGGTAGTTCTTAGTTCTTTCCCTGGTCTCACGACCTCGTTGCTTTGTATCCTCAGGGATATTCTCAGAAGCACGTTGCTTCAAAGTGTCAACGCCGGCTTGAGCACCAGCTTGGCTATCAACTCCAGAGGCAGTGTTATATTGTTGATCACGACCAGCTAATTGAGCGGTATCTGCTGGATCACGAGAGCCACTTGGGTGGGCATTTTGGCTGGCATTGCCAGCAGCATCTCTAACGTCATCTCCGTCGACAGGCGCATTCTTCTTGAATGTCTTCTTCATCTGACTTTTGATATTACCGGATGACATATCTGGACTATCATGCCAAACATTATCATCCGCGGGACGATCAACTTGCTTCAATTGATCTTCAGAAGGTTTAAGCTTGCTGGCAGCATTTGTGGCAGCATCACCGGCGATATCACGTAAGAGCACGATAGCATCGTTCACTAGTTCATAGATTAGTATGTGATACGAATTTCACAAAACACATTGTTTTAACTCACAAAGCTTGCGGAACTCTCCATTGGTAATGATGAGTTGACCAAGCGTCTTGAAACCCTCCTTTGCCCGCAAGGCATCTTGTTGAGTGGTTTCTTGATCAACCGGAGCTCCTGGAACAGCCGCTACTCCTCTATCAATCTTTTGACATTGCCAAATGAAATCTTGAAGAATTTCGTCGCTGTTCTTGGTAAGAATAAGGTTTTTTGCTTGTTCCACGATGGAACGGAAGTCCTGGACCAAGCCTTGAGCTTCTTTAGAAAGTTTTTTAGGTTCTTTAGTAGGTTCCTGGGAAGGTTCCTTGGAAGCTTCTTTCAGAGCGCGCGACTTGATGAAGCTATTGAGGGCAATATCAATTTGTTCATTCTGCCCATGAGAAATTAGCGATTGCGCATACAAACACGACAAGGCGGGAACAAAGTACTTACAGATGGAACCTTTCCAGCTTCGAAGGCTACACAAAATTCTTGTCAGTCAACCTATATTAAAGATCTGCTGGCGGGAAGAGATAACAAAACAATACCTTTGTAGACTCCGTAAATTTTTAATTTGCGATTGATATCCTCTTCCTTTCTGCCTGGGTCGAGAGGTTTATTAACAGACATGATTGCAGATTGTCGATTATATTGAGATATTGGGTATCACGAAAAAGAAAGAAGGAATGGAGAAAAGTCGAAAGTAGAAAAAAGAGACTTTCAAACTACTCGAGTGTGGTCTCAGGTATATGAGACTTGCAGAAGTTGTCAAAGGTTTGAGGTGATGAGGGGATGAGGCGAGTCGTCTTTAAGTTTAATGTTTCTTTCCCTTTACAAGAAGTAAGCGGATGAAAGTGAAATAAGAAGAAAATGATGATGTTGTTTTGATGGGGAATCGTGTTGATATCAAAAACTATTGGGGAATTGGTATGTTGATAGTTTGAGAATGGGTATTCGTTGTGTGGTGTATTTTTGTTGTAATTATGGTATGGTATGATATGATATGAGATGGTATGTTTGTTGTTTGATTGAGGAAGGAAGGAAAGAGGAATTGAAAGCAGAGTAGGGAATTCATTCTTTTTATTTGATTATAGGTATTTGTTACCTCGATGATTCATTTTTACTTTTACCTACCAAGGAGCCCTTACGTTCTTGCTTCCTTTTTGCCTTGTTTTTCTTTTCTTTCCTTTCTTTGCATTATCTACATTACATTACATTACATTACATTACATTACCATGAATTTTCTTGTTTGACTTTGCCTGTACTTTATCTGATCGGATCTGATTTGAAGAGGAGTAGGTTTAACTTGATGGAGAGCTTGTTTTGCTCCTAGCTTAGCTTGAGCTACCAGGAGTAGAATTGGCATGGCGTAACAATCGCACTTTCCTGTTGCTACGTCACTTTCTTAGCGTTCCTGGTAGGTTAAACGAACCAATCCATCATTTCATTGGCGGACACTAAACTCCACGTTCCCCATTCCCCGTTCCCGTACCTTACCAAACTTCAAACTATAACCTTAAATAGACTAGATTCAAGATCTTCAGATGGATTGGGATTTATATAAATATAAATATAAATTTAAATGGCATGGCATGGCATAGCAATTGATTGATTTGATGGCGACATCTAGATTCTCGTTCAATGCGTCATGATTACATCTTTCTATGATTATTGGTATTCCTATGAAATGAAATTCAATCATTTATTGCTATTCCATCCTATCCCATTCCATTCCATCCCATCTCACCACCTACCTACTTATTCACTGCTACCTAAGTACCTGATATATGATATCATCATAATTGATTTGCCTAGTATCAAATCCATTCTCCCCCATAAACTGCAAACTACATTATAATAATTTCAACAACACATCACATCACAATTCCAATTCCAATTCCAATTCAAATTCATTTCATTATCATTTCTTTCGCCTTACTTCACTCACTTCTTCACTTCCAATCTATCTATACTCAAATCAACCCCCAAAAAACTATGCCATTCTCCCTTTTCCCCTCCCTCAACCCCCAAAAGAAAATCCGACGTATTAATCTCTTCTACCTCCAGCTATCATCCATGTCCCCCATACCCCCATAAAATCAAACCAAACCAAACCAAACCAAGAAACCCCAACCCCAACTCCCAGTCGCAGATCACGGCGCCCCCCTGCGCTTAAAATACCTCCTGTCACTAATGTTCTTCTACCCACCTAACCTTCCTAACCTTACATATATACTTCCCGGAATATATATATATATATATATATTAGATAAAATAACATAACAACACAATATCTACGTACATACAAAACCAAATTAACAAAACACGTACAAAACAAATCAACACGTACAAATCAATACCCACCTACCTACCTACGTACAAAAACAATCCTCTCTGTTCTATTGAAATGAAATCCCACTCCCACTAGCCAACCCATCAATCATCATCCCGTCAATCAATCAATCATCATCCCATCCCTTTCTAGCCCTTAAGAATAATTTTACTTACTTCCGCCTCCCATTCTCCCATTCAAGGTACGTGACCCGAATATAAAACTACGAGGTACCTACCTAGATATTATTATTTTCCCAAAGCTACTGGGAACCCAGGTACCCAGGTACTCCGATATCAACTAGTGATGGTATATGAATGATTCTCTAGGTAATAATACTTGAGCTATTGAACTAAGTAGTATGTATTTGAAATTTCGTCGTATCCTCGATTCATCCACATTTGCTTCCAAATTCCCACCTAATGATCTACCGACTCTGAAATCATCTTTGATACTTGCTCCCAGATCTTGTTCCCGAATTCCCAATCCCAAGAATGTTAGAAAGACTCCTATTTCCGATTCCATTATGCGCCGTGGATTCACGTCTCTCCACTCCACTCCGATCACGAATCCCGCTCTCCTGCGGTGTAGCCCTCGCGACTTCATCAACGCCTTCCAGTTGTACTTGCATTTTGCGCCGTCTCCAATTGTTGCTTCCAGATGACATACAACTCCTTGATCTCTTTCTCTTCCTTCCACTTATCCACGATTCCAATCACTTCCTTATGCCTCTTCTTCGCGCTCATCTTATCTCTCTTCGCAAGCTTCTCGATGGTAAGTTGGCCTTGACTCTCTAGACTGCCTATGACCCATTGGTTGAGTGCATATTTCAAATGGATGAGTGTATGAGCATTTTCCGCATTTTCTTTGCAGACACTGTACAAAACGGTTAGTCCAGTTTACTTGTGGAAAATTTGTAAATCATGATAACTTACGCTCCGACCATGTACTCCTTGTCTCGAGGCGGCAGAGGTTCGCCTCTGCTGTTTAAGCTCCGCGTATCCTTCTCATCATCAGAATCTTCATCAGAATCTTCTTCCTCATCATCTTCCTCAGTACTGCTATCATCCTTTTCTACTTCCACCAAGCTATCCTTATAGTAGGCAGGTCCCTTCAGTGAAATGCCCCAGGTTGGTACGTGCTTCCTACGATTACATGCCTCGCATTTAACCTCACCCAGAAGATCAAATGCTTCTCCGGGAACAAGTCTCCTGGTGACAAATTCTGGGCGAGCATAAAGAGCTTTGGTAAAGTCGCGAGTCCATGAAGTAGAAACAAATTTGCTACCACTCAACCCGCTGTACGCATTTTCAAGTTTATTCCAAGCTGATTTGTAGATGGGCATAAGATTTCGATTAAAGCCGGGATTGATTTTGTTTTGAACGCACCATTCAACCGCTTCGCTGAAATGTTCCTTGAGAGGTTTATGAGCCGCGGCCGTGAACTCGAGGGGAATCATGGAGTAATCTGGAACTCCAATGAGACCATCATCATTGTCATCAACAAAGTCCGAATCGTACTCATCCTCGTTCTCGCGTGCAGGCTTCTTGGGTGACTTGCGTTTGCGTGTTTCCTGGATCTCCTTCTCTGCTTCCTCGTCTTCCTCATCTTCAAAGGTAGTCAATGCATCACTGTCTGAATCATACAAACCGCGAACCTCTACTTCTTCAGACTCGGAATCCGTAAGAACAGGATTGCTTTCTCCGGCACGCTTGCGTTTGAGAATCTCTAATTGCTTCTGTTTCGCAGTTCTATGCTTCTTAGGCGAACGTTTTCGGTTGACTTGTGAAGGAGGAGCCGGGCTGTCAGATTCAGGAGTAGGCTTGGAAAGCTTAGTCGTAAGTGGTAAATCATCATCCGAGTCACTCTCGTTCACGACTTTCGTTCTCTTTACGGGTGAGCCAATATCACTATCATCATCGTCAGAAATAATCATCGGACGCTTCCTCTTCATAGGTGAAGTCGGGGGCTCATCGTCCGGGTCATCGGAACTATTCTCAAGAGCAACTTGCGGGACTATCCGTGTCGCTTGTCGACGTCTAGTAGAAGATGAGAGGATATCATCTTCAGAGTCAACATCGGCCTCCTCACAAGATTCATCGCTACTTTGCATTTGAGCAGTTAGCTTTTGACTGAATAGGCCAGGGCGTTGTGAGGCCTTAGGCTTAGAGGTTGATGTGAACACGTCATCGTCACTTGTATCTGATAATGTCACCGATCTCTTTTTGGGAGTACTCTTCGAAGGGGTTGGAGGTTTTGGGCTATGAACTATGGCTTTTGGCGCTCTGCCTCGATTTCCGGAAGAAGGAAGAGGGGCATTGTAAGTGCTCCCACCTTGTATAAAACCTCGGCCTGTGAATGAGCGTCTCCTCGATGAACCACTCCCAGAACCTCTTCTCGTAGAACCTGTGATATGCACATCCGACTCGTCATCCGTAATTTCTCTCGCAGCGATTTCCTGCTTGTTCTTTCGTTGTGGAGTCTTTGCCTCAACCTCAACCGTAGACTGATCTTCTAAGTCTGTTTTCTCTTCAACATTAGGTTTCGCCTTTTGTGATCCTCGTGCGCTTCGACGTAATCCGCTGGTCGCTCCATTGTCTACAATAATAGTATCATCTTTCTGTGAGCTTTTCGCAGGCGTTGGTAACGATTCAAAACTGATTTTTCCATCTTTCGCATTCTTTCCCTTTTTCGCAGACTTCTCTCTGATACTAGAACTTGTATTCAATTGTGAGCCTGAAGATATTCCACTGCGTGTAACTCTTCCCCCACTACTCGCAGATGCGCCACCATTCATTTTCTCATATCTAACCTTTGCAGGCGATGGTCCTTCACCTTTTGCAGGCGAACCAGAAGATACCTCAACGGAGATCGGATCGAATGTCAAACGTGTTTGTTTTTTGCGCCGCTCTTTTCGTGATATATTTGAAGAACTCATTGTCGCGATTTCGAATGCTGCGGAGCTGTTTTGCAATTGTATATTGTCGTATTATCGCCAGGTTGCTGCAAGATTGGATGGGAGGCAAAAGGTGAATCTAGAATTGAGATGGCATGTATGAGTATTGATCTGCAATAATATAAGAGGTCCTCGAGCAGGGTTGTAAAAACAGTGCAACTGCAAATGCGACTACGGTGTATTTCAGATCGTGAGGTGTGGTGAATTTCTATGATGGCGTTACAAACAAAAGTAAAAAGACGCGGGGAAACGCGCCAAAAATCCAACCACGGAATCACGTGCTCTTGGAAGTTTTCGATAATGGGGGGGGGGGCAGAATGAACCACCCTTCTTGACGACAAAGATCTCTTCTACAGACGGGCGAGTTTCAGTTCCAGTGCATTTTAACAATCGAAATTCGTTCAAGGACATCGATTATATCTAAGTATCTCATGATAGGGATTAGAAGGTTACCCTGCTGTCTTGATCGATTGTTTCTAATGGCCCCAATACAAAGTCGATTCTGAAAATCATAAGTGTGTATCAGAATTTATCCACTGGTGTAACTTTCGCAGTCACTTTCTTGAAATGACTTTCCTATTGTCAATATCTCATTGTGTTTGTTTGATGTTCTCAGCATGAATCAAGCCTGCCTTTTCCGGAATCTTGACACTCTATCTACGTTCATGGGCAAGGAAGGAAGTCACCTGTGTTTATACTTGGACTATATTCGCTTATGGCATGAATGTCACTGGCTGTTATTCTCTACAATTTTAGTTCGTTTGAACTTGGTTATTAGAGTAGCATTGCGTAAAGTTTTAGGGGAATAACTCTATGATTACTCCTATATGTACATTGAGCTTCTCTTCCAAGGTTTTGGACTTCTTGTACTTGTTTGTTTGGAGTAATTTGGGTCCCATTTAAAGTTTTGAATGGCGATTGCTTCACTCGCTCCTTCTTCTTCAATATCTCCCGTCCACTTTCTCTTTCTTCTTTCCCTCGCAATACTTCCACAACGAGCTCTCACTTGACTTTATAATCCAATCTATTCACGAATACAACAAACATACAATCTAGTGTAGTGGTCAAGCTCCTCGACTCCCACTTCTAACAATGTCGATTGATTTCACTAACATCAAACCAGAAGCCCCTATTTTCGTCTACGCCCTGATGGACAGTTGTTGGATTTGGCGAGCGGGCTCATCTTATTTAATGTTTAATTTATTACTAATTCAAAGCCATCTGGATTTCTGTTCAAATAGCGGGTCATACGGGTCTACGCCGGTAAGTTTATATCTTTCTTATCGAAGGAAATTGAGGGGCTTGATTACTCACTACTTTTTTTGAATTGGTTTTGATGGTGTTTGCTGCGGTTAGAAAGAACCCCTAAAGGGAAGGTACCTCTCAGGCGAGGAATTGGAAGTAAAAACGGCCCCTATTCTGTATGTTTGAAGTGGGGGTTTACAATGATAGATAACATATTATGGTGTTATTTTCATGGGTTTAAACGTTTGGCTTGGGTATATATTGAGAGGCGGGCAAGTGACCTGACTATCTTTGAATTCGGGAAAGACGAAAGTTCGCTCAGATCCTCTGACAAATCGCATTCCTGCATTCAGGAAACCATAAGAAATTATCAGTTTCCGAGTTGGCTCCTTTTGAGTTATGTGGAATTCGCATCGAACTTTTTTCTTGGGGGTGGTGGTTGGTCTCAACTGAATAAAGGCCAGCAGTTGAAATAATCATGTGCTTCATTTGATAGAACTGGCACCATACCATGAGTGACATCTTTCAAAACTGTTTTGAGTTTAGCTTTTGTGAAGTATTTTATGGCATTAATTGATTCTCACGCGATTTTGGACCACCATAGGCATAGGGGCTACACTACTACGTTATTTTGTACAATCAAATTTGAATTTTGATGCTCATTATAACTTTGAAAGGAAATTCTCTGGCATACTTAGGCCCCCAAGATTTGGAAGAAGCTAACATTCACTTTATTTTTGGCACCACGAATGGTTACAATGTGTGAATAATCTCCTTTAATGTCCACACTTTGTGATTCATCCCTCAATTCTTACGGAAATGGATTAGCCTGGGGATTTTCCCTTGAACTTTCTCTTTCTTCTACATCTTCATACCATACTACAACAAACCTCGACAAAACCAACATCAACATCATCCCTTCATATTATCACCTTGCATCTCTTTGCAACATCTCACCCTGCCTTTTCTTGAGTCCAACCTCAACTTATATTCAAACATTTACATTACTTCATCATTCCACCATACTTTTTATCAACTCTACCTCCAACTTATCTTTGAACATTTACATTACTTCATAACTCCATCCTTCTTTTCATCCAGCCCAACTCCAACTTATCTTCGACTGTTAACATCACCTCATCTACATTTCATTCTGCTTGTTCTCAACTCCAACTAGTCGTCGACTGTTCAGACTGTGAAGTGATTTCAATATCGAGTTGAGTAAGCTCTTCTTGTATTTTACTTGTCATTATACTAATAGTATTAGTCGTCGGCAGCACGAGATTTCCAGTATCACAAATTCAAACTGATTTGATAGACACGATGGCGGATGGCAGCATCGAGGAACCCTTGATCCTCGAAGAAGGCTCTCGCATCTACTGGATAGGACCCCCAAACTCAAAGCCCGTTAGACTGGTCACGGATATCTATCTCTGCGGCCGCTTGGAAGTGAATGAGCTTCATAATGATTACGCAATCGAAGGTGATGAGGGAGGGCTGCGTCCGACTTATGTGCTGTGGAAAAAGTTTTGTTTCCAGGAGCTCCGGAGCACCACTGAGTGCAGGAATTGCCTTTTCATACAAAAGTCTCTATATATTGCGCCAAAATATCTCCAATCGAAAGTTATTGACCTTTGTTATGATCGGCTCGAGGAACCATGGCAAAATTCTGGATTTATAAATGGCGAAAATGCTCCTGACTGGAAACCTGGATACGATTGGTTTGAACAAATTGTTGCTTTGGCTCAAATGGGCGTAATTTTAGATGCAGTAAAAAGTGCAAATTCTGTGCAACAATCAGATGGTGCAAATGTTGAGGGCGATGTTGAGGGCGATGTTGAGGGCGATGTTGAATCTATGGATGATGAAAAATCCGCATATTCCGAGGAGCTAGGACCGTAGGGAGGATCTAATATTCGGTGTTGGGTTGGACGTTTGAGTGTCAATGTTATGTTGAAGCTGTACTTTGAAAGGGTCTAGGCTGGACAGTGAGGGCGATATGGATCTAGTATTCGGTGTCAGGTTGAACATTTCGGTATCAATGTTTGGGTTTAAGCTGTACTTTGAAAGGGTCTAGGTTGAAGGGTTAGGTTGCTGTAAAGGGGTCTAGGCTGAAGGGTTAGGGTGATATGGATCTAATATTCGGTGTTAAGTTGAACATGCAGTTATCAATGTTTGGGTTGGAGCTGTACAGCTTTGGTTCGTTCTGGAAACTTTGGATTTACTTCCTCGGGGAGTGAATAGATATCAATGCAAAAGCCAAATTTTACAGCCAGACAAGAATATACATGCACATGGACATCAATGATGAGGTTTTTCTATTACCGTGATATGTTCACGCTGAGCTCATTTCATAGCTGTCTACTGTTGATGCGAGTGGTGAAGTTATTTATATTATGATTTGTTTTCATAATCTTGGACCTCATTTGAAGATTGCAAAGAGAAAAAAAAGACAGAAGAGGAGAACATGCCATACACAAAGTAGCACTCCTGCATAATGCTGAGGTAAAAAGTCGATGTATCATTGCGATGATTATCCAACTCTTCGGTTTGGGAAGAATTTTCTGGAAAATTCATACACCCGGTATCTTCATATGATTTATGAATATATGAGTAATTGAAGCGTCATAACTCGATGCACATATACTTTGAGTACCTGCTCAGTCCTGTCCTTTTTTTCTGCATCTTCACATCATACTACGAAAAGGCTCCAACAAACCAATCCTTACAATATCATTATACCATACCTGTATACCACGATACTACCGCGCCGCCTTATCCACCATTCTATATAGCTCGTTCTTTTGTATCGACTCCTGCTCAAATATTTCGAGATATACCACGTATGTCTCTCTGCTTTTCTACT
Organism: Ciborinia camelliae; assembly: GCA_025890175.1. Taxonomy (NCBI): domain Eukaryota; kingdom Fungi; phylum Ascomycota; class Leotiomycetes; order Helotiales; family Sclerotiniaceae; genus Ciborinia; species Ciborinia camelliae. Next base: position 914,340 of record JANPYM010000005.1, read on the forward strand.
ATTGTCTTCAGTTGTTGACGATACTAGATATTCTACGCACAACAGCCTCCACATATCAAACTCAGCAAACGTATACGCACGATGTCACACCATCAATTTATCCAGAACTATATTATAAAACGTAGACACGTAATGGAAGAGTATAAAGATACCTATCTCTTCACAGCGTAAGTTATTCTAGAGCACAATAACGCATGACCAAATATATCTAACCAGAAAACATGTAGTCCCGAAAACCCGTGGAGAATGGTCACCGACGTTTGGCTCTGCGGGAACAGGCAAACGCGACTATTCAATATCAGTCTTGATAAGGAGAATCGAGACACGTACGAGCTGAAGAAATTCCTTTGTAAGCTTGAGGGATGTAAGGAATGTAAATTGTATCAGGATCTGATAGAGCCGTTTGAGGAGGAAAGAGATCCATATAGAGACACATACCACGATGTTGTTATCCAGACTCTCCTGCAGAGATGGAGAAAGTTTGGCCGCATGCATCAATACTTCATCAAGGACAAACTTTTGGAACTTCCTCATGCTAGGTTTAACTGGTGGATTGAAGCAACTATCATTGATCAAGCGAAGCTGAGAGAGCATCATAAACAATGTTATTTCGAGCCGGAGAAAGAAGAGCCTTTAGGAGGGTAGGGTGTTTTGATTGATGGGAGGAGGATACAGTTGTCTCATGTACATTTCTGATGTTTAGGGTTTCTTTCGAAGGAGTAGAAGAATAATAAAAAGACCTGACTTTACACCCAACCATTAAAACCTACACATGCACTTGAACTGGAGTGATCTCCATGACACCATCACATGCCTTGGCCAACCTCATTGATAGATATTCCATGCTCATATGAAGAACAACTTCATGAACCTTGTGGTTTGCTTCGATAGTTGATGCTAAGACAGGCTTGAATTTGAAAAGACATATTCATGAAAATATCACGCCACTAGGAAAAGCCCTCTTCAACAAGGTCACGGTGATGTGGGATCATTGGTGATAATCCATGTGATAGTTTATTGATCCTTCAACAACGACAACAACCCTCCAACTTACATACTTTCACATAGAAGATAGCTCGGAAAGAAAGATGCAAATAATCATGCATCGTCCTAGGGATATTCGAAATGATGAACAACCTTTAGAATCCTATGAGTCAGTCTTCATTTGTCATTTCGAAGTATACCATAGTCAGACCACCAAGTATCTTCGAGTTTATTCTTTTCCAAATTCCCACATACCAAAATCCAACTAGAACACACTTAAAAATTAAAAACTACTTTTTCTTCTCGTCGTCGATATTGTTGCATATTACCGCAAGACTTTGCTCTACACCTCAACATCTATTTCCAAATCTATATCCATATCTTCGATGCTGGAACATACCCTCCACCCGCTGCTTCTCGCATCAGCCAGACATTAAATCATACGATACCATCATTGCCACCCATCCCAAATCCTTCATCATTTAAAATAACCTCTCACATCCAACCAATCAACGACCCGAAAATCCATCGCGCCCAATGTCCGCGCAAAACCCAATCGGCCGTCTCTACAAAGTCTTCAACACCCACTACCGCAACGTGACCAAATTCCACATCTGCGGGCACCTGGGCGACAAGATAGCACTCCACTCCGACGAAACCTACTACACGCTACCGGGCGCCTGCTACTGGATCAGCGGCAAAGCGTGCAACACTCTGCACGTGGGAGGCGATAAATCGTGCGCGCAAATCTTCGGGGGGATATCCAGCGTTCTTGACGAGAAGGGATACACGGCCTTCGAGCGGATGTTATATGGGATATGGGCGAAACATCTGGGGACGCTGCAGGCTGCGGCAAGCCCACTGTCGACATTCGAGTGGATATATGTGAGGCTCGCGATTGGCGAGTGTGGGGTGGGCGAGATGGATCGGCAGTTTAAGACGCGGTTGCGCATGCAGGTGCAGATGGAGATGGAGAAGAGGAATACGATGCAGAGGGAGGTGGAGAGGAAGAAAATTCGGAAGATTGAGTTGCATATGTTGATGGAGATGGGGAGGCAGACGGATGTTAAAATGCAGAGGGAGGTGGATATGAAAATTAGGTTGCAGATGGAGAGGGAGAGGGAAGTGGAGAAGAATTTGCAGATCGAGAAGGAGAACCGGGCGGAGAGGAATATCCCGAGTGCACTCGAGAGACGAGGAACTGAGTACTATAATAGCGGATTACGACGATTCAAATGGAACACGGGAGCAGGTGCCAAGTAAGCTATATCTTCATGTCACCGAGTATCTATCTTAAGTTACCACTACTAACGATATATCCGCAATTTAGGAAATCTGGGCGAAGATGATTGATATTTTTATTTGATGTTTGGGATATTTTTGTAGACGCATCTTTTATGGGGTATGAGCTGAGTATGAGATAAGATATATGATAGAGAAAGTTTGGGTTGGGTCGATTACAAACTGTAACGGCAGATGCATGAATTATGTAATGCAGAATCTGGATAAATATATCATCATTGTATACTAGGTACCTACCTACTATGATAGGTGACCATGCCTTACCTCGCCAGAGTCAGTAACTTAGAGAAAGTTCAATTGATTGATAGATCTCCCTCTCACCAGATCATATAAACCATACTAGCATACAGATCTCTCAAGCCATTAGCATCCACCTACCCACCTACCTATACAAAGGAAAAGGAAAGGCAAGGCAAGAATATAGATACCAAGTCAAATTTCAACCCAACAAACAAATCATCAACAGTATCTTACATCCTAGACCCACTTTCCCACCCGCCATGCTAGCCCACAGCAAAGCATGACTTAAGAAGATGACTACCTTCTCCAGTGTACTCATACTCATACTCATACTCATACATCCTCATCTTAATCTCCATCTACATCTCTCATACAAAAGCCATAGGTATTACCCCCGTCTCCCCCCCTACACCATATACCATATACCATATACCATATACCATATACCATATACCATATACCATATACCATACACCATATACCCAATGATAATAATCAATTAACACTTCCTTCATCTCTCAAAGAAAACACACTTTCATTTTCCACATCCATATCCAAATCCACATCCAAATCCAAAACAACAAAAACAACACAACACAATCCCAATCTTAAATTTCAATTTCCACCTTTCGATAATGCTTCATAAAAAACTCCATACTATAATATAACCAAGGTAACAACATCCACGCATACAAACTCCCCTTCATAACCGTAATGTAAATGCCGATGCCAATGCCAATGCCAGCCCGCACCCGTTCCGACCATACATGCATGCATCCAAAATCAACCAACAAACTTATGTAAAACACCATACTCATACTCATATTGCACCCTCCTAACGAGTACACTTAAACTTGAGGGCGGTGCCCATTGATGACATAAGACTGGTTGATCGTCTTATATCATGCTGGATATTGACCCCGCCCTTCCTCCCCAAACAACCAGCATAAATAACTTTTTTGGTTCCAAAGATTCCCTGCCCGGTCGAAAACAACATGGGGTGATCATGGTTATGGCTTTTCAACTGAAAACCCGAAAGCGCAATCTTTGACGAATCATCACTGATATTCTCAAAGATTCCAAGGCTAGCTGAAGCCATAGAAAAAATGCAATCTCGGACGAATCCTCACTGAGACCAGCGAGACCTTTTAGACTGCACCTATCCCTTCTTACCCAAAAACAATATTCCACTCCTTACTCTCACAAATCCCCCTCCAATCCCCCTCCTCATATCCTCCTTCATCCACCCTCCTCCAAACTTCCTGTATCACCTCCCAAGCGCGCATAATATTCTGCATCCCCTGTCTCCTCTCCGTTCTGCAAAAAGCTTTGGTTGCCAATTCCCTATCAGTTTCCGTTTCCGCCTCACATGCCGCTACGAATAATGGCCAGAGCAATGCTGACATTGGTCCATCTTGACATAGCTCTGCTAGGTCAACAACATTGGCGCAGGCAATTAGTGAAAGTTTAGTGTGTTTTTGGACTAAAGGATGGGATCTGGGGTGAGAATGGATGGTACGATAGAGGTAGATAAATGCAGAGTGTCGATATGCTTCAGCATTATTAAGGATAGTTTGCATACGGGCGTCCTCGGAAGTGATATTATACTTCGAGGAAGTATCTTCTTCCTCCCCGTCTTGTTTAGGTGAGGACGGCCCTTTTGCCACGAAGCTTGGCTTCCAATTTGTAAGAGCCATGTCTATAGCCTGAGATGTACTTTCGAGTTCGGTCCGTAAAACACTGGCTTTACTCAACTGACCATCTTCTATGGCAGCTTGGAGAGAACATTTGTAGGAGAGGAGATGTGAAAGTCGATGAATGATAGGCCACAGTTCCGTCGACAGGCCAAGGAGTGTATCAACCGAATTTAATGGCGAATTTTTATTCGCTTCATCAGGTGCAATTGGAAAAGAAAATGGGCTTGCTGTAGGCTGTGTGGTAGTATTTGGAGGTGTACCCAGAGAAAGAGCTGTGATGACATCGTAAAACCGGAACGCCTGGTCTCGTCAGAAGCAATTCATATATTGATTAGCGGAAAACATACCCGCTCGAGAAATTGGCCCGTCGGAGTTGGTTTCTGAGGTCTAGAGTCCATGATTGACATTGCTCCTTTCAGATGACCATGCACAATACTAGAATTACCGCGTTGTACGAGCTGACACATGATCAATACAAGCCACGATAATTAATCCGAGGATAATATTACTCACCACTTCATAATAAACGACCAACATAATTGCCCCTAGTATTTCTTCCCGATTTGCCTGGTCGTTTTGTTGAATGAGTTTTGCCAGCCCTTGCAATGCCTTATTGTGAAAGTCTAAAGATTTCTCTTGATTTTCCACTCCCCTGTATTCCATATGTGCACTGCTCAATGCGAGTATCGCATTCATGACCGTTGAACTGGCGTGAGACAATGGTAGAATAAGTTGTCGAAATGGATTGCCCGTGTCTTCTTTAAAGACAATGAGATGTGATAGTGTATTGCAGAAATGATCAATGAGAGCTCTGCGATTCCTTTTCTCTGAAAATTCCAGGAATACTGGTGAACTGAATTCCAGAAGAGGGGAAACAACCGGTGAAGGAGCAATCATTGCTAGATCTGGGTATTGACTTCGTGTTCGAACGATTGTGCCGGCAGAAGGACAATTGATGTATGTCTCCTCTCTTATGATTTCCTCCACATCGTTGTCATCCTCGTAAAAGCTCCCCCAATTATAAAATGAGTGCTGCGAAGTTTCAGAGAAAGGATATTCCATGAATTCATCCCATTTGTTTTCTGAGATCTCCGCATCTTCGTCTGTAATTATGCTCAACCCTTGTGAATATTGCCGCGGCCATCGTTCGCGATCAAAGCTTGGGGAGTCACTATCTTGTGAAAGTGCGGATTCTGCGTAAGAAGCCCTTCTTCGTTTTCGTGGCTTTATAGCTTCATATTCGCATTTCAGACCTCGTTCTGTACATCTATCGCATCGTGGACGTTCTTCATTACATTTCTTCTTCTGCGGTTGTTGTTAAGAACTTGCATGGATTTATATATAAATCGAACATCTCGTACCTTTTCCTTGCTGTCACATCATTAGTACTCAAGAATAACCAGTTATAGAGCGGGACAAACCTACCAATGTATACACCCTTTTGCCACAACCAATGTTAGCTATTCTCATTTAAAGTAGTTAACTGACACTTACCAGCTCTTGACCTTTTCTTAGGAACTTTTGGCAATGCTTTTTTGGTATATAGAAGCATCCTAGCGAAAAGTGCAGAAGATATATAGGTATATACTTTCGAATATTGTACTGAAACACTTCGTTCTATCTCACACAAAGATTGGATTGCAAGACCGAACAAATATGATAGAGAAAAAGTACCTCAAAATAATGTTACACTGTTCTTGCGCGCGAATGGTTACACGACATCTGACAGGAAGGTTACCAAAAAGATTTCCAATTCCAACACTGCAGGTGACAGACGACAAACAGACCAGGGAGGGTGGTAGTCTGTAGATGGAGATGGCGTGCGGGGTAAGCCCCGGTGAGTGCCTTCTTGGAAATCCCAGGTCTCCAGATGTTTCGCCGGTGCTTCTTTCCTCTTTCTATGAAATGCATGGTGAGATTGTCCTAAAGAAGTATCGTGTCCGACGAGGATTGGATTGGATTGGATTGGATTATTGGCTTGGATACGACTCATACAAGGTTCGAGGCTCAAAAGGTTTTCAAAGTGGAGATTCAAGGATGGGGACATGGGATGCCCATCAAAGCCAATGTTGTTGGTATTTGCGGAGTACGGGGTAGGAGATCAGACGATACAATTTCATTTATGTATGTATATAGAGATCCTGGTTGATGCATCGGCTTCGGAGAAACTTAATATGATTCTCAAAGTCCGTAGGTATGATTTCTTTCTTTTTCAGCTTGCGTTTGCCGTTGTTTGCCGTTGGGTACATATGTACCTAGCACTCGGGACTGGATCATCCTCGAATTCCTCATTATGGTTTGAAAATGGCGGTGATTCTAGGGGGCCAATATATGTATCCTCGGTTATTATACCTAGGTACGGAATCGAAGCCGGTGTGATTGAATTATGGATTTCTGCAGAATGCAATAAGATATATGTCTGAGGATAGAAATATCAAAATAGTCAACTAGGATAGGAGCCTTGTAAATACCCCAGACCCCATTCATTTGATGTCAGCTGGATATCTGGGTCTAGATGCGATCCCCAAAAATCCAGAGAATTCTATGTCTTTCTATCTCATAGTGGGGAGCAAGCCGCCAAACCCCAATAGCTTGCTGCACTCGCATGTTTCCAACCCAACAAAGTCTGCCACCACGGCAGTGGCCCCTGGGGGCCAGCGAAGTGTCATTCGATTGATTCCTGACCTGAAAATATCAAAGTAGGCAAGTAAAAGATGTACAACAGACACCAATGGAATAGTATTGGGCCACTCAATGTCGTGCAAAAAGACCCAAGACCTCCCCGCATTTTGGTATCACGTCCGGAAGAAAGGGGCCTGTATGATCGGGATTGTATTAAGGAAAAAGAGAAACTAATATCTGAGCACGGCCCGGGTGGTACCGATATTGCATTATTGTTTGGTCGGTTTCCTTATTATTGGGGTTGTTATATCGACGTATATTTTATATCTAATGTGTAGGTAGTCAACGTTTGGCAAAAGACATGATGAGAATGCTGTAAACTAGCAGAGAAATCTGTGACAAGTGCATAGGGGGGAATATTGAGGGAGTAGAATCTATTTCCAAAAAGACCTATCAATAAGTTCGATGAGCCTGTTATACATCTCATTCTTGTATTGAAATAATCATCTCATAAACATCAGATAGTAGTTTCGGGGATTACAACTCCTAAAGATTCGAGCTTCAGCTTTTTTGATAATTTGAGATCTGTCGGAAATGTCTGAGATAATCTTAAAATTCCAAAGATCATTTCAAATCATTAGATATGCAACAAAACTGATTTCTTCGGGTCACATGATTATCGGGGGATAGCGGTGGTAACTGGGTAGATGCTTTCCATAATAAGCCTGCCGAGTTGCTTGACTGCACAGTCACGGTAGTCGGTCGCCGTGGGCCAGAGAGCCTTTCCGCGGTTTCAAATCTTGAGTTCAATGATTAGGTAAGAAATATGATTAACCTGTAGCCAACAATATAAATTTCTTTGGGATATGGCTGGTACAATGGTGAGAAGAAATATTATTATTTTTCATCCAACACCTGGGCAGTTGATCGCATAGAAAACTTGGAAACATCGCTTCCAAATGATGTCATGCACCGCCACAGCTGATGATATATTGTGGCTAAAGAAGAGGCAATCAAAGTGCGGGGGGGGATAATATCAATTGTCCCAGTGGTGAGTGTGCATACAAGGTCAAACCGATCTTATGCGGGACCATGCCAACTTTATCTTATATTTCTTATTCTCGTTGATTCTATTTCTATTTGGGTATCAAGAGCATCACGAGAATTGCATTTACTTAATGCTCATTTGCTGAAAACTCCCGATGTACCGGTAGATCTTATTCATTCTTTCGTCATCAAATCAAATCACGAGAATAGAAGGTATGGAATTCAAGGCAAAATTTCATGTCTAGGTATGGTCTTGGAGAAGAGCAGTGCATCGAACGCATCAATGATACCCGGACATGACTACTTCAGAGAACAGCTACCGTGGAGTGGAGAGAGAGATACTTAGTAAGTTAGATTCTTTTCAGATCAGACCTTGATACAAGCACAAGCAATGCTTCCACGACTCCACTACACTTGGTGGTGTATGGCGCAATATTCCTGGCACTGTTCCACCTTCTACATCATTACCTTGCGTTTGATACCCACTTCACCTGCCTTTCCTTTCATTCACTTCAGCCTTCAGTCCTTGTACTCCCCAGGCCATGCACAATTGAGACATTGGAATCAGATCAAGCTAAATGTGATATCAAAGCTTGCCAGGTTCTGTTTATAGTAAACTGCGGGGGACTGACGACATCAATTATGTCAAAACATGACCTCAGTTACCTTGATTTTACTTTGTCAATAATTTGTCAGACATCTTTTGGAGCAAATACCTTCATATAAATACTTCGTCCTTGTCGTGGATACATTTTGCTTTCTTCCCATATACCCATTTACTATTTGCTTAAGATACCGCTCAGTTTACAAACTTAATCATCAGAGCATCCCCTTTACATAGAACAACAACCAATTACACATTACAAACTCCAAACTACAAATTCGCTATCATGGACATGATTAAGGCTATCCTGTATGTTTTCTTACCATACCTTTGTCCCGATGGCTGTCAACTAATTTTTACATAGTCACGGCACTACTCCTCAACACGAAAAGGAGGTGAAAGAAGAGAAGGAGGCCGAAAAGATCGAGGAAAAGGAAGAGAAGAAGGCCGAAAAGCATAGTTCACATTCAACTACTGGTGAAGCAAACCATCTTGGAAATGCTTCCCACTCTACAACTCACCCATCCAATACCGCCAATGCAAATTCTGAACCAGCAGGCGTACACGGCTCATGGGGATTTGGCCAAAATACAATGAATTCCGATCATCATAGCACACCAAGTGATGGTCCCCTCACAAGTCACGGACTTCATGGCCAGAAAGAAGATGCAATTGGTTCTGGTGGCGTAAACGTGCCTCACAGACCTAGGGATTCTGAAACTCGCACAAGCGAAACTGGACTTGCAGCACACATTGCTAGAAACATTCGCTCATCACCCAATCGTCTTCCATCTAACACCGCATCTGGACTAGGTGGTATTACCAGCATGCCTTCAGGAAAGGAGTTGAACACTCACGATAGAGATAACATCGGAAGTCATGGCACTTCTCATCATGGCAGAGATGCAGCTCTTGGCAGTGGAGCAGTTGGTGCTGCCGGATTGGCTGAGCATGAACATCGAAAGCATGAAAACACGGGTCTTGGATCGAACAACCGGACCCATGGATATTCCGAGGGTTTTCACGGAACTTACAACTCAGCTGCATTAAACACCGCCGATCTAAGAGTCGATTCGGACTTGGATGGAAATCGCCTCCCTAATAAGACTTCCTCCGGTAATGGTACTAAAGATGCCTATAACACAGCTGGTTCTTCAGGGCATCATTTAGGTCGTGACGCTGCCGCAGTTAGTGCTACAGGAGTCGTTGGGGAGGGTATTCATCATCACTATAACAACCAACATAACCATGGTGTCCTTGGAGGATCTAATGGACCTCACCAGACAGCTACTGCAAACCGTCTGGATCCTCATTTGGGTAGTTCAGGAGTTCGCACTGAAGGCGCTCATACTCATCACGGACATGGAGCCCAATCTGAAGGTCGAGTTGAGGGCGGTGGGGCTGAGGAGGCTGACGGTGTTCACGGTGCTAAGGGTACTTCAGCTGGTGCTGGTGTAGTTCCAATTGGAGCTTATGAAGCTGGTCGTGGAAACACTACTACTGCCGGACCACACTCATCTAACTTGGCCAACAAGGCAGATACAACAGTGGATAGCGATCTCTCGAAGCAACAAAATCATCATTATGGACGTGACGCTGCCGTAGCTGGTGGTGTAGCTGGGGCAGCATATGAGGCTAACAAGCATCATCATAACAGCGCAAATACTACCGCCGGACCTCATTCTTCAAATATCGAGAACAAGGCCGATCCAAGAGTTGACAGTGACCGCTCCAGGGCAGAGCATAATTATGGAAGAGATGCTACCCTTGCAGGAGGTGCTGCAGGAACAGCTTACGAAGCTAACAAACAACATAACACTCATGGTTCCGACCAAAAGCCTGTCGGTAAAGACATTGGAGATAAACTCCACGGTGTTGAAAGAAACCGTGGTGTCAATGGACCTACCGGATTCCCCCACGAAAGTGGTTACTCGACAACATCTGGTGTTGTAGGAGCTGGTGTTCCAGATGCTCGTGAGAATGCTCAAGACAGCCACAACACTCACGGTCACCACAACTCAAACAATATCGAACACCCAATTCACAATTCTGCCAGAGGACCTGATCATATTTTCACTGCCCCCGTCATGGATGACCCAGCTGCTAATTCTGATCTGCGAGATGGAAAGATAGACCAACATGAACACCGCCATGGAGTCTCAGGGGTTGGACGTGATTATGGTGATGACCACAGCTACTCCACAGGTGGCGGTCATGAGCATAGCAAGAGTAGAGGATAAGAAAATTAAATCAACTCTGCTCCACTGGGAAATACTTCCACTGCACCTGGCTCTGGATTAAGAGATAACAACTATAATACATCCTCAAGTTCTACTGGTTTAAACCACAACAACCTGACTGGCCACAACACCACATTCTCAAACACCACAGGCTCAAAGCACGGTTCTGACTTGACTGGCCATAATTCCACGTCCACCGGGTTGGACCACAGTTCTGGATTGACCGGATTATCTGGCATCTCTGGCGAGAATAGATCGGGAGAGATTTCTGAGTTTGGAAACAACAATACCAACAGTCGGGGTTTGTAAAGAAAGCTGGCAAGCAAACAAGCGGATGGATAATATTCTTTATGTGTTTTATCATTTGTCATGATTAATGGGTGTTTATATTAATTGTCACGGGCTTAAGGCTTTTATGTATATTTAGCTAGTGGATTCAGGAACGGATATGGATTATCATAGTTCAATATAATATGAGTGTCGCAAAGGAGTGATATTTGTGAACATCGAGTGAAGAGAACAAAAGACCGAGGAAATGGAACATTCCAATTAATAATCAAGAACCTGCAATTGTGAGAAGTTCAAGGTATTCTTTGTAGCTAGCAAGACACTAGCGAGTGTTGGTGCTCCTTATGAAACGAACCTCGCTAGTCACCAATCCAGTCAAAGAAGACTTAAAAATGACGTTGCTTCTATCCTTATTTCATCTTCACGTTCCTCAAAATATTCTGCTTATTGATCATTTGAACAGTTTCATCAAATTGATATCCTTTTCCTGTTGATCTGTTAATAATATCTTCTTGCATTAGATTGTCCTCCTCCTTTTTTCTGATATTGACATTATACTAAGTATCAAAACTTTAAACTCGCGACAATTTTAACTCAGGAGAGGGAGAATTAACCTTCACCATGGACCCAAGAGTAAATAGAGCACCGAATGCGAGGAAGGAGGGTCCTTGTCATAATTCAGTCTACTTGATATCATCGCCCTATCTATATTTGATGTTGGTCACGGGGTTGTGTATACCGTTTACATGGCCGATTTATTGGTTATTATCCGGTGCGCCGGTTTTGGAAGCGGTGCTGCTTGCAGGGGCTATGGGGATGAGAGTGGATGATGGTGATGATGATAGCGATGGGGAGAAAAATAAGCAGGAAAAGTCGAAGGGAGGAACTCAAAAATTGAGCGTTAGGTCCGGTGAACGCACACGCATCCTTCCCAGTTTTCCTCTCTGGCCTCTAGCTACCACCCTCGATTTAATCTATTGTATCTGTAGCACCAGCTGGATTTTTTACTATCTTTTCGCTGTTGCCTGTTGGGGATTCATACCGATCGTATGTCTTTTTCAATTTACTATAGCAGGGAATATGTTGAGGAAACGGTTGAGGAAGATGTTGTTGTTGAAAACTTTTGGGTTGCAGTTTATTGATGATCGGATTGGGATCTTTGATATACCTGGGTTGGTGATTGATACCGAGGTTGATGGGCTTATGGTGATCAGAGGGGTAACCGTTCGGCTGAGCGAGATGAGTTTGAGGTTTCATGGGGTGGAGGTAGGACTTAAGTTGATGATGGGGGAGGGAGAGGAACAAAAAGAGATCGAGGTGGGTATTGCTTGTGAGGAGGTGCTGGTTAAACTGGGGAGGGCAATTGAGGTTGGGGATTGTTTTGCCAGTGTCAAGGGCGGGGAGGGGGAGGTGAGTTTTAAAGGTGCCGAAGGAGGCACGGGTAGTGAGAAAGAGAGCGGAAAGAAGGGGAATGAATTATTCAGGGTAGATTCGAAAATGGTGATGAAAGTGGAGGGGAATGAGTTTGAGCATGAGAATGGGAAAATCCAAAATAGTCATGGAAAATCGGAGGTCAACAAAAGTCAGACGATAACGGTACAAGATGAAATGACCAACTATAAGGCGCCTAAAGACACAAATGTAAAAGAAGGTATCGAAACCATCAAAACCATCATTCCAGACGATACCGAAGCAGCCGACAAACAATATAAGAGAACTCTTCAGAGGATCCACGACACAAACAGTATTCAAATATGCCGTCAAGAAGTCCAACACCTAATCGCATCCAGCAAAGGCAAAAACGAAACCAGCACCGACGCCCCAGAAACTGTGAATGAAGATAGCGATAACGACATCCGTGCAGCAATCTGCTCACAACTTCATCGTCGACCTTCAATTACCCACCCGCCATCTCGTTCCATCAAAGTCACCACTATCAAATCAACAGCGCCACCTCAAACCCGCTCATTCCTCCATCGTCTCCCCATGCTTCTGCGTCTCTTCCTAAATCCCATGGCCCACTACCACCCCGTCACCATCTCCTCCCTAACAGCCACCGGCTCCGGAAAATGGATACAGGAAATCCTCGCTGCAAAACTTCTCACAAATGATATATCTCCAGCTCCCACATTGACTACAGCCTCTTCTCCTTCCTTCCACGCCAGATCCTTTTCCGATCTGTCATCCAGAGACGAAGACGAAAATACCATCCCCCAAATCCATCAACGCATCAACGCCTGGCTGCACTCCGCCAATTTCGTCGTCGAACTGGGCCCTATCACAGGCCTCGCTCGCGTTCCCTTCTTTCCTTCCTATTCTATCCATTGTTCCCTGAGTACCACCGACGTAATGGCCTATCGAACCTTACCCTCCACTACCAAATTAAAGCAAGTCGTTAGACTCGGAGGCGCAGATGCCACATTTGACATCCCAAGTTTCTTACTACCGCATCATGACCATTTGCTGCCCCCAAAACCTAGTGCAGAGGATATCAGAGGGAAAGGAGAGGAAATTAAAGGGGCGCATGGAAAGGTGGAGGAACTTATCAAGGAGAGAGAGAGAGATCTTTTGAAAGCAGATGAGTGTACTGTGAGGATAGGGGCTCATGCGAGACTACCGGCCGTGATAGACCAGGAGTTGTTGGATTGGGTGGCGGGGTTGGTTAAGGCTAGCAAGGTGAGTCTTTTTGTTTTTGAAGAGGTGGGAGAGAGAGGACGGAGGAGTGATTGTGGGTTGTTGATACTGATCAGTACTGATGGGATATATTATCGATAGGTCATGGAAATGGAAAAGGAAACCAGATCCATGGATGAGGAATTGCAAGTCCGTGGATTTAAAGATTTCGTGGGAGCGGTTAAGGGTGGTAGAGATATTATGGGCGCGGTTAAGGGTGGCATGAGAGTTGTATGTACTCGCTTCCCATCATCTCTTTAACATAACTAACTTCCCCTCTTCCTCCATTTTTTAGGGGATGAAAAAAACTCTCGTCAACGCTGCGGTAAATGATAAATGGATCGCCAAAATGGTCGGGAAAATCACCAAAAAACTCGAGGAAGCGAGGGGTGATGTCGGGTATTTGGCGGATGTTAAGGTACACCTGGGACCTTATAGGTTGCCGGAGGAGGAGAGGGCCAAAGGCGAGGGGGATAAAATTTTGCCCTGAGGGGATAAAGGGGGTGATAGGGAAGGGGGAGGCGAGGCGAGAGATGAAGGAGGGGGAAAGAGAAAGGAAATTGTAAAGACACGGTATCAATAATATGTAAAATACTCCCCCCCCTTAGTCCCCTTCAATTCCCAAGTTCCAAGTTCCAATCGGGATAAGACGAGAGCAATACTTTTGAATACAAATAAATTTAATATAGTATCAAACAAATACACCGAGTATTCAATATACCAAATAGAACTTATCAAAAACATAACCCTAATGAATATAAGGTATAAAATCAATTCATACAATCCAGAACCTCTTCCTCTTAAAATCAATTCATACAATCCAAAACCTCTTCCTCTTAAAATATAGTCAAACTTATTCAAAGCCTTGTGTTTTACTAGCTTTAAACTCGAAAGTCTCTCAATAATATAACATACCAATCAAGATACCACTGAGCAACTTCTTCACAACCGAAAAAACTAATAACCTTCAATATCCTTTCTATCCCGCCCGGGAATTACAAAAGTCACTAATTAACAATAGAAACAGCTTATTTGTAACTCCTTTCTTTGCATACAAATTGGATAATACGTGGACCTAGGGGCAAGAATTTCATACTATGGGCTTACTGCTGGTATAGCCCAGGACACTCCGTGACTCCGATGCCCATATTATCCCGCGGTCATGAAACCTGGAACGGATAGTCTTGAATTGAAGTACCTAGGTAGTAGATGGTAAAGGTTTACCACTTGGATATATAGATATCTTTCGGATACTGGGAGATGCAATATGGGTTGGAAACTTTAGATTATTATCCTTTAACCTTGCTGGATTGATTTTGTTGACCCCACTAGGTAGATAACCTTACTCCAACATAGCACGCACAGACATCCTCCAATAGACAAACTCCGGCGCTTCGATCACCCAGAAGCTAGCACCGAACCACCAAAATTATTCCCAGTTCAATTCAATTGATACCCTCCAGGCTCACACCGAAATATCTCGTCCGGAAAGCTTGCTCGAATGTATATGGCGTTCTCCATTGGGGATAAAGAAGACGTCCAGATGAATGGAGTGAAAATTGGTCGTGTCCATCGTGCATACCTACCTATTCTAACATAACATTTCCGAGGCTGAGAATGCGCTGACGTTAGGGACTGCACAGCACAATCACTTTGATTTTTGATTTGTGTTATACCATGACTGTACCACCGGGCACCGAAACCCTCTGATATCGCGATTGACTGGGCCCTGTGGGTTGCGATAAAACGGATATTGCCTACCTACATAAGATAAGAATGATATCCCCATTCTTTTGCATCTCTTGTCGGGACAGACACGATATTACTTTGTGAATTGAGTGAACTGAGTGAACCGAGTGAACTTTGTAACATTTGGTCAAGATGAGGTTTTTATGTTTACATGGAAAAGGCACATCTGCCGAGATCTTTTCTATTCAATCTGGTATGTTTCCTCCTATGTCATCTTATCTAGTCTCAACTCTCCCAATACAATACTTTCCATGAACCACATACAGCACATGTACTAACCAATACTTGCCAGCCACATTCCGTCGTCTCCTCCCCTCCTCCTACACCTTCGACTTCCTAGACGGTCCCTACACCTCTCCCCCGGCCGCCGGCGTATCACTATTTTTCAACCCCCCATACTACGCCTACTACCACTCCTCGGAGCCGTCCGCCATCCGTGCATCCTACGCCTTCCTCCAAGAACACATTGAGAAACGCGGTCCCTACGATGGCGTCATGTGTTTTTCCCAAGGCTGTGCGCTGATCGCCGGGTTTCTCTTAGATCACCAGGTTACACGCCCGCACACACCGCTGCCGTTCCACTGTGCCATTTTCATATGCGGAGGCATGCCTTTACCCATCATTGAGGACTTGGGGATCGAGATACCTCCGCTGGCGCGAGAGTTGGAGGCACAATCTGTCAAGGAATTATTCGCCACAGCGGCCGCTGTGGAAACGGCCAAGCCGGGAGATGATTACTGGAATACGAAGGCGCAGAAATCATCGATATTGAATGTGGAAAATATCGATCGGAAGAATCCTTATGCGATCCAGGTGCCCGAAGGTTGGAAGATACAGATTCCGACGGTGCATATATATGGCAAGAAAGATCCGCGATGGCTGGCGAGTTTGAATCTGGCGAGGTTTTGTGGCGGGACCAAGAGGGTTTGGGATCATGGGGGTGGCCATGATATTCCCCGGTTGTCGGTCGTGAGTAAGGAGATTGCGGGGTTGGTGGAGTGGTGTGCGGAGGTTATGGGGGAGGAGGGCGAGAGCTGATGTGCTGTGATAGGATGTAATGTGAAGAGAAGGTCTTTGTAAAATCACATCTTCTATAAAGTTATAGATATTAGAATTTCATCGGATGGTCTAGATGATGTAGATGATGCCGCTCAATTTTCTCTTGCGTGGCTGCTTCCATATCTCAGAGCAACTAGTCTGCTTGATCCTTCAAGTTGGAGCTATTATTCCTCTTCTTTGTTTTCTTCCTCATCTTCACTTAAGAAAAAGACAGGAGGTGAGAGTGAATATACTGATGATTCAGTCGAATCGAAGGCTCATCAAGGAACTGACTCATCATCACATCAATATTGACATCTGAGTCATTGTGTGGACCACCAGGAGTAACTACAAGGACCAAATGGTGCTCGAGTCTTGCCTTCCTTTCTGCTTGGATGGAGATATTAAAGAGACTGGTCATGAGACCAGGTTGGCCCATTGCTTATTACCACCTACCCTATGCTTTCGATTAACCTAGTTGTATTGATGAGAAGATGACGTGATGAGATGATGAGATGGATGTTTGAAGTGAAAATTCAAGGCGTTTTATTGAGTCTCCTTGCTGGGGAAGAAGAGGTGTGATGGTTGGTAATGAATAGAGGTTAGAATCTGTAGATTGAATCTGTAGATTGAATCTGTATTGATATCTAGCGGCTTCTTTTCCACGCCGGTATCCTAGATGGTGTTATTAATGAGTATGAGAGGCTGGGCTGTGCACTATTCAGATATATTCACAGATATCAATGAAGGGACAGTGGCAAGTAAAGGCTGCTTTAATCAACAGTGTGCATTGGTCTACCCTCGAACCCTGATACCAGTCCCCGTTTGAGGTAATTACACTAAACCCGTATGTGTCCATTCTTCAAAGATATCTCCTTCCCATTCAAATCAAACCCATATTCTCCAACTCCAACTCCGTAAAACTGCATTCCGGTCCAAAATCCCCTATTACGCCGATAAATCTCCATGTATATCCATTTCCATATTCCAAACCAGTCACTGATATCCCATTGAACCACATCATCACATCATGATATATACTGGCCATTCCCCATCACACGTAAAATTAGAAGCCCGCCTCTTCCGCCTTCCCATTCCCACTCCCCGTCCCCGTGGCCCCCGAATTTCGAATCATGACTTCCTTGGCCTTGCTCGGTTTGCCTCTCACTACATTCTTAATGCTCGCTTCCCTCAACTCCGCATTACTGAGGCCACTCCTCGGTCTCGAAGCCCGGGATTCCGTACCGCTACTCCTCGGTCTCCGGTGAGCGCGTATCTCATCATCATCATCATCATCATCTCCTCCCTCCCCGGAATGAATAAAACTCCCCGCCTCCTCCGGAACATTCGACAACATGGTTTTGAGATCCCTATCGAGCGTCGTGCTCGGAGAATCTTTGAGCGATACATTTTCCCCCTTCCTCCTCGTCGAAACCTTCCCTTTCCAACTTCCTAACCCTAAGACTTTCCACGCTTTCCCGAGAGAAAATTTTAATTGTCCGTCATATCCAGCATCGAGTTCAACGAGAGGACTAGAAGAAGATGCGCTAACATCACTAGCATCGCTCCAATTTCTTCCGTGTTGCGACGGTCGACGAATGGGACTTACATCGTGACCATGGCGCAAATTCTGGTTTCGGAAATCGGGGAGCTCGGATTGTTGGTGCGGTGGGATGTCGAAGTAGGATTGCGGTTGTTGGTGAGGAGGGGTCGATTCGACCGAGGGGTTTCGCCGGCCGGAAGATGTTTGCGAGTAGACGGATTCGGAGGTTGCTACGGGGTAGTAGCCCCGAGCTTGGGTTTGGGATCGGGTGTTGGGGTAGGCGTTGGGGGAGAATGGGGAATATGGGTTGAAGGTGGGCGGGCTTACGACTTCGGGGCCGTCGTGTCGGTGGGGTGAGAATGGTTCGGTTGTGGGGTAGGAGTTATTGCGAATGGTGTGGGACATTTCTGCGTTACCCATTTGTAGAGGGTCGATTGAAAGTGAACTTATAGCGGATGGTGATGGGTATGGAGGATGCTGTCTATGGGATCGAGGGGCGCTGGACCCGCTACGTGTTTTTGCCTCGTATTTCTTTGAGACTTCCTTCAGCCGACGAAGAATAAAGAAAGCAGCGATGAGAATTGCTATTAGAATGAAAGCTGCACCACCAATGATCCCACCTATTTGCGGCTTTGTAAGTCCACTGCTAGTTGGCGTACTTCCGCTAGTTGCTTCAATTTTTGGGATTGCGGTTGCGGTTGCGGTGGGTGTGAGTTTGGGCATGGCCGAAGCTTTTGATGTATTTGCTGCAACTGACGGTGACGCTGGAGTGGAGGCTGTGACTAATGTGGATGTAACTGTCTGTGTTTGTGAATTGCTATCTGTCGTGGTAAAGGTCTCAGTTAAGGTGAAAGTCGATATTGTCGTGGAATAACAATCATTCAATCCACAGCCCATCCCGTTCTTGCAACATCCATAGTTTAATGAGGCTGGGCAGAGATATGAACCGACTGAACATGTTTCGCTGTATGATACACCAGGAGAAGCACTGCATCCATCAGTTGCGCATGAGTAGCCATTTGGACAACATCCACCTGTTTTATCGTCAGACGAGCCTATACAAGAATTCGGCATACCATGATGACTTACCTCCAGCATCAATCCCACAAGCGGTATATCCTGATACCCCACAAGCCGAAGCAGGTGCCGCGCTTGTTAAATAACAACTACTAGTACCGCAAGATCTGGTATTCGGACAGCATCCCCCATTCATCGATTTTGGGCATAATTGATAATCGCTTGGGCATTCTGATGCATCTCGTTTTTGGCCTTGAATCGCCTCGTGTATCTTATCCCAATGGTTCGAGCCTAACTTTCTCTTCACAATGCCTGGGTATGATAACTTTGGAAACTTCGTTGTCATTGTAACTTGGGTTGTGGTTGTTGCCGAGTAGGATTCTCCATCGCAAACTTTATCAGCGGGGTAGCAATCCCCATCGGCACTGTTTGCAAAATTCTGGATGCCCTCGGGGTATTGATTCTCGACCTCATTTATTCGTTTTGCCATCGTTTTGCGATTGATATTTCACTTCACTAATGCCACTTATTCATCGCTTGGAAGAGTTTATTCTGCTAATGTTTCTTGGATAGTCACTATCGTCAGGGCTGGCGTATAGCAAAACCATGTGGGAACCAGGCTTATAGCGATATTTTTGGCCAAATGATTTGAATGCCCGAAGGAAAGTTGTGAGTCCTGACGCTGCAGTCTGCAATTTGATATCGGCCCGCGAGGTTTGTACTTGCGAACGGCAGTTTTTGAGCTATGATATCATGAATTCTGATCTTAAAATGAAAGAAGGTTTTTCGAAATTCGAATCGAGCGGTTGTGATCTTCTGGGCGCAGGAATGTTGCAGTACAATTTGCGTAGCACCTCGTCTTCAGACGCTGCAAACCCCAGGTGAACACAGAAAAAGGTAAATATCACAGAGATCGCCTCTTGCAAGTGTCACGTCGAGAGATTGGCAAAAGAGAACGTGATTCAGGAACAGATATAAATGATACTTAGATAATAAAACGAAAAAGGATACCAAAAGATCGACAAATTTCTTACTGATGGGCATTTGGTACAGAAAGAAAGATTGTCCCGCAGAGCATCCATCTACTGCCCTTATCTCAGCCTCCAAATTTTCCATTTTAGGTTCGATGACCAGCATGGGTTGATGATGACAGCCCTGTCCGATTGGGTATTTCTGCCACACCCAATTGGGCGTTGAAAGAATTCCAACAAATCACGACAACTCGGGGCGGAAGGAATCGAAATGCCACAAATAATTTTTGGAAATGAGCCAGTAGAAGGGCAGGTGGTGCTGATCGTGTATGCAGGAATATGTGAAAGGACTCAAGGAATTGTCATCGGGACGTGGCTGGTGGTGTGGCCGGAAAAGAACAGTAAGAAATGTACATATGGTGTCATGTTGGCCAAAAACCGGCGAAGAAAGCTGAGATACATAAGGCTGGCCGTGACACCACATAATCCTTTACCCACTCTGCATTCATTCGCATTCATGAATCCAAAATAAAGACAGGACTTTGGCTGTCCTTGGAACTATATAATTGAGAAATCACAATACAGACGCAATACACAAACAAGTACCCAGTACCCGTCGCACCACTCGGCTGCTGGCATAAATCCTCAATAAGTCATGGGTGACCGAAGCTGTCACTCGTCAGCTGCAGTATGTGACTACAAGGTAATAAATAGTATGCCGATGAATGCATCCGTAGGCACCAAATTTTTCTCATTTGGCATCTCCATTGGTGGAAATAAAAGTCCTTGATGCGGGAGAGCGGCGTAGTCCCAGAAACCCATATTCAGCCCCCAAACCAACAGATATGAAAGTATGGTAAACAAATACGAGAGAGTTAACGAATAGGAAGAGACAAACGAGATGAAGTTCATTCAGTGGGGACTAGTGTATATTTTGCTTAGTAATCCAAATCATGAACCATAAGGTTATTGAAAGCGAACATTGCAGGTAAACATCACTGTCATGATTTTACCATTTACTTCATACAGGAAAAGCCTCCGAGTTTTCTGTCATCGTATTGTTTTATATATGGCTTATCCTTAA
Organism: Ciborinia camelliae; assembly: GCA_025890175.1. Taxonomy (NCBI): domain Eukaryota; kingdom Fungi; phylum Ascomycota; class Leotiomycetes; order Helotiales; family Sclerotiniaceae; genus Ciborinia; species Ciborinia camelliae. Next base: position 935,439 of record JANPYM010000005.1, read on the forward strand.
GGTAAGGGTATCTACGATGAGAGGTCCGGGTTAGCCATTCAACAGATTGATAACCTCAATGAAAACCCTACAATGAGCCCAGCTGGCCCCGGCCTGCCCTCGAAACACCCCCGTACAGAATGAATATATCAAGCAGAGACTACCTATCTATTCGATATTTAATATCGTACACGGAATAGCAACGAAAGAGGATTGTACCCAGTATACTGGTGTACTCTGCCTTCTAAGTGCAAAGGGTTGCCGGAATTGCTAGTTGCGAATTTATTATTTCACGTCCCAATTCAATTTGGACAATACGCAAGTGAAAGAATTATAAGTATTTTCATTGCACACCGGAGTAGCTTGTTCTGAATACACTTTTATGCAAATGTTATCTGATCCGGAATGATAGAGAAACCATGTCAATTTTATGGTTTCAAACTATCGGTTTTGGTCACCTTTTCGCCTTATCTAGAGTCTACAGCCTGGCCGTTGTGTATTCATAATATAAGCAGAAGTCTGCCAAGTTGCTATCGATGACTGGTAAAGATGTGAAAGGGCCTATTTTGCAATATTTATTTCTTCGTCTGTTTAGTAATGGCGTATTCTTGGAACAGTGATTGAAATAATAAGTCGGCTCTCATCAATCATCACGTATATGTCTATGAATATGCATTGTGTCAACATACCCAATGTGTTCAACTCCTTCACAGTTGGCCATGCTGGTCCTCTTTTTAGAATGATGTCAATAATATCAGTGGTGGTTTATATGGTCGTTACAGAACCGCTTAAGAGGATAATATGCTTATTTCAATATCCAATATTGTGGTTATTGTAACAGATATGTAAAAAAAGCCATGGACACTGGTGACTTCGTTATGGTTGATATTAATGCAATCCAAATGGGATGAGTTGTGGTAGATGGCGGAGGACATTCAGTCAACAAAGAGGCTAACCGAAATTCAAGATCGTTGGATGTTGTTAGATTCTGTTGTGATGCCTCAACAACGCTCATATTAGAGAGTATTAGATCCTTTGTTAAGTTTAGGCGATATATCTGGCTTGTACGGATTAGGGTCGGCGAATGCATCTCATGGGATGCGTCTGACTCCAATCGTACCGAGCGGCTGACCTCTGTGATTATAAACGAAGAATATATCATCCCAGACAAATCAAAGGCTGCATAGCTCTGGAGCAAGTTTCATTTGGAATTTGGAATTGAACATTATCGCTGAATGACCAGTTTCGTTCAACATGCTGGCTGGTAATGGGCCAAATTCTCCATGCTGCGGGATGATGCGGCAGGTACATTCAATGAGCGCGATAAGAACCAGTGTACGACTGAGTAGACCGACAAGAACTTCTGTCATCGTGGCAAAAGGACGACAGTAGCTTTTCTTTACTAGTTCTAAGAAGTCAACCAGCATGGCAATCATGGATCAGAGTAGTTATAACTTGTCATTTATGAGACTCTTATATGGGCGAGAACTACTGTATAGTTTTGGACTTGGTGCACTTTCTAAGAGGTTAGATTTGTTTTTTGGACATCCCTCCGCCATTTTCATGAAAGCCTGACTTCAGCCATTGCGACACCAAATGCCGGTAGAAAGAGGCAGAGTATATGGATTTTGTAAATGTCGACGATTGGTCAGGAGCAATAGCCACGTACAGAATTAAACCTCTATCTGTATCTTAAACATACCGCCATCATGGCCCCCAAGAACCTTTGTGACTTTCTACTCCGATTCTCCCAGAGCCCGATCAGTACTATGTTCCCCTGCATTAAGCTGCTTTCTGAAACATATGATTGACCCCAACTAGTTACCAAAGTTAAAAACAGTCTCTGTCTCTCAAATGGGGATTTTTGGCAGAGCCTTGGTGCGCTGCAATACGAAACCGTAACACAACATGAAATTACGAGCATTCGGTGCGTCGGCGACCAGTTCAGATGATTAGCTTATCATTGGAATTCAAATGGGTTCAACCTTTCACAAAAGATTAGTCTTCTACCTGAGGTCCAAGGACTTGGGGGCAGGGGCACGTACGTATTCATGGAACCATATGAAACTTTGGTATCAAGATATTTTGAAAATACTCATAATATATTCCGAAGCCTTGTAGAGTAATTGGATACGGACGAATTGGAAGTTGGGGAAGCTTTCCATAAATCCATGCCCCTACAGGCAAATTCGAACAAAACATCATGTAACACTGACCTTCAACCTAATTGGACCTCTCCCCAATCGATACTATACCATCCTTTCCATTACGAATTCCTCCTTGGTAAATTCGGAAGATATGATAATCACGAAAGTGGAAATACTTCTGTGGGATAGAAAACTCTGGCCTCAGCCTTGAACTCCTTACTCGTGAATGAGAGCAACCATTTGACAAAGCTACCACGAAATGACTGCCGGAGACTAATCAATAGCCATTCACCAATCATCGTTTGATAGAATTGACATATGCATTCAACAGAAGTTTGCTCACACATATGATTTTACTTGTTGAAAAACTGACATTTCCAAGACTAACGCTTGCCCAAAAGTATGAATTTATCTGGCACAATCAATGCCCTCAGATGCTCTTGTGCAAACCAATGTTCCTTCTAGGATTCAAAGATATGATCCCGATAAAAAGCTAAGCTGTTGCAAGCCTCTACCAATCCATCGCGCCTTTTCATTGAAGAAAAAGGAGGTGAAGTATCTAAGAGTTTAAAGACTGTCTATTCATTTACCCACAACTTTCACGACCGAATTAATTATATGTTATGATAGAAGATAGCATAAACAGGAGCGACTTATGGATAGAAGACTTATAATGCTGCTGGTATAATACTACCATTGTAATATCTAATTGTCGCTAGCGATGAATCTATGGAAAGGAATTGGATATTGATATCTATGCCTCCACTGGCCCAAGCCGTCTGTCTAGATTGAATGATGCAGGCAAAGGGAATGTTTCTTTGGAGTAGGGTAAAAGTGATGCTGCACTGCAATGGATACAATTCTCTGATGTGGGGGGTTAGACGGCAGACATCTCCGAGTTCGAATTTTGACCTACCAGGCTTCAGCGCATGCAACTCTTTCAGCTCCCCATTCAACGCCATACCATTAAGTTCTTATACTTATACTGAGAATCCAGATAAAGGTTGGGAGATTTCGATAACTTCTCCAAGGCCTCCAAAAATAAATTTACAAACACAGCCGAACATATTGGCCCAAGAATGGCCAACGTAACTCCCTTCAAAGTGATATCTTTGAGGATAAAAGTCATTGTGTCTATCGCATAGGTTGTTGAATAATGCTTCTTATGGATATGTGAATGATATGTGTTTGTTTTGGAAGGGGGTGGAGATGGGGTCATGGAGGATATTCTGCACATGCTTACTTGGTTAGGCAATTTAACGAGGAAGGGGCGAGCGAGCGGGCGGGAAATGGCAAGAAGATGGGAGACACTGAACCTATTGATTTTATTACACATTGAGATAGGGAAAGATGATGTGCATACCGAGGAAGATTCCATTAATAGTAAAATTAGGGCTCGAAATATTTAATATATACAAAATCTATTGAGCTGCAAATCTAGATTTTGATTCAAGCCTATTGGTCCTAAATAACATGATATTGCCCAAGATAATCAGGTACTTTAAATGTGGCGATATCCATAATATTAGTAAAGTATAATAATGAACAAGAAAGCCTTTTTAGTCCATTTCCTCGAGACTCCGTTTCTTGTTTATTATTATACTTGGTGGTTCCCTTGATGAGCCATCTCTTCTCAAAGGGGGAGAAGTCGTCAAATTTGCCAACTGTCGTTTCGCTTCGTCGATCGCCTCATGCCACAATGGCCAGGGGCCGAAATCGCTTAGCGTTTCATATTCTTCATATATCCGGAAACTAGTCTCGGATGACTCTCTAGCCGTCCAGACTTCCATATTGATGGATCGTGCAGCAAAATTCCTGCAACCTTCTATCTCAAGATCCCAGAGACGGTCAATTCCATCATCATCCATAGAAGCCAGCCGGGTGTCATATGATTCTCTGCTTGGTCTCCCCACCTCGTTTATAGTTTCGGTTGGCCATTTTACAGCGTTGTCTTTGTTGAGAACAAAAGCGATGAGTTCATCACGTAAACTATCAACCAAACCGGCCGCCTTTCTTTCCCGATCCCCCTGATCCGCCAATATTTTCCTAACTTGAGTTCTCAAATTAAGGCGTACTATTTTATCCAAATTGTCTTCCCCATCAGGCGCAAAAGAATCAGAGATCTCAATCTTCTCTGGCATAAAACTAAAATCTGCCATTAGCGCTGCGGCATTACGTATGCTGATGATAATGGGCCTACTCACCACCAATCTTCTAACTCTCCATCCAGAGATCGTATTGGTCCTTCGATATAAAAGCTCTCAAGCTTAAGGTTTCTCCTCAGTGCATCGAATAAACCTTTGAATGAACCTTTGAGTAGCATGATTCTACTCAATGTTAGATGTCGCAAAGAAGAGGCGTGTCTGAGGAGAAAACTAGTAAGATCTCTCTCGCACAAAACCATTCCATCAAGTTTCAAGTGACTTAATGAAGACCAGGTAAAGGTTCCGATTACCTTTCTGAGAGGCACATATATTGAATCGGAATTTGCGTCCGAAATGTCCCAGTGGGAGTCCATTCCAAAACACAAAGTCCTTAGATCTGGTGCTAATTGCAGCGCCTTCCAGGCCCCGGACCAGAATGCCCAAAGCGTACCCCGAGGTACTGCTATGCAGAATTTATCGCATGATAGCTCTAAAGTATGAAGATCACGGAAAGGCTTCAGAACATTTGCAACCACATTGAAGTCTTGGTAAAAGAATTCGACAGGGAGCGAATCGTGGACAAGATGTCGAACTTTGAGCTTCGACTCATGTGCAGCTAACATTATTCCATCAAATTCCTTTATGATAAAAGGATATCGTTTATATTGAGAAAAATGACTTTCCGTCCATGCGTTAAGCAAGTCATTCGACGTAAATCTGGGAGGCTCGTTTGAAATGTGAATAGAATTGGCATTTCTCAGACAATTAAATGCTTTGGTGATTTTTGACACGTCGCTGTACCGCTGAGCTGCCTTGTGCCATGATTTATACCACCGAATATGAGCTTGGTTAGTAAATACGAAAAATCAATCATATAAACATGAATTAAACAACGAAAAAAAGAGAGATTTCGGCCACACTCACAACTAAGTACTCGACCATCATCTTATAGACAGAATCAATAGAAGATTCACAAGCTACATTGTTCTCCCAACCTTGAACGTCGCTATATGTCCTCAGCTTTCTTGCGTATTTCCCCCTGAGGTAAAGAAACATGTTGCTGTAAGCCACAAATCCCGTCTCAAAACTTATTTCGTTAACATTAGCCAACAAATTCGGATTATCTTGGGAAATCATTTCCAATTTTTCGAGATCTGGTCTATTGGAGCGAAATACAAAATCTTGATTAATTGTTCGGAGCCCGCAGCTGCGAAGTCCTTGGAGGGCTGTAGATGGCCGAGTGCTTGTAGCCAGAGCTCGGGAGGTAGTGTTTTATTGGTGGTAATCGATGAAGTCGTTTCACCATGCTCGTGAGCCATGAATTGATTCTTATATGGGATTAACATTGGGAATAAATATTGCACAGCAACGGAAAACCTTTGTGATTTGAGTTCCGGTCTTATCTTCGGCTCCTCGTCTGGTTTCTTTTTAAAACTCTCAAGCTTGAGTGGGGTTTCCATGGAGGTCGACATAGTTTTCGTGATCTTGTGAGATGTCATGGCAGATATCGGATTGAATTTGGAATAAGAATTTGGATTTTGGAATTTCTAAATTTGTGCGGACTCGAAAATGGCGCCATTATAGTTTATGAGTCCGGCGAGGCCTTATACGTAGTATTAGCTCACATTTACCAGAAGTTCACTTCGACCAATTCACGTGAAACAGGACGTTGAAGGTATCTTTTTATAAAATTTAATAGTTTCGTTAATCAAAATTCAACCATCTTGAGTCCGATCACTATGCATACCTAGTAGTCATCGAAAATCCGGGAGGTGATATGACGCTAGACTTTAAGTGGTGATGGATGAAAACTACCAAACTTAATCCCAACGTCCAGTCACGAAACCTCAGGTGTGAAAATTCATTTAGTGATCACCTCGAATGATTGAGATTTCTTCTATTACAGTAGCTTAGGAAGCTGATGTTAAGTCAAATGAGGCTTGAAATATTGGAAGATTGTTGACACGTGTGATCGTGAATGGTGTATCGTGTATCGTGTATCGTTCCTCGTGTTTTCTCTTGTTATTTGATCTCATGTAGACCAACCATCTAAGTTGAGAGAAGCCTCACCAGAGTTTCTCATTGCCATGTATTATGGGACAACCTCCATTGTGACCTTCATGAAACCAATTGTAGAATAACCGAGCCGTGTATGAGATCGCCCTCAATCATTACCACTGCCGCCCTAAACGATATTTGAGGCTCTGTAACCAAGAACGGGCTGAATAAGCTTACTCTCCCGAGTCTTGGATGGAGATTATTAATTGCTTTGCAATATGGCGGATTTGTGGTTAAGACCCTCCCCCAATACGGATTTTCTTCCCAAAATGGCAAATGCATGGGTACCTATCCATGAATAGTTCCACTTGAAGCGGGAAAAATGATCGAGCTGATTGATCTGTATGTTTTGAAAGCGAAATTCCTTGTTTTCTGTCACTTTCCTTGTGAGGCTGAAGTTTGTTCATGGTTTGACACCTGGGCTTCTGGAAATCTGGATTTGGGCACGATTAAGGATCATGTTTTTGCATTGCTTTTTAATTGCCATTGAGTGTCTCAAAGTTAGCGAGATGAAGAGGCAGTAGTTTTCCCGTATTCGAGGAGACTTCGAGTTCTGTTCTGTAGGCTGTGTGAGGTTGTGAGCAAGCCTACAAGGTGTGGTAAATAGGAGAGAAATTGCCACATTTGCCAAATCGGCTCAGTATCCCTTCCACCGTGTAGCGGTATTCCTTTTCAGAGATTCATCACCATTAACTGAAAACGGTTCTGTATTCCTGCACCCTCTTTGTAATCTCCAGCCTCAAATACAACTCTTATTGAGTAATCGATATTGTGACCTGAGAAAGTTGGACCAATAAGTGAATCCAGCTTAAATATCTATGCTAGATTCGAATCAACCTCGATTTTACCTCCACGCGCACCAATATGCCTCTGCACGGTAGAAGACATATAAAAGGAATCATATTCTGCACATAGTTTATGAGTCGAATTACCTTGTCTATGACATTCAGTGGATTTTCACTCGTTGGGGACCATATTCACAGCTGGCTTTAATTCCTTTCATCTTCACGATCCCATAAATTGAGATCGGAGAGGACTCGAAACCTCCATACTCCCATATAACAAAATGTTAAAGTCACCTTATAATGCCGTCCCACAGACCCCAGTCTCACCTGGAACACCTTCAACACCTGGCACTCCACAATATAGCGATTCATATCCTTTAACTGCGCAAAATCCAAGTTCTCATTATTCTGCATCACCTCCTTCAAACGATTATTATAGTCGATCAAGTACGGTGTATTATCCACCGCCTGATGATTCTTCTACTCCTGGAGTAACAAGTCTTCTCCATCAAGATTTGATAGAGCAAGATCGAGTAAGTAGAACCCAATCCCCAACCTACTTTCATAAATTAATGTAGTTGGGTTTCCAGAAGCTCAAAGTTCGCATTCGTATCCTTCGTTTTGTCTCTCGATGTCTCATAACTGCCCTAACCATAGGCATAACCACAGAGGAAGGAAGGACGCTCTTAAACTTCATCCAGACTCGAAATGACCTTCGCACTCCCCCTGGATCGCCCGCACCCCGCGGTCCATGGGCTCTTCAGACACAGCTCTGGTCAGCCCTCCTTCTTTTCTTCACCGGTGTCATTACAGCAGTTCTCGGCCTGGTTTCCATTATCGCCTATGTAATATCCACCAAAGCAGCAAATTCCGTTAGCAACATGAATACGAAGTTCGGTATCGTAACCGAAAGCATCCATATTGCCACTTGGGTCGCGGTCGCAACAGCCTATCGAGTGGCTAAGAATGGAAAGGATCTCTGGGGATGGGCTTTTAGTCCACTTGCGGAAAAGATCCAGCCGACGTTTCGGGGTGTGGTCAATTTCCAGAATGTTTGCGACAGAAGCGTGAGTTCTAGATCCTGTATCGCAGTTCGGGAGAAGTAGCTAAGAGGTCGTTTGAACAGGGCGTCAATTTTAAACTGTCCATAGCAAATGCCGTTTTGCAAGTTGCAAGTCTTGGCATATGGATTCTGGTATACAAACGGATGAAAACGCTTCAAATGTTGAAACGGGCACAATCCGAGCCCAAGTTATATAGCTAAGCTTGTAATAGAGACTCGAGAGATCAATGAAAGATAAAAGCAGCCCTTGATCCTTGAGAAGGCATTAACGAGAACTGGGAGCCCATGGATTTAGATATCGAGAAAACGTCATGAAACTCCCAATGAGATAGCAACCGATTGACTCCTGGCGGTAGTTGACGAAACACTTTTAACCCACGATATTGTATCCCTCGAGCCCCAGTGCAAAGCCAAAGCTCCTGGATATTCGGATTCCTATCAATGCAAACTATTTCTATAAGCTGTGAATCCCGATTATAGTAAATCTTACCTATTATTTCGAAAGTAGACCTTTCTGGCTTTGCATGTGTTCCGATTCTCAAGGCTTTTGACTGGCTATAGGTATTATGACATATCCAGATATCCATCTATCCACTAAAATAAGGCACAACTAAACTAGACATCCTGATACCTACTCCCATCAAACTATAAACTAGGTTAACAATGATAACTCTCCACACCATTTCCATCCCCACCCCTGCAACCATCTACCATTGTTACCCCTCTCAATTACCCTCGAACCCCCCCCCCTCTCCTACAAACCCAACCCAAAACTAGCACGTTAATGTACCGAAGACCCGAGCCGACACCGAGGATGAAGCTACTGGAGCCTGGGGCTATACCTCTGAGTATATATACTGATCCTACCCTACCCTCCTCTCCGTCCCCCGCATCTCTCTCATTGTCTCTCGTACACACATTCATCCAAGTTTCACACCCATCCAATGCAAATCGGCTCGCCCACATCATTATCACCTTCACATCACGTCACACTGACATACATTCTAATCAAGAAAGGCCAGTGGAGCATCCAAGGTCCCAAATAATATCTAATTGATGCATTTATCCAGTCCATTCTAAGACTAACGAACCCTCCATTTGACTTTGGGAATGCAACAATATACTCATGCATCCTGTCTATTATCTGGCCATTTCATTCCCCATTATGATCTATTTTCAAGCATACGGCCTGAGTTCAAACCATATATCAAGGACCCATTATTCGTTATTCAATACGAAAGGGTGGATAAAAATGTCAAATCAGTCATCAACCACCAGCCAAACCAATCATACAATTCATACCCGAGAAAAGAGGCCAATTCCTGGCGCCAGGACCTAACTCCTAACAAATTGGACTGTCATCATGATTCGGAATCTCATGCAAGTCCAATATCTAGCCTTGCATAATAAGACCAGCGTCAATCGATGGGACGTGAAAACCTCAGAGCCAAGAGCTAATATACCGTCCAGCCTACCCGAATATACGCCACCATGGTCAACACCACGGCAGATTAAAATCTATCCTATCCGGACGTTAAACTTCCAAACACCATAATCTAAGCCCAACTTCGTAACGCCACCCTCCACCCATTAAAATAAAAATAACCAAGAAAAGGGAGGTTCATAATTTAAGCTCTCAAAGTTAGCTTACATACTTATGTTGTGTATTCTTGCTGGAATATCAGATCATCTCTTCCGGATTGAGGATTAGGTATTCTGCTACCGAATCCAGGGAGTTCTCGACTGAAAAGTTCCATATCATAGAATCCTGCTGATTCGCCGCCTTCGTTATAGTTTATATTCAAAAACTCAAACACATCATTTGGATCTGGGGGAAGTGCTGAGTCTGTTCCGCCAAAGACAGCATCACTATCTGGAGGTGAGTGAGCCAAGTGATCATGGTATGCCGCTGTCGAGTTATCGACAAGCGCCCCCAAGGACTCAAAACCACTTAAATGAGTATCGACTGGTGGAGTATTCACCTCAGCCATAGAAATTTGCGTGCGTTCAAACTGTGCCCGGTTCTTCTCATATGCTAAAGCTGCTTTCCGCCTAGCATCCTCACGCCTAGCACCCTCTCTGGCAAGGCCTATGATATCTTCCATGCCCGCTTTTCGAACAGCCGCCTCCAAGAATTGAGTGGCGTAATCCGCTGACGCATAGTTGTCCCGTAAACTTTCAAGAACAGTCATACATAAACAAAATCCGTCTGTAGCGGGCTGCCTCTCGCTGTTATTTGGAGATCTGACCAACAATAAATGAATAATGATAGCTGGAAGTAGAACTGTGACGCCTGTGGTGGGGAGGTATCTCTCCAGATCAAGATTATGCATATCGTGGATAATATTTGTAGTCCCTAAAGCAGCTTTTGTCACCACCTCGCGTGAGTGTTCGAAAAGCGATTCTGGTTGTCGATGGTTTGGGCCGACGGGTAGAACTCGTGGTCTGTGCAAAGCAGAAGTCGTAGTATAGTAAATCATATGTAACAATGAACATGCCACGAATAATGGACCTCCACTATTTCCTGCCTTCAACTCATTCGAGTAGACACATTCTTGTGGAAGATTACTCTTCCAGTGATTCAGTGCCAAATCGCATTCTTCAACCTCGTATGACTCTGATTTCTTGGGAAATAGCATAATACTTGATGTAGTACGTCCAACTTCACTAGACACACCTTGATGTCTTGCGAGGACGGAATATTGCGCCGCCAAGACCTGGCTGATGCATAAACACAATCGTGCCTTTGAAATGCACATAAGAGCCAGGTCTCGTTGAGCCTCAACATCTCTTATTAAAGAACATTCCGTAGAAATTATCGAATTTCGCGGGTCAAGGGCCTTGATCTCGAAATCATCTTCAGTTAACATTGGCACGTCACAATCTTCATCCTTGACTCTAGTCGGACGTCTCATGCCCAGGGCGATAAGTCGATCTCGCATAAAACATGACCACCATACTCGTTTTCTCAATTTATGATCAACATCCATGCCTTTCGGATCCCGATGCAATGCAAGTATACATGCATGATCAATTGCCCTGCCCATCCAATGCCATGTATCTTTGTAATCCTCTGGTGTCTCGTACCAATATGTCATGAGAAGGAGGGATTGCACCACAGTTAGTATATCAGTTTCGTAGTCCAGATCATAAAGAACCTAGATATAATCAGCATTGCTTCAAAATAGTCCATGCAAATTCGGCACGTACTCTAGCCCTCTGGAAAAATGCTTTCCTCGCTGCTTTTCTCGTACGATGCCCAGCACGCCTCAAGGTATCCATATCTACAAAAGCGGTCCCAGAAAACATAATTGATTGGAAAAGCAAGAGACTCATCGAGCCATATCCCCCTTCATCATTGATTATTTGTAAAATTTTGTGTAATTCCAGAATCGGCATATATGGATAAACGTATTCGATGAAGGCTCGGAGCAAAGCGTTTCGTACGGGAGGTTCGGGAATAAGTAAGGCGCTTTTCGCCCAAAGATAGTCTATATCCACAGAGGTCATCTTCGAAGGGAGGGGGTTGATGTATGCCGGAAGAGAGTGTTTTAACGAAGGAGGCGGAGACGATGCCAAACGTGTGCGAACCAGATCCCCGGTCATAGAAGCACTATGTGTAAGTTGTGCGAGCCTTCTCCCCGTAATATCTGTGATTTCTTTTCCATGAAGGGCTGACTGGTCTGGTACTGTTAGTATGACATTACGCGCAAATCGCGTTCTGGTAGAGCTTCAGCTTACAAATTGAATGAGGTACATGGTAAGCTACATGTTGAGGTGAGTTTGCAATGCCAGTTCCAGACAAATTCCCAAAATCATCGTTCAACTTATGTTGCGGATTTACCAAATGATCTGCGTTGACATGGAAGGGGTCTGGTTGAATGCTGATGCTAATACTTTGTTTGCCTCTCCTAATTGCCTATGTCAATAAAGTATACAGATATTGAAGCTTCAGAGGTCTTGAAGACTAACCTTCTCCTTTTACTTCCAGGGACTAAACATTGTATTCCATCAATCGCGCAATTGTTACATGACCTTTCTCCGGCGCCATTGACACGCTCACTTCGCTCCACATCACACCGTACTTTTCGATTTCTACAATTTGTACATGCGATTGAAGATCGTTTCTTTTTCTCTGGATTTGTCGATTCTCCATTTTCATTTCCATTTCCAGTTCCATTTTCACTTGATTGTTTCCTTTTTTGCAAATTGGCACCAGGGAATTGCGGTAGGGATGATTTCGTGCCGGAAGAACTTGCGACGTCTCCCATCGACACGTTTTGATGCTCCTCGCCATTCACAGCGGATTGTAACAATTTCACAAATGACGAATCCATTGTGATACTGTGAAGTTGGGTGAGACAAGAAAGGTTATTGGCCAAGTACTTTTTAAAGGTACGCAAAGCATGTGAAGATTGACAAGGTGCAGAAAACCAAATCCAAGAATTATTAGGTAGACGAGAATGAAAGATGAAGGGGTTGGATTGGCATGTGACTGAATACCCGAGTATAACAATCACAATACTGAATTGAATATTTGTATTAGTTTTTCTGAATCCGAATCGAATTAGTAGTAATATCCCAAATTAGAATTCATGATACAGATATGGCCAAAGAGAAGTTCAAAAATGATTACTATAAGGTGTGGAGGGGAGGGGAATTCCAACTATATATAAGGAAGGTAGTAGAAATTGAAGAGGGCACTAAAGAAGATTCCTAGCACCGACCCAGTATTTATTGGAGAGCAATTTTTTTGTGGAGGGGAGAGCAAGGATAAAAAGCTTCTATCAATGAGGAAGTTGCAGGCATGAGAATGGGGCATGTGAGACTAGAATCAGAAATTTGAATCGCGTGGTGGATCAAATTCTTATTAATATCGAAATATCATGAGAGGTTTCAGTAATCATAAAGGACATGTCCATTGTTCACCCCATACCTGCTACCCACCACCTACCTAGGTAGGTAGGACTGTAGGCATCCCGACGGGTAGTGCGAGAGCAAGAGCATTGAAATCCCTCAAATCCATCTACATAAAGACTATTCTTCCTCTCTTCCTTTGAGATCATCTTAGGAGTTAAGCTATCTAGGTACTATTATATTAACGACTCATCCCCATCAGTTCTCAAATCTCCTCCTACTCCGCACTTTGCTCTTCAGTAATATCCAATTAGATTTGAGGCATTGTTATTCTGGATTAGATTCGAGACTTCATATCAACCAAAAGTCATGGTCAACGATGTCCACTCCTAGAATTCCCCGCCCCCCCTGAAAAGGACGGCAGAAGGATCAAGGATTCGGTGAACCTTACCGGGCATCCCACCTCCCACATCTCCGCAAAAAGGCGGAAAATTATGGAGATTGAAGTTAAGCATGGTGGGAAATGGAAACTCGATCTGCGCACAGAAACGGCTTATTTCGATCGGCGGCAGCAAAGGATATATCGGAAGCGGTACCAAGTAGCATCTACGATTCGACTTCTTGATGGATATTTTAGATATCGGCTAACAGTGTGCGATTGATGATGGTCTACATCAACCTGGAATAGCAGTATGTTACAAAAACAGAGTGGGAAAATCGTTATCCTTACCACCTGCAGGATTAGCTTCTTGACCTCAACCAAGGGAGGTACTTAGGGAGGTATTGCCCCGCTGTTAATAATTAGGTCTACGGAGACTGCGTAGGTACTGTCTACTTTGGGCGGCTTTGAGCGGAAGTAACTTCCACACCTACCCTCCCCTACCTAGTAGTCGGAACAATTTGAAGAACCAAAACTAACAAGGATAGATTTCTAAAAGTTTTGTCATGGCTTTCGCGTTGCTTCCGTTGCTTCCGTTTCTCCATTTCAATTTCGATATCTTCATACCTAGGCCTCTCTAATCATCACTAATATAAAATTCCATTCATCCTCCAGTGATCAGCTTCCCCATCCAGATAACCTTTCGGAAAGCCTTACCCATCCCCGGAAAATTCCCGTCTGCAATTACGATACTGAAATTCCACGTGAAATTCTTGAGGGACAACATAGATGATCGCTCACACGACACTTTCGGTGCAGGAAAGATTTCTTTTCAAAAATAAACTCGGTCTTTAGAAATATAACTCGGTCTTGGCTCCGAAGTAGGCTTGCAGTGAGTGAGTGAGTGAGTAATCTCAGTGATTACCGAACATAACCGGACAAAAGGGGCGTGCACCACATCTGGGCACGTGTGGCTTTCGTAATCTTGTGACAATCAATTTATGTTGAGGAAAACGCTTGTGATGAAGCTTGTGGAGGAAAATTGTTGTGTACGTCCGTGAACGTTCTTCGAGGGGTTTCTCATAGGAGGAGGGATGTGGAAGATTACGACGTTGTCCTCGTGATGTTGACATGGTATGTATGGCAGCTTTCACCGACAATATAACGGAAAATCTAGATCTTCGACCGACGGATGATGGATTTGATTGACGAGTCACGACGCTAGTACCTTGATATATTAATGATAGACGACAAGGTTCTTTGTGAAGATAATATATATATGTACTCGAGTATCGTTCTGGAGGTCCCACTTCCTCATCGATCCTTCATGCGGAATAGAAGGCATTGGCCACCATACTCTTTTCAAAGGATCGCCGGTGCAAATAGGCTCGTTCACGATTGCTCTATCTCAGTGTTTCTGTATGGACAAAGCGCGATATGAAGAAAGCAGGATAGCAAATGATCCCGCCATTAATGGCTTCACCTAACAGCAAAAGCTCTCCATCAAAATGGTGTTGGTGCCCACTCAATCACATATCTATCTAAGGAACCTACACTTCAATCATCTATATCTTGGTTACCGTACCACTTTACTTGAGTTCATAGGCCCATCGATGCTCGATGGGGCTTTTACTCAGCAAAAAGGCTATCCTGACGTACCTCTAACTCTCCTCATCCTGAAAACTACCACACACGGAATCGAAGTCTGAAAATGATTTCATATCTTATAGTTGAGTAACAACCTTCAGTCTGTTTTGTATTTCCTTTTTTTTTCTTTCGGACACTTTACTCCCTCTTCATCGGCCATTCATGCAATGATTTCCCATTGGGGATAAAGGATATACATAACATACATGGTAGTACATGGTAGGTAGTAGTACATGGTAGTACATGTGCTACTGCAGGTTTGCTGCCATATAAGCCGTTCACTCACGTCACTCTTTATTTCCACCATCCACTTTTTACTCATCATGACGTCGATTATGAATTCTAAATGATATTCAGGGTTAGTACTCACAACCGTGAACCATCAAGCTATTTGCCATGGTTCCACCATTCCATGATATCAAAGTTTGATGTAAATCTAAATAAGACGTATCTACTCCAGTAGGTAGGTATGAGCTTGATATTTTACTTGAATCTTGAATTCCGCACACGTCAAATCACAGATTTTCTAACTTTTGATCGGCTATATAATGCCGTTTTCCATCTGTATAATGTCATAAGAACTTGAAGCAGATCAACACTTTTCATCATATCTTAAGCTCCCATTATAGCACACTACTTTCCCGCAGCAGAATCTTCCACCACCAATATAATATGTCTACTAGCGTTCCAGAACAAATTGAGGGATTTACTATCTCTTCCACCAAGAATTGGAGTGATTTTTCAAAATCTAAGGCACGTTTATACTCCTACATATACGGGATTCCAATAGTCCAGTCTGTCGTCCGATAATGAGGGATTTCTGATTCTTGGGCCCATATCCAACGTTCATTCTATCTCATGTACTGAATTTACTTGGAACGTTCAATTCACTTGGGATAATTGACCCGCTTGGAACATTCAATTTATTTGAACCATTTTTTTTTTCAATTGGCACATTCAATTCAATTGGGACATTTGACCCATTTGGAAAATTGAATTTAGTTGGAACATTCAATTCAATTGATATCAATCCCTACCGTATTTCTTACTGACAAGAAAGAAAGTTCCCTGCTAAGACCTTCGAACCCCATGATGTCGATATCGTCAACGAATGCTGTGGTGTCTGCGGTTCCGATGTCCACACCATCACTGGCGGCTGGGGCGATTTAGCCAACACCCCTCTTTGCGTCGGCCACGAAATTGTCGGCAAGGTTCTCCGAGTCGGTTCCAAAGTAACACTAGTCAAGCCAGGTGATCGTGTCGGCGTTGGTGCACAAGTACAATCATGTATGCAATGCCCACAATGCAAGAGCGATAACGAGAACTATTGTCCCAACATGGTGGATACATATATGGCACCTTATAAGGAGGATGAGGGCCACAGTGATAAACCCATGAAGGACAGCAATGGAAACCAAATCTTCTCACAAGGAGGTTATTCCAGTCACTCGAGAGTTCATGAGCAATTCGTTTTTAAGGTTCCGGATGGACTTGAATCTACTGATGCAGCACCAATGATGTGTGCTGGCCTCACCACATACTCGCCTCTTGTCCGTGCCGGCACTGGACCAGGCAAGAAAGTGGCAATCCTTGGTATCGGGGGACTTGGTCACTTCGGTCTTCTCTGGGCCAAGGCTTTGGGAGCCGAAGTATGGGCTCTTTCGCACTCTCCAAACAAGAAGGAAACAGCCATGAAATTAGGAGCTGATCATTTCGTTTCCACCCAAGACAAGGATTGGGCCAAGCCTCTCGCCTTTACCTTCAACTTTATCCTCAACTGCGCAGACATGACCCAAGAATTCGATCTCGGTGCTTACATGTCTACTCTCGCCGTCAATGGAGAATTCCACAACGTTGGTCTACCAGATAAACCACTCCCTCAATTAATGGCCCAAGACTTCGTTAGCAACGGCTGTAAGATCGCTGCATCACACATTGGTTCCCGCAAGGAGGCCCAGGCTATGTTGCAACTGGCTGCTGATAAGAAGATCAAACCAATGATTGAGACCATTGATATTAGTGCAGAGGGATGCAAGAAGGCGGTTGAGAAAGTTAAGGTCAATGATGTAAGGTACCGGGTTACTTTGACCGGCTTTGAGAAGGCTTTTGGTACCAAGGTTGATTATCAGAAGTAGAGGGGAGGTGACCTTTCAATTGTTGAAATTGCTTGTAACATTATAAATACATAATAGACTGGTTAAAGAGGCTGAGTACGTAAGTAAAGATGAGAATAGAGATACGATTTAAATGTAATAGTTTTGACAAATCTTAATAGTTCCTTCATACGACAAGACTAATATTATAGTATAGTTTTATTACTAGAAATAGATCAAGATCAAATAATTGATAGAATATTTACTTTTCTGTAGTTATATACCTACTCTTATATAAAAAACGGAAATGCGAAGTAATTAAAAGTAAACAGACTACTTCAAATGGTTATCCACAATGATTCTACTACAAACCGTTTCTGAATCCCCAGTGCTATTCTGATCTACCTGAGTAACCATTCCTTTGCAACCGTCTGCAACCTTTCAATTCTTTGATTTTTCTTTCCTTCTGATCTACTAGATGTTACTTCGAAAAGTATTGAAGTCATTGATATTGATAATCATTTAATATTCATATTCTGTTTCTAAAACCATATGTAATCAAATGTAACAAGAAATTATATCGAATTATGAATCGAAATCCTTTTATTTATCTGTTAAGCTATGCTTAAGAGAGGAATCATATAGAAAGTCGCGCGTTAGGCGCCGGTCGGTAACGCCATTTTTGTCACACCAAAGTGATACCAGCGAGCTTTTCTTTTGGAATCATACCTATCTACCTAGCTACTTATATCAGGCTTTTAGCCCTTCCCCATGTCTCCTTACATATATCATAAATATATACAAGAGGTCTTCTTTGCCTTATCCCTCTTTCCTTCTTGGTGATTTACAATTCTTGAACACCATCTAATTCTCCCTGCTCAATCATACTACTAGTACCTACTTCACAATTCATAAACTCATCTACCCGTCAATCATACTCGTCAAGCTTGCTATCTCGACAATATGGACAAAAACAAGTCCATTCCTATCCATCATCACCAGATCCCCTGTTATCAATACACCCACTCGGGTACTTGTCAATATGGATCACAATGTGCATTCTCTCATGTCAAACGTGTTGAAAATCAAACTCCCAAGGTATGTTGCAATTGTCTTGACTTGGATATCTTGTATTACTCCATTTTAAATGATTTTTTACTGAGGTTATGGGGTATGTCAGCCTGCCAAACCGCTAGAGCCTGCTAAACCCTCCAAACCTGCCAAACGATCAAAGCCTGGCAAACCCCCAAAGCCTCGCAAAGTACAGCTACAGCATACTGGCAACATCGATCACTTCTTCGCTAGGTATCCAGACTTTGTCTATGATCCATCAGCTCCAATATGGATGGAATTCTATCGTTTGTGTGATCACTTCAATTGGGATCATGACGAAGATGATATGCAAGAGGCAAAGGAAGAGGCAAAGGAAGAGGCAAAGGAAGAGTTCAAGACAGCGATGGTGCAAGATTTTAATTTCATCTACGGTACCGATGAAAAAGATCTTGGCGTGTGGCAAAACCTATGTCACGTCTTGAATATTGAACCTATCCCCAAGGATCTCAAGGAATGTCGCAATGTGAGTACTCGCATCAACAATCCACCCCCCAAGAACAGCTGAAATTGACAAGAAGTAGCGAGTTCGCCAGACACACGTGAATCTTGTGGATCTCGTGGAATCCCCGCGAACAGGAAACCCGGCGGAAATCTTCCCCAATCTCAAGGATCTACGGGAATATACAATCCAGAATGGGAAGTTCTTTCCTAAGCATCATGCGTATGCTGGTGGTTTGTTGAAATTCTTGCTTCGGGAAATTTTCTAAGTGGCTTTGCTCTACCTAGGTATCATCTCTTATCGGCCTCCTGTGCCTGTCGGTTTTCTTCCTGTAGGGTTCACTCACTACTTATGTAGCACAGTATCCATTTTGGGCTAGTCACGACTATTAGGTTACCATCAACCCCGCATTTGTGACTTTTGAATGTAACAAATACCAAAGAGTGACAGCTTTGCTATGTATACATTCCATATAATTAATCATTCAATCTAACTGCTTTTCTATACGTTAAGTTGCTAGTCTACCTTTGTCCTTGAGAGGAACTCTCTTGGTTTCTTGCTTAGCTTTCAGTCGGGTAATTAAATCTAATGCTTCATTTTCCAATCCCTTCATTAGATATCAAACGGCAAAACAAATGTATATACAATACATTACAACAAAAAAGGATATAGAAACATTCTATCTATACAATCCATATAAAGCTTAAGACAAAAGAAAATCATCTCCTCCTATCCCTATACTTGGCAAGGGGATGTGACGGTTTGGCTCCGAGCCAATCACTACCACACTATGTCACGCATGCAGCCACCAAAAGAAGCAACCATGCCCGGCATACATATCCACAATCTGTTTATACAGGCGATCAGGTCATACCTATAGTAGTTAACTTTACTTTCTGAAAATATTCAAAAGAAAGCCAAATTTTCATTTCTCAGTGTTCAAGACCCTGCTCAAAAATTTCTTGTCTCATTCGTTTTGGAAATTATACGGCAGTGAAAGTTGTATATTCTTTTATGCTAATTACTTACTTGTTTACTAGTGTCATGCAATTATGTGGCCCCAAGCCAGAGGGTTTAAAAGCTTCTGTGTACTTGTAGATGGCTACTTGCATGATATTTCCCTTTTTGAGCTCGGTAGCCGGAGGCGATAAATCATATGATTGATGCAGGTACCCAGCTCTTTGATAAGGCGATTATAGTAAAGCCGGCGATTGATTCTTTTATATCTTCTTTATATTCTTTGGTTACAGTAAAGGTAGTATAGGATATTGCAGGCGAGTAATAGTATATACTATTATATATGATTAAATAAGACACACTTGCATTTAGAAAGGCCAAACAGAGGTAAGTGATGGGAATGACATACAGACGCCGATTTGGGAGTTTCTAAAGGCCCCTAAATTTACTCTAGCTATAAATATGCTATTCGTCTATTCAAGATGAATTAAGAACTCGACCGGCTCTTGAGCAAAATCACTGCAAGAAGTCACAGCCCAATCATACCCAGGTACATTCTTCTGCAGGAGCGCAATGTAAGGGGTTTTCATGCTCACGGAATTGAGGGTAAGATGTGAGTGAAGATGAATAAGTAAGATTAGACGAGATTGAAAGTCAATGAGCTTAGAGGGCTATTGATATACTTCTTTGCAGATATTCAGCAGAAGCAATAAGGTTAAGATTAGATGGATAAGCTGATGAATGTAAGATTGAATTACTCCGAATGGAAATGGGGAGGGTTTATGTACGGTACGAAGAGTTCTGTTGAAGTCATAGTCCGACTTATACCCCAGACTTCCAAACTATCATTTAATCATCCTGGGATAGCAATGATGGAAACTATTGAGAGTATTAAATGAATCATTGAGTTCCAGCCAAGTTGATCAGATGGGAAAGATAACTGACTGTCTTCGACTAAAACCATTAATCTGCAAAAGCTCTTGAAGCGAGCCTGAAAAGAATCTAGCACAACACAAACAGCACATAAATGAACGAGAAACAGGTCTATCATATCAACTCGAACTGCTATTTCATCATCTAGAAAGATTCTATAGTACAATTTTAGGGCACAATAACAAGTTTGAAGCGGCTCTTCCCTGCGCGTCGGGGGAACTTCCCTGAATGAAATTTCCCATCACCTTTAGTATTGAGCTTAACGCCCGAAGAAAATCCCGACTCCGTATCAACTTGAGCTTGCGGAGTCCACTCAAAATCCATCTCCTGATCCTGAGGAGTGAACTCAAAATCCATTCCATCCGGAAAAACTTCCACACTAGGTGTAGACATGATCTTCCGAAAGGAGCCTCCTGTATTCATTCCCTTCAGAAAACCCTCCATATTGGATGCAGACATGATATCCCAAAAGAAGCCTCCTATATGCATTCTCATTCTCCCTAGACTGAGAACACTTCTCACAAGACAGATTTTGCCGATAAAATGAGCACAAATGGTCAGGTCCTCCCTCAGGCTTTTCGCGCGTAAGAAGATACCATCGTAAATACACTTCACACTAGTATTCCTCCCAGCCCACAACCAATATCGATATTTTTGAATCCTGGACAACATTGAATAAATACCCATCCAGATCCGCTTCAAAAGTTCCTCCAAAGCGATTATAGCGCGGTTCGCAAGGGAAACATAGTCGCAGGCTTCAGAATTTGCGCTGGGTTTGGGCTTGGGGATAGACCCGAGGGCGAAAGTCTCATATTGAGATTTTCCACCATGCACGCCTGGTTTTGGGTTCCCAAGAGACTCACAAAAGGCGTCAAGAAGGTCGTCGTAATCGTCAATGAATGGAACACCGGAGACTAGGGCGTAGTATGTCATCCAGAATCTATGCTCATGATTGATTGTATCACCGGCGTCGAGTTGTGATCTATTGTAGAGGGAAATGCTTTCAAGGCTCCTGGCGGCTGCTAGGGCTTTGTCTTGGACTACCTTGTCGGTTTTGATGGGTTTCCATTTCCTTTGTGGGTTGTTGAATTGAATTTGGTCGGCGGAGACTCCGAAGCAATTTTCAAAGGCCTCAACCTCGCTGAAGAATGTTTCTAGTTTGTCTGTCAAGCAAAGGACGGGTTGGAGATAGTAGGTACTTGTCGCGCCGCCATCGGGTATGGCTTCCGCTATTCTGTGCATTTCGAGCAATTTGGGCTTGGGTCTGAGGCGTCTGTATATCCGAGAACGTTTGGGTTCGGACAATAGCTTATCGAGCATTTTAAAATGTTGAAATAAGATTCCTGAGCAGTAGGCATTTGAGAATTTGTGTAGATTTGGTTGTTTGACTGAGACTTGAAACGTTATCAAGGCTCCTAGTGATGCGATTTTTATCGATGACTGACAGCATATAGTCATCATCGGCGGATCGGTGCATATTTTCATGCACCAACCGATGAACAGTCATGAAGTTGAAAATCATTGCCCTAGTTTAAATAAATCATACTCCTCTCTGCCTTTACTGACCCAGTTATCTTCTAAACTGGCCTGAGACCCCCGATGAGGACAAGTTATATGCCAGTGCAGTATCATCTTTGGAATCATTGGTTCACTGTATCCTACCTCAGGATTTCGATACTCTTTCTCGTCCTCAGGGCCACTCATTTGTAACCAGTTTTTTCGTCGCAAGCACCATTCTTGAGCGATGTCCCAAACCATCCCCATTCTAAGGCCATCCGGACAGGGAAGAGTGACCTTCTCTTGTGAAAGCCCACCTCGATCATGCTTAAACCTGACTATAGCAAATTGGTAGCAAGGTGGTTGGAAAACGAGCATATTGCGCCAGCTTGCATCGGCTCTCTTCTAAAACATGGGGTCAGTAAGTTGCTGGCTATGGTACCCTGAACTAATGAATGATTGGGTTGGGATTGATAGAGAATGATCTTGGTGCAGCACAAAAACTAGAGCGAAGACCCTTTGAATTGTAAATACTTACGAATGCCTCGAGATTTCGCTTCCAAGTTAAAGAATCAAATGCCCTCGAGTCGAGTACACGACGTTTCGATAGAACACTGAAGTCGAAAAATATACCGAAGTGTTTTTCTAAAAGACTTGACCATGTCGAGGGCCCATTATGTGTCGCAGATCGAAACCATAAAGCTCTTTCCAGTTCTGGTGAAGTGAGGGCTATCGCCCAAGTTTTGCAAACGAGTGGTACTGTAACTAATAGGCAAGACTGCGGAAGATGAGATAAGATATCATGGAGAAGCTCAGGAATTGAGAATACTCGTGATGCTGCAGATGCACCAGAGGTTTCGGCCATGATGATCAGATTTGATTTGAGATATATTTCTTACGTGTATGAAGATGCAGATGCGAACTTTGAGGAAGATAGAAAACCCCAAGATATGGGAGTGGAAGAGTGTCAGCATCTCATTTGTTCGTCCTTGCGGTGGTAAGATCAAACCATATTAATAATAATAACATTGGGCGGCGCAGTTGTATTCATCCATTTTATGCGGAGTGTGCGGGGAACCTTGACACCTTGATGGCCAGATTTACCCAGCACCGTACCTGGATAGTTACGTATACGAGAGTAACATGCGGTTCGACCGTTCGAGTATATGGAAAGATTCGTTCTTGACAGTAATATCTGACCTGATACCATGTAGTAATATCAAAATATAAATTGTGCGCCTCAATTATCCTGTGAGTCTGTGACATGACATGATATGATGTGGTATGGTATGATATTCCTAACTCCTAACGCCTGGGTATCTGGTAGCTTATTCGTAGCTTAAAAGGGTTGAAAAGGTACTGAACTGTAGGAACGGCGAGACAGCGAGTCTTTATTTCTTCGTGCGACCTTTCCCCTTTTCATTCATAGATTTCGCTTTCTCCTTATCGATGAAATCTTTGATGATATCGTGTAATGCATCATTCCTTCTTGTAACGAGTAAGACATCATCGGTCGTAATGGTCGATCGTCCAGCATGTCGTGAGAAACTCTCGAGGTCCATCGTTACGTTCTCTATGATAAAACTCGTCAGACACCTGGATATCTACCTAGTAGTTCGTCAATTGACAGATATAGTCATGTAAAACATACCTATCTGATGCCATACCATCTCAGTCAAGGCCCCTATGAATTGGTTCGTAGCATTGGAATTGAGCCTAATCGCCTCCTCTTCTACAATCTTTCCAATTGAAAACCAAAGAGCTGCTTTGAGCCGCTGAAATTTTGAATGTTAGTTAGTAACAGATAACTGAGACCCATATCCAGATAATATAATATAATATAACTTCCAACTCACTTCGTGGAGATCGTCATCCATCTGGGGCATTTTGAAAATGGGGATGGAGATTGTATCGTATCGTATCGCAATCGTAATAGTAATGAAGAAATGCAGTACAAGTATAAAAATATGGCCTGGCCTTTTAAATTGAAAATCAAAGTCGCGTTAACATAGGGTGAACGTGTTTACCGAAGTCAAGCCGAAGCACCGACACACACCGCCTCGGCAAATCCCAGGCCACATTTATTCTATTTCTCAATTCACTCCGCTGGCCATAACTTATAATTTCTTCAAGAAGACACGACACCTTTTCTATTCTATTTTCTTCTCTTCACGTCAGACACGCCCAAAGACCTCACAAGCCCACCGCATAGTTATTCTGTGTCGCAATTTTTATATCATTCTAATAGATTCTTCATTGCTTGACGCAATCAATCTCATAGACATACCTATCTAAGAATATCATCTACCACACGATTCATCTCTCCAAACCGAATCCTCATTAAAATTCAGGTCGAAAGCAAACTTCAAAAGCATGGCGGATTTCATCACCAACCTCCTGGAGACGGGAGCTACCAATTTCTATCGAAATGCGACTGGAATGTTCCAAGAGTTGAAGACATTGGAGCTTCAGAAGTGGATTCGAATTGTCGCAATAGTTGGTGCATACCTTCTCGTTAGGCCATATTTCATCAATCTTGGCGCGAAGAAGCAGGAGCAAGAATATACTAAAGCAAGGGCTGAACATGCGGAGAAGAAGGAGAAGGAAAAGCATGTCGGCGCAAACTCTTTCAGAGATTCGGTCAAGATCCCGGAGGATACAGACAGCGGGGAGGATGCGAAAGCCAGTTCGAATGACGTAAAATGGGGTGGCAAGGCACGAAAGAAGCAAAGGCAGACAATCAGGAAGATTTTGGATCAGGAGGAGAAATTGAGAAGAGAACAACAAGAGGATGATGACGATGAGGATATTCAAGATCTCTTGCAGTAGGGGTGGAGGTACAATTAATTTCTCGGGCAATCTAGATGTGATACTGGGAGATTATACATCGTCAATCTTAATACCGATTGTGAACATACTCCACCGTCTCTCCGCGGAAATTCCGCTTTATTTTAATATTGAGAGAATGATGTACTCGTGCTACTATGGAATCGTTGTGATCACATATGATAGTCAACCAGTAATACAGTAGGGGAACTAGGAAGGCGAAACAAGAGGGGATCGAGGTGGCCAAATGGAAAATTTCCAGGGACCTGCAGTAACCAGTTTGTCAAACCTGAGGGGCAAACTTGGGATGTCTACTGGACAGATATTCCAAATGGAGGAGGGAGGAGGGGGGCTGATCAGGCTGTTCTATGGTACCGATTATCGAGGCAAATATGCAGAGTAATTTTCAATCTACGCCCTGTATGTTGGCCCTTCCAGTCTCGATGCCTTTTACCATCCCTACTTTGACCAACTGCTCTTTATTATTAGTACGACATCACTACTCCGTACTTGGTAGAAATCTCCTCACTCTCTACCTTAATGTTCACTCTACCATACAAGTTTCCAGCTCCTTATTTTATGTAGTATGATGGGTCATTGTGCAGTGAAAATCATACGAGTGATCAAATCAAATGAGGGGCAAGGGGTGAGTAGTGAGGGGTTATGAAGAAAAAGAAATTTTAGCCGCGTGTCTCAGAGAACCAGAACCAGCTTCAAGGAATCCTGTCAACTCTTGTAATTCGTTCCGTCATAATAGTATCTTGTCTCAAACTCTCACTCACTCTCATTATTCATCCGAAAATAAAATACCGTACCAATACCATTGATACTAATAGGTACGAGTATTGATAAATATAAAAATTGAACTGATAGTGGATAGCTATTACGAGAAGAGACAATAATAATGATTTGAATATCCAGAACCTTCTCAAACCTCGGAAGTTAGGTTTGCTATATCATCTTTCACTTCTTGTTACAATTGATACTTGACCCAAATCGCATGGAAACAAGCTTCACTGAGCAAAAGTTCTTCGTCTTGATTCCAAAAATACCCACGACTTTTCATCTGTACAGATTCCGGGATGGAAAGACCTGGAAGACGACAAGAAAGGGACGTCAACGAATTGTTGGCAAATGGATTCTTTAGAACTTCGAGAGCAAGAAGTCCTTTGCCGTATGTTTCTCCCCAATAATTCCCTTCGGAACTTTCATGGCCCTCTAAATTATTATCTAGCTATAGAAGAAGTCCGAGTCCTCCCCCGCCCAAAAACTATGAATCTACCTTTCTGAATACCTCCGATCATGAAGTTGGACGAGCGAGAAGCAGAAGTCGGATTCGATATAGAGGGCCACCTCCACCGAGACCTATCGTGGAGGACGAGGCCGTTTCCCTAGCACGAGAATCCTCGCCATCATCCGATTCTTCATCCGATCCTCCTCATCGTGGGGCTATCGACCAATACCCTATCATACTTGAGTCTGATGTCAGCGAGGGCGAGGCTGAAAGATTACATGCTGCGCCAAGACCACAAGAGTCGGAGGACTTTGATGATAATTCTGAACGACGTTTTGTCCTTGTGCCAGGAACCGATACAGGCTCGACCAATAAACCTACCAATCAATATCCGAGTGAAAATAGACAATCAAGAGGTAGACCAGAACAAGGCAAATCCGCGACGAATCGAGACGAGGCTGGGAGAAGCAAAATCAACAACGAGCCTGTGTTACAGCCTCCGCCATTGGAGAGAAAGAAAAGTAGACAAGATTTGCCAAATATACAGACAACAGTCCCTCGAGAGATTCCATCTCAATATCGAAGGAGTGCATCTGCATACGGTTCCAGAGATCATGAAGAAATCCCAAAAGCTCATGCTGCACCCCATACTTCGACTGGCGAATACTTTCTCTCTCCAGATGCAGTACATACACCTCGTGGTCAATACAAAGAGTCATTCGGGTCTGCTGCACAGCCTGCTCCTCGAAACTATCCATCACAAGAAAGCTCGAGAAGACGTGGCAATTCCATAAACGACAAGAGAAATAGCGAAAGCAATTTCCTTGATAACATATCACGGCCGGGAATACCCCTCGCGCAAAACAGAAATAGGGAATTTCCCTCGAGATCAAGGCAAAATTCGAACGACAAAACGGGACAGCCACAGCTCACGCCGGAAGATCTAAAAAGATTCGAGAGACTCCGATCAAGTGAACCCGAGCGAGGATCCGGATCAGAACGTGCACGCTCTCCCAGAAGAACGGCCATTTCCAATTGGGATTATAATAGCGGCAGTGAAGATGATCTTGCAGACAGTGGATCTGAACGATATTTTGGCCGTAGGCGGTATGAACACCGCAGGACTAAAGAATTGCGGCCAGAAGATGACTATGAGCGCCTGGTAGACTCCCCGAGGTCTAGCAGATCATCCAATCACTCAAAATTCTCATCGCCGCTTCCTTCTCCAATAGCCTCCCCCTACCAGCTACCTAGAACAGAGCCATTTGAAAGAGCGGAGACGTTTCCTCAAGGCCGAAGACCTAGTTCGAGGCCTGTCTCACCTATGTATGGCCCACAAGAAATATCTCGCGCGGATAGATTCAATCCCTTGAGTCCAGGTTTAGGCCCAAGACCATCATCTCGTCAGTCAAATGCACCAGGGCCAGTATCAATGCCACAGATGCAACAGATTCCAGCCCCTTACCCTCATCACATACTTCCATTACCATTTCCAGCAAGGATCGATCTACAATATCCAGGGGAGACTCGATGCACACCTACTGTACCTCAATATGATTATGATCGGTCACCCAGCAAAAGTCCAGCTCCCAACGACAGGTCCTACTGGCAACCTCCCCCATTTCAACCTCGTCAATTCCAGTCAGATAACATGGAGAAACCCGTCGGTAGCTATCGTCGTTATTCGGAAGATGTAGGAAGGGGCGACGTCGTGCCACTTCCATCGTGTCCGAGAATGAAGCCCACCACTGGTCATCGGGATTGGTTGACATTACCTCAATGTCCCAACTTTGATATTTGCCCGACTTGTTTCAATTCGATCATAGCCCCAACAACATTTCAAAGCCACTTCATATCTGCTGCTCGTAGACCAGAGATTCCAATTTTATGTGACTTCGGCAGCTCGCCCTGGTATCGGATAGCATGGCTTATAATAATCAAAGAGCGAAAGAAGGATCTCGGTCTCTTCTACGGTATCGCGAACGTGAGCGCAATTGAAAACCCGTGTGATGGAAATCGCGAAGTATTCAAAAGATCTTGGAACTCAATCATCGATCCCAAAACAGGTTCACCGATCAACAACTTTGATGCTTGTCATTCATGTGTCAAATCGATCGAGATCCTCCTTCCTCCTATTCGCGGTGTATTTGTTGAGTTAGAATATTCCGGCTCCATCCCCCGAATTTGCGATCTCCGCCACGATAGCAAACGCTTTATTCAATACTTCGATGCCCTAGAAACAACCGCCGACGATGCTGCGTACCACAACTCCTCTCCCGACACTCGCACTCTCGCCAAGCTCGCCCGCAAGTTCTCCATTCTACGAGAATGTCAACAATCCACCGATCTATCTGATTCCCGCTGGTACTTCATCACCCAACTCCCAGAATTCACCGTCTGTGAAGAATGTTTCGATGACGTCATATTCCCCGAACTGCAAGATGGGAAAGCCATGGCGGCCATGTTTAGCAAAACACCACAGAGAATGCATAAAGCGAGCTGTCAATTGTATTCCGAAAGAATGAGGGCGGTTTTCCAGAAAGCTTGTAATTCAGATGATTACATGCTCCTGGCTACCAAATCGAGGGAGAGGAAGAATGCCGAGCTGGCATGGAAGGTTAACGTGGCGGCAACCAAGCGGCAGAGTAGGGAGAGTATGGTTCCGAATCCATTGATTGGAAGGGATATTCAGAGACTGGATGATGAGTGGAGGAAATGGGAGTGAGGGTGATGGATTGATAGATACCTAGAATTGGGAAATTGCATTCAGTGCGCGTTGGCGAACTTGCGGGTGTTTGGATTCGGTATACCCACTTGCGATATTCAAAGTTAGAAGCGATAGCTCTTGGGGACCTGGGAGACGTTCAAGAGTACATTTGGAAACTGGGGATTGGAGTTTGGATGGGGTTAAACATGGTTAAAAGATGAAAGTAGAAAATTGGATGAGATATGAGACATGACGAAATGATATCGGATCAGATGGTATGGATCGATGAACGGACGATCGAACGGACGAACCAATGGATGAATGGATACCTACTTCTGTATTCTTGAGAAAAGATTTTTTAAAGCAATATGATACCATGATTTTCTAGTTGCATAGTGATGCATTCACAGGGGACACAAAGGTGCTTACTGAGCCACAAGATGGTGAGATGAAGACGTGAGTTCTGAATGATATGCATTATCTAAGAACTTCTGGTAATACCTAGTGGATTACTACTTCAACAACTGATTTGATACTGTCCCATAAAAATCTCCCATGATTGAAGGAGAAATGAAAGAATGAAAAAATCCCTAGTAATCTACCCATATTAGGTCACAAGCTCGATTGCAGAATCTACATCTGATTCTGTTCATGAAATTAGTATCAGAATGCACTGATACAGTTCAGATAATACACATACCTTCGGGATTGATTTCCCTAACAATACTCTCGAACTTGTTCTTCTTGGTAGGACTGGTTGACCAAGCAGCCGAACCCGAGACAACTCTCTTTTTGCTTTTCTGTGGGGTCATGCCCTCTAGGGACTCCCTTTCTCGCAGTGCTGTGTTCACGGCGCTTGCGGCTGTTTGATATTGTTTTTCAAGAGCAGGTTCATGATTCCAGTCCTGCTGTTTACTTTCGACATTGAACCATGACTTTCCAGCAATATGGGTAGGATCATCCATATCGAACATTCTCTTAACGCCCGCCCACGCCGCAACATTGATAGCATCAGTAGAAGCAACTCCATCTCTGCTTTTGAGGAGTTGATGGTATTCGTCGAGGAAGGTACAGAGAGTAGCTCTTTCCGAATCGGAAATACAGGTCGAAGAACATATTTTCGAGAGAATCTTCTCGATTTTCCAGGCGTTGTCGCCGAAGTAGACCAATGGAATGGAGTCTTTAAAGGCGCCTTGTTTGAAGTTGCGCTTATGGATGCTGTGGAGAACGAACCAGCGGTAGAATTGGGCGAAGGGGGGTTCGGGGTGCTTTTGGA
This sequence comes from Ciborinia camelliae, assembly GCA_025890175.1. Taxonomy (NCBI): domain Eukaryota; kingdom Fungi; phylum Ascomycota; class Leotiomycetes; order Helotiales; family Sclerotiniaceae; genus Ciborinia; species Ciborinia camelliae. The sequence continues at coordinate 965,573 of JANPYM010000005.1, forward strand.
AGCCGAGGAAGCTTAACTTCTGTTGAGGAGTCAGCAAATGAGATGTTTCAAGGCTCAAACTCAATTGAACATTGAAAAAGTGATATGTTTCATTAAGGCGATGAGACTCTTTAATGTTCGAACTTGTATTTGAAACTGAAAGTGTTGAATTGATGATGTGTTGAGGAGATGAGGGATCTGGTTGGAATAGGAAAAGAACACCAAGGGCTTACAAGTCTTGTTGTCTCTGGATCTCCCGGAGGTGGAGTCGTTTCTCTGACCAATTTTGGATCTGTTGGCATTGCTGTGTTGGAGATTAGCCAAGTCTGTAGGCTGATTGAGACAATGATGGGACTTTGGCGTAAAAAGCTTACAACACATATCTGATTGAGGTACCCAATGCATTTAGTACTGTTTAAGGTGAAAGATGTTGGACTTAAACTGATAATCAGGAAAGAAGAAGCAAATGTGGCAATGGTTGAAAGCAAAGTGTTGTAATCTGTGGATAAGAGAATTGAATTCTTGTGTTGTAATGGTTAAGAAAACAAAGGAAAGAAAGTATTTAATGATCATGGCCATGGCCTTGGTCTTAGTTACTACCGCTACTGGTGGTTCTTTCCTTTTACTTTGATCTCAAGCAGGAAAGAAGAGCGTGTCAAGGGAAAGAACGACCACTCACTCTAAGGGAATCTTCGGCAACTGTGAGCAAAACTCCAATTTATGGTCACAAATCGGTTTGGGAGTCCATGAATTATTTTGAAGAACTTCACAGTGCGAGATTCATCCAATTATCACGATAATAACTAGATGACGACCTATCTCATTTCATCACATCTTAGCATCATGTTCACTTCACCATGAATTATGATATCTCCAAGTATAATAGTCAACACCACCCAGAAGGATAAAATAGACATTGAAAAGCATAACCTTATCAATTAGAATGGATTTGATCAAGCAAAGGTCCTAACTGAAGTAACTATCTATCCCGCTTCCAACTAAAAGGATGGAGAAATGACAAGATGGCCAGCAACAAGAAGTAAATATCAATTCAGGAACCAATAAATAGAATGCTTGAGCTGCCCAGTCAATGGTACCAGAATTTCCACATTGCCTCCTACTTGAACAGATCACCGGTAATTCCAACATCCCAATATTCAGTGATGGCGATATATGCTTCATTCACTGAACGCAATAGCCATGGCTGTTGAACGCTCAACTATTCTTCATTTCAAATTTAGATTTGAGAGATATACGAAATGTACCATTGCCGTCAAGTGAAATGGGCATGGAGGCTGATAAAGGAGAGGCAACCTGAAGCAACTGCAATATGTATTGATTGACAATCTGATATTCGAGCGAGACAACTGTCGCTGCAAAATTAATCATCACGAGTGCTCTAATCATGACAATGAGCCGGATAATTCTACTCTTAACTAAAAGAGGGGGAAGTGAAATGACTAAATGCGCCGCTCAAACCAAGGGCCAATAAAAGAACCACCCAAATCTACACAGTCTACCAAACGTCTAATTCCAAAGCAAGGATCGTTGGAACAGGACGCTTTGCACATTTAGAAGTTTCTTGAATCTCTATTCTTATAGACGCCAACGAAGATCGTGCGCCAATGATAAGACCAGAAACACCGGATTCGCCATATGAGAGCGCGGTTGAATCGGCGATACCTTTCGATGCTCCGGTTATAAAAACTACTTTGCCGGTGTGGGGGAGGGGCGTGGAGGGGGAGGTGCGGGGGTTTATTGCGGGGTAGGTATCATTGTGTATTTCTTTTGGTAAAGTTGAACAGTAAGGTTGATGTTTTGATATCGGTATTCCATATATATGAAGGTTCGACATGACCTCGTGATATCTTATCACAATAGATGGAAAATGGTGAGTAAAGAGGCAAGGCGGTTAAAAAATCAAATGGTTTCTATATCAAAAGCCATCCTTAAATTATCATGCTCGGCTCGGAAAAGGCTCAGAAAAACAGACCTTCGGGAACGATCTTGGGCCGGTAGGGGCTCGGGAAGTTGACTTGAATTAAGTGAGTTCTCGATGAGTTTCAATGTCTACTTGACATTCATATTCTAAATCCAAAAATTCCGGGATGAAATGGGAGAATGTCGATACAAATGCTTCTACAACTAGTTACAAGAAATTCAATAGGTAACCAACCATCAAGCAAGCAATTCGACAACCGAAGTCCACCTTCAGGATTTCCTCGGAAATCCTCCACATTGTCAATGACACATGAAATTCATCAAATTAAGCAGGCACACCCCAAGACGTCTGCAACATCGCTGACTGAGCTCAAATGACATGCCATTTTTCGTCGCAATTGACCAATAAAACGTCGCATAGAATGGGATCTTGCTGACCACCCAACCGGCTAAGCGAGCCCAAATCCAATCCCATAGAGTATGGCTTTAGAGATCACCAGGAGCTCAATGTTTGGAACGACGGGCACGGTAATGGGAAATAATGATATAAAGAAGAGCTATGCATACTTGCCAAGAGTAAAATGGGATCATGATGACCCCTCATTTGAGTTCCTATAAGCTTGATGTGGTGTCACAACCGATGGTAAAATACCTATATATAACCAAGCAGTCAGACTCACATACATACATCCGTAGGTAATACCCAAATCTTCGACACGATATCCATTCCCGACTTCCAATTCATTTGATTTTTGTATCGCCATATACCCAAATCAAGAAGTCAATAAACATCATGTCCCGTAAGTACCCCCTTTAACTAACCAACCCACATCAAAATTGAAACCGCGATACTAGAATGTCCCCAATTCCCCTTCACCCGCACCTCGGGCTTCGATCCTGCCCCAGAAAATGCAGAAATACGCCACAAATGTCCAATCACCCGCGTCGAGCTTTTCGATGGGAAAAAAGCTTGGTTGTTGACTAAACATCGGGATTGTTGCAAGGTTCTCGAATCGCAGGACTTTTCGGCTGTATGTGAAGTTCTCCCCTCCTCTCTCTCTCGCTCTATCTATATATATATAATTTGAAATTTGGCCAAAGAGAATATGATACAAACATATTATTAACACACGAACTAGGACCGCAGACAAGAAGGATATCCCGAGATCCACGAAGGAGGGAAAGTAGCCGCATTGGCATCTGCACCTACATTTGTGAATCTAGACGATCCTGCACATTTCCTCCAACGGTATCTACGCACAGAAGATCCCCCATCTCCAATTCCCCTCTTCTAATCTCACACCACAGTAACCGAATCCAACCCGCGTTTGAAAAAGAAGCCATCGAGAAGCTTCGTCCCTTCATCCAATCCACAGTCGACCAAAGTCTCGACCAGATGATCGCAGAAGGCTGCTCATCCCCCGTCGACTTGATCCATAAATTTGCAGCAAAGATTCCCACATTGACGGTGTATCATATGCTGGGAATACCGGAGGAAGATATTGAGAAATTATCTTATGACAGTGAGGTGAGGAATAGTACGAGTAGAAATGCGGCGGAAAACTCGAACACGTGAGTTTGGTCTCTGATGCGTGTTGTTTTCAGATGAGAGACTGATGATATGATGTTACCTATGATAGCAATCTTCAAGAGTATATCAGAGAATTGACAGAAAGGAAGTTTGTTAATCCGGGAGATGATCTGATCAGCGAACTCATCAATCAAGTATACTATTATCTCCTACCTACCCCTTCTCCTCCCGCAAATTTTCCCCTCAAAAAGCTAACCCCCTCCCCCAGTATAACAGCGGAATGGGCACACTACCCGAGATCACCTCGCTCGCCTATCTAGTCCTCGTAGCCGGCAACGCAGCCATCATAAACACCATCGCGCTCGGCATCCTCACACTGCAACAACACCCCACGCAACTCTCCGAGCTCATCGCCACCCCGCATCTCGCGCCCCAAGTCGTCGATGAAATATGTAGGTATCAGACTACCAGCGCGCTAAATTGTCGACGCGTGGCGTTGAGGGATGTGCGGGTTGGCGGTCAGGTAAATAACCATCTCCTCTCCCAACTCCCCCATTTGTTGACGCAGAATCTGATCTCTTTCAATAATACACCACCATATATACATACATACATTCCAATGAAACAAAAAAAAAACAAAAAAAAAGAAACACTAACATGATACCCCCCACCCACTACTCAGAAAATCAAAAAAGGCGAAGGAGTAATATGTGCCGTGCAAGCCGCGGACCGCGACTCCGACGTCTTCAACGATCCGGACCCCGAGAAATTTGACATCCATCGCAAACACGATATTAAGGATGTATTAGGATTCGGTTGGGGCATCCATCGATGTCAGGCAGAATGGTTGAGTAAAGCCGAGTTGGAGATTGTTTTTGGTGAGTGGCTTGTTTGCCTTCTAGACTTCTAGACTTCTCGCGGTGGTTTTATGGGCATGGGATGAGATAGGACGGGGTAAGGAAACAAAGGGGAAAAGATACACAAGTCAGAAGGACAATATCCTACATACTAACCAAGGTATTTTCCCGTAGGAACGTTATATAAACGCCTCCCGAATCTGAAAATTGCGGTTCCGTTGCATGAGTTGAAGTACACCTCGCCCACGCAGAATCTTGGGATCTTGGAGCTGCCTGTTACCTGGTAGCCTGTTACCTAGCAGGTAGAACAATGGCATTCATGGAGCAAATCCTTTAGTTCCCGAAAGATTGTGAGACTCGGACGCTTGGATTGGCTGGCACGTATGGGAGATGTACCTACCTACCTATCATAGGAACAGGAAAAACTCCTCGGATGTTTTGGTGTTGTAGCATAGCAGAACATAGCATACCTAGTATCTCGAGCACATTTTCAATACCCAAGCGAATAAGTGACATGCGCTTCCCTGACGCAACTCCCATGTCATCCTACAATAGGTATGGATGTGAGTAGTCAATGCCGCACCATATTTTCTTCTGGGACTGTATCCAAGACCCAACATACATACCCAAACCAAACCCCCAGTGAAGCATAAGAATGTTGATGAGAATAACCACTATTATCAATGAGGCTAAAGAAGATTCTTTCTCATATGCTAAAAACCGATATCAATTTTGTTTTTGATTCTTCCAGCGGTAAACGTCATAAGGTCATCATCATGGGTATCTCCAAGTCCGTGATATCACTATAAAAAACAATTATGAAAGAAAGAAAAAAACGCCCGCCACGCTCCTCCCTATATGCAATTACCACTTTCCACCATTGCCCACAACCATATATACGCCAATCACAAAAGACTCCTCTGCTTACTACTCAGCATGCTGTAACTACTCGCGGTCCTCGATTTCAACTTCATCATCGACCCCCTTCTGTTCTTCAACTCGAAACTTGATGGTTCAAACACGCTGCTACTGTTTCCCTCCTTCAGATAAAAGTGACTGGAATTCTCCTCATGCTCCACATGGAAATCAACATTCAGCTGATCGCCCTGCGGACCGGCCCCACAACTTCCGCCTAAACGTTGAGATGGGGGACTATTTACCGCCAGGGCGAAGAGATTTTGCGTTTCGGTAAAATCGGTGACGAGACCGCGTTGGCGGATGAAATACCCGAGACAGAAGATGTTGGTGAGGAAAACAAGGAGGAGGACAACGTAGAACATCTTTTGCCAAGGGGCATCTGCGCCCGAGGTATATGATTGACTGGATATGGATGCGTTGAATGGTTCGTATACGGCTGGGCTGACGATCTCGTCTATGGCTGTGTATCCCATATAATGTCTGAAAGTGGCGTCTTGGGTGCTGAGTAGAAGTGTGCAACCAGATAATGAAGCGAGGGCTTCTGCGAGACTGGGCAATGTTTTGTTGAAACTAGGAGCTGTAGAGGTAAATTGTGTTAACAATCGAGATATTGAAGCATTGGCATTTGATATTCCGGTATTCATAGACAGTGAGAGAGCCCAATCGGAAATAATGTTTCGATAATTAAATTGTAACGTTTCAAGGGGAGAGTCAACGGATTTGGAATAAGCCATCTCATCATTGGGATCGTCACAGGTGGTCTCGAGAGTCCCGCCTGTCCCGGAAGCTGAATACGTTGTGCTGCAGTCGACTGCAAGAATGGAGCCTAGCGGATGATTATTAGTAATGAGATTATCAAGATTCGAGAGCGCCCATAAAGAATATATGTCCTCAATACTCGACTTGGGTGTGGATGTTGAATGAAAAGAGGAAATCAAAGGAACTAGAATGCCCGGAAAAGGAGGACTCACCCATCCGGCAGACAGTATAGTCAGTTGTGGCATTTGATTTCGCAAGAATATATATAAAGTCGCTTTCGTATACCGATATATTGGCTATAATGTTGTAGTCAATTGGTAACTACAGGGCGTCAGCGAAGTCTACACCCAAAATGTGTACAAACTAAACCTACCATTGGAAACACTGGAGGCTGTATACCACCAACACCCCAACCAAAAACTTCATCCGCCGCAGTACTATTAAGATATTCCTTGCCCGGTTCCAAAACAATCTCCGATATATAACCACCCCAAGGGACCTTTTGGTCTGGGACATTCTGAGACAGATTTGTGACCGCATTAGGCCAATCAACGTAGATGATTGGGGATAATTCCGTTGCATTCATGTTGGCACATAAGATATTGATAGTAGGGCTCACTACTGATGCTTTTACTTTGTATTCTCCAACACCCTCAAGATCAGAAGGCTGTAATATGCCATTAATCTGATCGGTCGAAGCGGCAACTACACCTGCATGTGGCATTGCAAGCGTGACGTTGTTCACAACACGGTTGTACTTTTCGTAATTGGCAGCCATATCGCTAGTATTCGTACGAATCCATGAAGCTTTGACAGTAGTGTTATCGTATAGCATGGCCGTCACATTTGGACGATTGGCTAACTCGGAGGAGTTACCACTTCCTCCAGCAGCAGCAACATCGGCCCAAGTTCTAATGAACTCAAGAAAATTGTGATAGGCTAGATAGTTAGAATATTGGAGAATTGGCCTATTGGGGGGCTTACACACCTTCTCCCGCATGGTCAATATCCACACAAGTAGAAGCGGAATAGTCTGGATCTATAGCCTTTGAAATCGGAGTATGACAATTTTGATTGACATAAAAAGGATTGGCATAACTTGTCTTGACCAACCCTTGCATTACCGCGCGCTCCAATTTCCCAAATTGGAGACTGGGACTAACTAGGGCATCTGAAGCCGTAGTATAGAACATAGCTACAAACGCCGCTATCAATGTGATTACCCCCAAGATTGACCATGCGGCCTTTCGCAAAATCTTGGGGTTTGTGATCATGAATCCTGGTTGGATGACCTAAAAGTAAGATAGTTAACACCAGACAAGCATTTTGCAACACAAAATTGCGCAAGTCTCAATGGAGCAAACCCATACAGACAAAGAGAAAACAACCTACCCAAGTTCGCATTGTCAACTCAGCAACAGTGACACCGTTAGATGCCCTAACAAGAGACCTTCGACTTAAGACTTGACCTAGAAAATTAACAAATATAGTGACAAAAGACAACTCAATAGTTTTCGAAAAGGCAGCAAACAAAATCGAAGCAGTCGTCGGCGGCAATGAACCATTGGTTTTGATATGCTCGCCGTAACGTGGTCGAAGGACAGCAATGAAGAACCAAATGCCGGAGAAGATAGTTGAGTAAATGCACAAGCATAAAACGGTTACTGACGTCCAGCTTCTGACATTTGAATGAATATCATTATTTGCTGCGCATCCACATCCAATGTGTTTCTCGTCGTGGTCTGTTTCACGGATGCTGCCCAGCCTCGAGAGATTTGGACCCTCAAAAGCCATATCCAAGCTTTCTGTGAAAGCCGAGATCTTTCCCTTGGAAATATCTTCCTCGTCCAGCGACTCATTGCGCACATGCCTTTGATCGAATCCCAAATAGCCTCCACCATATGTATTATCTTCCGTCCAGTTTGGAGATGCCAATAAAGGATTTTGCGAAGTCGCGGGTGAATTCATCAAAGATCCGGAGCCAATGGCAGGGCTGTTAAATCTGCTTGAGAGACTGGGCGGACTTGGAGATTTGCGACTGCCAGTAGTGGGCATTCGAGATATCCCAAGCCCTCGAGACATGTTCGCAGACTCAGAGTGATCACTCTCGGCCATTGAGGAAATTGTGGAATAAGCAGTACTTTCCGGTGCCATGTCGAGATATGGGGAAAACTGAACAGAGCCTTGTGAATCCATTCTGCGATAGCCGTGTCTTTGATGGGTCAGTTTCGGTGGACCTTGCGATATCGAAAAAGATGCAATCGCGGGTGGTGTGTTAGTATCTGAAAGGTCAATTTCCGTTGCTTTCAATACACTTTTTCGCTCTGCTATATTCCCACTCATGTTGGTTGTGAATGTAGAGATTAATGTTGGTGAATCGAAACGTCACTTCTTTCTCTTCTGTGAATGGGCAACTTGGCGGATATTTGCGTATCGTATCAGTTGTGTAACAGAAGATCGATAGAAATCGGATAACAACCATATGGAAGAGACGATAGATAGGTAGGTAGTATAATACGACCTCGACACGCAAATGCTCAAAAGTCTGCGCCACAAACATACCTGGAGGGAAAAAGAGAGCTTGCCTACCTTCTTCTAAGAACCTTACCTTGTACCAACAAATACATGTGGGTCTAAGATTAATCACTGAGTCCACCTGGGCACCCCTTAACGGTCTTTCGCTTTGAAGCGACATGAAGATCGCTGTACGTGTTCTAAAATCAACCATACCCCGGATCGTTGGTTGAATATGATGAGGGATTGGTCAAAGAACGGAAAGCTTTTTGATTTCCAACTCTACCTACGGAGGTAAATCGAAATCTGGCACTGGAATACAGTTCGTTCCCTACGCCTCTCAGCCTACCCTACCTACCGTCGTTGCCGTGGCTCTGTCAGACCTTTGTGGGTGACAATGTGACATCAATATATACTGGGTATGTATCGATGCATCCAAGACCAACACACTAGGTACACACAGCCTCCTCTGAATTGAGGACCTTCTTAGGGCTGATATGTGACAGGCATGAAAGGTTGTTTGGATCATCATTCATTTGAGAGTTAGGATCTTGTATATATACCTAGTGAATTGATTAATAAATCTGGTCTGACATCAACATAATGACAAGAGGTCGTCGTCGCTCATCTAAAGTTTGATTTGTTGTCGAAAGAACGTTTGAAGCTTGACCGTTTTTCTGCTCATCAATGCTTAATATTTTTTAGTGAGTCTGGTTACCGGTACTAGTAGGTGGTGACAGTACTCCACTACTAGTCCGCCGTGGTCCGTGGTCCGTGGTCTACCGTATTTTAATTTTACAGAGTAGGGGCTCACCTGCAATATCTGGCTATAAGATCGGCGTTGCTGAGTTGTTACTTCCCGTCCCGATGGTTATGCGAATAGCCGCCGGTGCTGGTGGTGTCATGTCTGTGCTCACTGCTGGGCGAACATGGCTCAGGACTTAACCGGGGTAGTTGCATTACACAACCCCGCTTTATTACACTTGGAGATCATTCAGTAGCCCCTTTCTCTTCGTTCTCGTTACCAGTCGAAGAGACCAGTTCTCTTCGATTAAAACTTGGTGCAGCTAACAGAAGGCCTAGAGTGAGTCGAGCGACCGATCAAGATAATACACCCAAGGTAGGTAATTAGTTATGTTCCAGCCAGAATCAGACTTAAATACCTATCAATGTAACCTTACGTGACAGCGAGCAGCCGCACACGCATACTTTGGAATTCTTGAAGTTCACATTGACGTCAAAGTTCTGACGTGAGTATTTAAAACAAGCACGAGAGAGAGGGAAGTATTGTGACGGATACATCAGCTGTAAGGTGGTACTCTAACAGTTCAGAATATTGGCCCGGAACGCCTGAAATGCCTTGTTAGCTAGGTAAGGTATCCAAAATAGGTATAATTCAATTTCTTCCCCAATCCGCGCCTGCCTCCCTCTGTTGAGTTCCCGTCATTTTTCATATAGGTAGGTAAATTTTCTTCATCATACGTGGACTTCAACTATTCATCAACTACCCAAATACCCCATTTCCTGTTCATAAATATATCATCTCATTCATAAACACCACCGCATTAATCAATATCAACACCCACTCCCCTCCCCGAAAAATTACCCAACATTAAATTATCCAATCAATCATCTCTCACATCATCAAATCCAACCTTCCAATTTAGGTTTCGTCTTTCGACCCCAACTTCGAGTTTTCTTCCAGAAAATATCATGGTCTCGCGGTTGTTCCTTACGTCCAGCGTTAGAGGAAATACTCGCAAGCCAATTAGAAACCAAAGTTCTCGGTGTGCGAGATTCAGGCTCGAATGAGGCACCCTTTGCTGCTACCTGATCTCGATGAATTGGAGCCATTATAGGAGGTGGACTTTTTCTTCGAGGAGGTGGTACGATATGTGAGATGGGAGCACGTGTTGATGTTTCTCCACCATGGCGGGGTCGATCTGTGTGTTCCCGCTTTGTGGAACTTTTTGTATATATGGTATTATAACTGCGCAGTCCACTCTGTTCAAAATTTCGATTCGTAGACTTGGAAATGCCTAGAGGAGCTTGGCTAGCAGATGAAAACATCGACGGTGATTCTAAAGTACCCAGGGTGCCCATAGCACAATCTTGTTGAAGACGAAATTTCCAATCCTTCTCCAGAGGCTTTGGTGGTGTATTAAATATCGGGCTATAAGGTTCTTGACTCGACAAGGTCTCACACCTACTCAATCTCTCTTCGCATGCCTCGTCAAATTCGGTATCGCTTTCAATATCCGTGATTTCTGAATCGTCAAAGTCAAAAACTGGACTAGGCGTTCTGGGTACGTGTCCGCTGATTGTCGATGTTGGCTCCAGCATAATCCTTTTTCTATGTGTTTTTTTGAGACTGTTGGCCTCGTTAGATGGCGATCTCGTCTTCTGTATATTTGGTGAGAGCGAGTGCTGTGATTCAACAAGTCTCCGTCGGTCATTAATCGGGGGGCTTTCACTTTGTCCACGCTTGGAGGACCTTTTTGTTTGTTTTATATCAGGAGGTGGTGATCTCGTCTGTTTCCGACCTGGCATAGGTCCTGGAGCCACAAAATATGCTTCCAGTGGATTATCAAGCCGAGGACGTCCACTATTTCCAGAGCCCAGAGACGTCTCATTAGAAGTCACCTGCCTAGCGAGTTTAAGACGAGCATCCAGGACATTCCTTTCAACCACTTCCTGAGACGGTAGAGTACTCAAATCAGGGTCCACGATTGATGGCCAAGCCTTAGGAGTCTTTGGCGAAGGAAGACCAATTTTTGATGAAGATCTCTTCTTATTTGTATTCCTATATCTCGGCGCCATTCGCGTCTTCTCCGCAAATGTTCGTGGTCCCGAATAAGTTGCCCTGCAAATAAACTCAATCAGACAAATCCCACAAACCAAAACCAAGAAGACAGGTCAAAAACATACGTCTGAAAAAACTCCATCACCTCCAAATCTGCACCATCTCCATCCAATAAAGAAGCCGGACTCAACAGCACCGTAACCCCAGGAGAAATGGGGGTCTCCTCCGACTTCCAATTCGCCGGTGGCTTTTCGAGGAAAAAGTTTCTAGGTGACGAGGACCTTATTGCAGAATGGGTATCTGATGTTTGGACTGAAAATTTCATGTTTTCCTTTTGTTCTCCATCAAATAGTAAATCGGAGGTTAGGATAAGTTCTTCCCGGGACAGATATGGAAGTGCATGAGGATTCTTGATATATATATCGCCTGGTCTGTTTCGGTGGAAATAGCCCTGGCTTCGTGAGCGCCTTAGATGTTTTTTATCGACCATGATAATATGTGCCAGGTGAAAGTGCTAAATTGAAGACCCGGTGTTTTTTGATGGAACTTGATAAATCATAAATCATTCATGTTCAACCCAAACACAATAACCAATTTCCAACAGCGGGAGAAAAAAAGAACCAGACAAATTGAAGACAACCAAGCAAATCAGACAGGAAAATAGTGCCCGCACTGTATGTGTATATATATATGATGAAAGAAAAGAAGAAAAACAAATGATTAAATAGAAAAGTTGAGTAAAAATTGAAGACACGAACGAAAAGTATATGTATGATGAAAAAATCTTTTTCGATCAAGTGCGATCACAACGGTATAAGTAACGTCGGACGCCCATCAATTATGCTGCATGCAACCCCATCCCATCTCCAATCCAATCCTATCATCCAACCCCAATCGCAATCCCAATTCAATAAATCACATCAAATCCAACCCAAATCCCCCTTACAATGTACATGTACACACATCCCGAAGAATCCCAAGAAACGCATCTATATTGGTCAATAAAATATACGCGCCCGCCCACACCATCATTCATCAGGATTCTATTTACGAAAATCGGGTACGTAGGACCGTAGTATTCGGTGCTGAAAGTGTGGTGGTACGGAGGACAGAACGGGTTTCACGCTGTAGTATGCATTTCTTTAGTCTATGATGTAGGCGGTTGGGCGCGTAAAAATAAATTCGTAGGGGTGGGACGGGGCTGCGATTGGTTGATGGAATGGGGATTGATGAATTGACTTTTTTGATGCTGTGCTGTGCTGTGCTGTGAGCTAGCTACCCACCCCCCTCGGAGAGGTACGACGAGTATGGATTTTATGTTTATGTAATCTTCCCTGTGTATTACAATATAAAAATTGTTGAGCCACGTTGCGTCGCGGTAAATTTTATGTGCATGTTTAAGGAGGTATGAATGAGTGAGTATGAAGCTTGCTACCTCGAATTCCCCTACTGGTTTTTTTTGGTAGAACTTGTGAATGGTGGTTAATTATATTAACAATACTATGATTCTTTGTGAAAAGACGTTGAAACTGGAATTCGATGAGCTTCATGGGAATGTTACTGGGTACTGAGCAATTAGATTCACAATTATACATGGGAACATTCAGCGAGGGGGGAATTTTCGAATCTGGGAATTTGATGATGCATTAGCATCTCATACATAGCCTGTCGTTCTCGACTATCTCATCTCTCAACCCGCCCGGATGTATAGTTCTGTCATTGACCTGATTTGGTTGAATGAATCGATTCTGATCTTGGGCCATCGAAGTTCTCTGGATATGCGTGCCGTCACATCTCACCTCACACAGCATGTCTGCCTGCAGTACGAAGAGTTTGGGGAATATACAAGCTATCCCGCTGAATTTGGTGCCGCGGTGCCATTTCCTGTTCTTGTTATGTTGCGTATAGTATCCTGTGCCCCAGTCGCCTACATGACGAGAGCAGTCGAAGCACAAGGCATTTTCTTGCTTGATCCCCCCACTCTCCCCCCACCCAATATTGAAAGCTTTCAAAAGACGGAATGTGGTGTAAAGAAGTCTGTCTCTTCAAGCAACTAGAGAGTCTGTCCCTAGGAATCGTGGATTTTCTAGCACTGACCAGGCGAAGCGTGATGTTTGGATACAATAGACTGCAATATATTCGACGTAATTATAAAAAATTGATTTAATTGCATGCCTAGTTTTGAAGAATTTATACCTAATGTAAGATATGAACTTCATGAAAAGATGTTTAATGCATGATAGTTTTGGGAAATCAAGGCTGAAATTTATAGCATATTGAATTATAGGGGCTGAATACACAAGTTGCTTTTGAGTATTCAAAATTGTCCCTCGAGCAATGTGGAACGTTAGCACCCGATACCAAGAAAAAAGAGCAACCTCGATTGACACAGGTTCTGATGTATCACCTAAGCCCCCACAGTACTTGTTTGGTCTTCTACTGCAAAAATAGCGGTCGAGACCTGCAGATGGACGAACCGGCGGGGATGATAGCGAGGCGGCTCCATCATATGCATCGTCAGAATAGCCAATTTTTCTTGATATAAGTTTTGCATACACCAGAAAAGTATACATTTGTAACCCTCGAGATGAATGAAGCGAATCATCCGAGCTATACCCATTCATGTAAAGGAGCTTGCATCATTTCGGAGCCCTACCTGCGAGTTTCGGTAGGAAAGGCAGCCAAGCAGAAATTCCGGCTTATTGAAAGTTTTTAGCCAAACAGCTGCTGTGGGTAGCATGAATAGAGCCTTGGATAACAAGAGATCAACAGAAGATGCAGGTCCATCGCGAATGCTTTGTGGCAAAGACTGCTTGGGGCATGAAAGCCCTGAAGAATAGTTACTTGGCCCCATGCACGCACTTGCGAATTAGACTGTTCCCCAAATAATAATCATCAAAGAAATTGAGCTCGTGAAACGGCGTGAAGCGCGCATTTCATGCTGGGGAAGCTTTCGGTGTTATGACATGATTTTGGCTCAAAGGAAATGCTGAACGAAAAGCTAACCCAGGAGCAACTGGAAGAAAAGATCTCTTGAGGCTTGAGTACCGCATATCCCCGAATTTGTTCGTCCAATTTTGACCAGAACTCGAGTGGATACAACCTCGATAGATAAAAATTGTCTAACTGACCGTACCGACAGGATGCTCTTATGAAAAACGAGTCACATCACGCCCATCAACGGGATGAATCCTCGCGATAAGTTCCTGCAGTTTCGGCCCAATTCATCCGTTATCAAATATCAAAAATTGTTGCGGTTTTTTCGTTTTCTAGATGAAATGTGACACCTCGCGTATGGCTAATCGTTCATGATGCCGTGACGAGAGCCGACAGTCGTACGTTGCATGCTCGTATCTATGCACAGTTATGGAAAATCGGAAAGCTCTGCCGAGGGGTGTTCACTCTTGCACAAATATATGCTCACTGGCAGATGTGTAGATTGTGTTCATGGAGGATTTTCTTAAGAATATAGCTCAGAATTGGCCGCAGGAATAACGGGGAGGGAGAGCTATCGTCCCTGGTGCAACTTCCGCATTCACCAATGTCACACCAAAAAGCCTCCTAAAAATCATATCTACAATCTGCAGCAATCTCAAACGACGCGGGCCTGCCAGTGTTCTATGAAGTCCATGCGGATCATTTTGGTCATAACTACCTACCTAGATAGAAGCATCCTTCATTTCAAATTTCCACACACTTTTTATCTATTGAATATCTGAAATAGATATAGGCAAAATACCTTTCCTAAAAATGGCTTTTGAGTAGCCCAGCTTTCGAGTCTTTCCAAGAGGGTGCTGATGATCAAAAGAGTTAGGTCTTCCCATAACTCCAGTTATTGTGAAAGAGTGAATGTTGATTGATAGAACATCATTCGGCCTTTGCTATACCGAGTGCATAGAACTTAGCTCTTTAGCCACAACAATACAATGATGAATTATATACATGTTCAACATAATTCATAACTCGAACTTTTGGACTCATATGTAACTTGCATGCGGTGACCTCATATGTACCACCGGCCTTTCGTTTAAAAGTGATCTCCTATGTTACTACTAAATTCATGTTGCAAGTCACGTTCACTCAAGCTTCCACTCATCCTTCTCTTCTGTGACCCTGATTTCTCCAACCCATCCCAAACCTCAGAAGGATCTAAACGGGTAACAGCATGCCCAGACAAAATCCAGAAAAGAGCGTAAAACACCAGCCGACCCCCAGTCTCTCAATCAAAATTTGAAGCACCGCCAAACCTCCAGCTGAGAAACTACATCGAATAATATTAAGTGCTGCTTGAGCAGTTGCTGGTGATTTGGGATTAAGATCTACAAGTAGAGTTCCGCACATCTGATTTTTTTTTAGCATGGATTGATGATGAAGGAAAGGAATTAAAAAAAGCACATACGTTGAAAACCATGGAGATAAAAGCTCCGATGAAGAATTGCAGAACTAGAGGCACGGCAATAGACTTTTTCGCAGGTCACTACTGGCAAGCCTTTTGGGGATTTGGCTTCTAACGGACTTACTGTATGAGCATGAAGAGACCATCCGTATCCAACAATACCAGCAGCACTTATTAAAATAAAATACAAAATTCGACGAAATCTAGCTTTCTCAATTGGGAATTTTGCCATGTCATCTCCTGCTACTTTATCGACTGTGATATTATGTTCTTTAGCTGTAAGACGGTAGTCCAGATTCATGATACGTCCTTGGAATTTGATTAGCAGACATTTTGATCATCGACAATAGTCTCATGAGATCTTACCAGAGAGGTAAGATGCGATTGCACAGCCAACTCCAAAGGGTAAGTAGATTAGTCCTGCGTTGAGTTTTGACAGGCCATATAGCTCGATGAATATTGATGACATAGAAGCTTGAATGCAGCCATATGTCATGTAGAAAATACTATTGATCAAGACGATGAGAGCCGTGTTTCTATGGAATAGAAGCTTCAAACAGGAAATCGGATTGGGAATATGACATTTACTTTTATATTCTAGAACCTGGGTCTCGTGGTCACCCGCATGTTGCTGATTTTCTCGACGATAGATCAATTCAAGGCCGGATTCATGATACCATTTCTTCGATAAGCTTCCATTTCCAACAATATTGCGGGATGTTTCAGGGAGGAGCATGCTGATTAGCAGAAGACAGAAACCGGAGAGTAGAGCAAGTAGCCAGAATATCCAGCGCCAGCTAGCATGCTGTGCGATATCACCCCCAATAACTGGACCTAGACTAGGCGCTACATTTGGCCTTCAGAAAGATTCAGACTCATAAAATCATCATCTCTGGGAATGGCATGTGAAACTTACCCAGCAATGACTGCACCAACAAAAGATCCTCGTTCCGCAGGACTGGCAATATCTGCCACGACACCATAGGCAAGTGATATTGTAGCTTAAAGTATCAGTTAGTCTTTCTCGGACTCCTCGAAGATTCGTTCAAAAGCGACACGTACCCGAACTTCCCATACTCTGCAACATCCTCAATAATAACAATGCGAGCCAGCTTCTCTGCACCGCTAATCCTATATCAGCCACACAATAAACACCCATGGTAAGAATATAAACCCATCGTCTCCCAGTCATATCAGCTACGTCTCCAATAATCGCAGGTGCAATACCCGATACGACCATATAGGAAGTAATCGTGAGGTTGATGAGCTCGATCGAGACATGGAGATCGTTGGAAAGGGATGTTATGGCTGGGTAGTAGATGAAACTACTAAGCGGCGAAAAGGTAGCAGCAAATGCTACGAGGAAGAGGATTAGGCGTTTTTGGGAAGCGCCGAACGTGGAGTATGGGGCAGAATTGGATGACGTGGGAGGAATTTTTGTGGTTTCTGGTTCTTGATCTTCGGCTTTCTCGATATCCGGTATCATTGTCTCGAGTTGAATGTTTTGGTATGTAAGGATGTCAATTTAATTGTATCTAAGATTTTGTTATCGTTTCTGTGCGGTGGATGAATTGGATGACTTAGTTAGAAAGTCTTTAACAGTCTGATGTACTATAATTAAATGAGAAGAATCAACAAGCACAAATTGGCCGCATACTTGATTGATAGTGAATCTCGGGTCAAACAGCAGGGAAAAAACTCGGGAACCACTGCTTGCTCAAAGTGAGATCTTCTTGATGACCTCCTATGCTGGAGTTAAACATTGTCTCATTCAAGAGAAGTGAAATGCTTACCAGTTTCTTTAGTCCAACATGTGTCGGGAGGGTTTCGTAAAAGGATATTACTTTCAAAGTTTGGAGCTGTTTACGAAATTTCTCATTAATATCCTCCAGGGCTGGAGACGAGGCTTTTAATTCGGCAATGTATTTCCTTTTACTGTTAAATATCGAGAACCCAAGAACTGCGTCCAATATATCAGCGAGGTTGCTACCGCGGTGAGGTGTTGATAAAAACAGGATTGCTTTTATTGAAGATATAATGCTCGCATATTCAACGTTATTATGACCCAGAATGCATGGCTGCAAGATTCGAGAGAAATTTTGACAGCAGGAAGAACAGAATGATTACCTTCTTAACCAACCACGAGCCCTCCCATTGAATGGATCACAAATATTATATTTCTCTGTAACATTGTCAGCTCCCATATTAGCTGTTTCAAATGTATTCGAGCTACCCAGCCAATGCCAATCTCATCAATTGAGCATTTTCTGCAAATCACATAGAAAACAAAAGGTCTTTAGCGAAATCCGAGATTCCTGTCGCAAGAGCCGAACGAAGAGCTGTGACCTGTGCATTGTATCCCAAGGATAACTAGAATTCTGGCGTCTCTAACAACAGGCTCTGTTGGCAGCCATTCTTTTGGCCAAAGGTAATCCAGATCCCAATTCTTCGACTATGTTGCACGACTGGAACCACCCAATCTAGATACAAATGTTACATCTAACAATGCATTCGCATCATGCTCGTAGAGAATTTTCAGTCCTATCGGATCGGACAAGCGATCGCTCGACCGCGAGTACAAAGACTTGGCTTCACTTGATGGGACGAGTTGGACATGTGTTAGCTCGGTAGATAAAGCACCAATGGTTGTGACTGAAGACTTTGAGCTAAAAATCTCAGTATTGCCTACTGACAGACTGCTAGAGGAGTCTCTGGAAGTAGATAGTGATGAGTTTGTGGATAAGGAAGGCCCAGATGAAGCCTTGCGCTTATGTCGTGAATGAAATTCCCAGTATGGCAAGTTGTTAGCATCGATCTAGACTTTTGTCGGGAGTCTCAGGGCGGCTGACGAATGAAATGCTAGACTTGCCTTACACCGGATTTAATGGTACGTTTTTTGGAAACACTTTATTAAACCTTGGAATCGAGACGCAGGCGTTAGTTTAATTCTAACTTTATATTTTATATGGATTTCATTTTAGAACCAAATCGGTTATGTAATTAAAATGTTCACTTAAACTAATGCCCCGGGGCCGTGTCAGTAATTTCTAAAGGGGGCCGTTATTTTATCACTAACCGGAATCGAGTGTAAGACAAAACCAGGAAGCTGTTCCAATCAATAAACATGTAACAGTAGAGTTAAACTCGACAGAATCAAAGCACACATCAGTTGGGGGCGATAGAAACCACAGCTGTCAGGTGCAGTACAGAATGTCGACCGCAGTTCATAACCTCATAAATACTTATAAGAATGGGGACCAAAGTATAGCAGGGAATTTTCCTCTTGACAGTGCTGTCATTAATGGTAAGTTAAAATATCCTTTGGACTGACAACCTGAAATATGGCTTATTTTACGAGTGAAGATGTCTATTATCACTGAATCACAAAATCTTCAGCTTCAGGTATTTTGTTGAAGATTCACTAATTATACATAAGTCTTACCGGAAGGTACAAAAGTTATAGCTGCAGACATCTATGGATCCTCATCATGGACAGTCACAGCTCGCATCTCGTCAATTCTTGCAGATGGAACTCCCAAAAGCTGGTTTTTGAAGGCAGAGTCCCCTACAAGCTTTATTGGGCATAAGCTGATGTTTTTGAAAATAGTGTGCTACGGAAAATAATGGGCGAATGATGTTGGAAGGCGAATTTCATGGAATGACCGAGCTCTATAGGACCTTGCCATCATTCGTCCCTAAGCCCCATGCCTGGGGCAAATTCGAATCGGCATCTGAGACCTATTTCTTCTTGTGTGACTTCATACAAATGAGTAACGATGCCCCAGATCCAACTGAATTCTGCTCCAGTCTTGCAAAGCTCCATAAAGCGAGTAAGTCACCGACAGGTTCTTTCGGCTTCCACGTTATAACCTACCAAGGGAAGTTTGCCCAAGCAGTACAGTGGGATAATTCTTGGCAATCTTTCTTTCGCAGCCTATTATCCGGGGCGATGAGACTCGATATGCAGGAAAACGGTATTTGGGATGAATTAGACAAAGTCTCCAAGCAAACACTTAGCCAAGTTCTTCCGCAACTTCTTGGACCGCTCGAATCAGAAGGCCGTCATGTGAAGCCGACTCTCATTCATGGAGATCTTTGGGATGGAAACATCGGAACGGATTTCGAATCCGGTAACATATAGTAAGGTTCCCGGAATTAAATGCCCCACTGGAACTATTCGTTCCCACAAGATACCACATACAGTTACTGACCCCAAACTCGCAGTATATTCGATGCAGGTGCATATTACGCCCACAATGAGATGGAGCTCGGAATGTGGAGATGTGAGCGGCATCGATTCATCAACTCAAAAGTATATCTTAGAGAATACTTGCGTAATATGGGAGTCAGTGAGCCTATCGAGCAATTTGACGATCGAAACAGATTGTACTGCGTCTACATGAACTTGATCGCTTCAGCCCACCGTGGGGGAAAAGATCGCGAAACGTGAGTAGAGTTTCGTTGGCATACTGTGAAGCATACTAATTTGAAATACAGATCGTATGAAGATATGCTTTTTTTGATTAAGAAATATGGCAAGATAGAAGAGGAATGAGGCAACGATACGAAAAACAATGCTAGGGAACAAGTACGAGACAGAAAAGGATGAGAGATAGCAATGGCATCGATGCCACTTGATTTCCTAGGATCAAATCCAGCGAGGAAAATAATTGGGAACAGACAGTACTCAGCAATTCGTCAGCTATTCAGTTAGAGTTTCTACATGAATTTTTATCGAAAATTATCATCAGGTGATTCACCTCCTCAGTCAGAACTAGAACTCTTGTTGCCTAGCACTTGTCAAATAATGCTTTCCTGCTTCTCAACGAAATTTGCAGTACGCCGGAGATATCACTTATCTAGTTGTTTCCTAGGGGTGTGGGTCGGAGCATGTAAGGGGAGGTACATCAATCCTCATATTGGTTGTAATAAGGCGTGATAATTATTTTGGACTAGCCAAATTGGACTATTTGTAAGAGAGTATGATGGCTAGGTCAACTAGCCTAAGTCGTAGAGGTTATGGCTCCTGCCATGATAGTGCATCCTGAATAGCCAGGCGGTTACGGGTGCCTAACTACTTTTATTAGTATCTCACGTATCCAGGAGTACTGATGATTAAAAAATCATATCTTCTCGCGAAATATATACGTAAGCTCGTCCTCCAGCGGTTTGATCACATCCTGATACACTCCAGCCCTCGTCGCCACGTCCTCCAAATTTACTCTCTGACCTGCTGGTACCCATGGAGTATCTAAACACGATTGGATTGCATCACGATATCCAAGAGAGCAATCTTCAAGTGTCTTCACTACGCGGTTTGCGACAAGCCAATCTGTATTTGCGTTGATGTCCTGCCGTTCAATCTCGAAACGAAAATTCTCAATCAGTCTTCCAGTATATAACTCGATGAGGAGAATTCCCAAGGCCAAGATGCTCGGGTTACGATGGAATCTGTCAAGCTCTAGAGGTAGTTGCTTATCTTTGATGGCAGTATCGAAGATTGTTGATAAATAAGGACGCTGAAAATCCAAGGCTCCAGATATGCCGTAGAAAAAGAATATGTGGCCTTTGTTGCATTCTTTGTTCTTCCAGTAATTTTCATGCAATTGTAGCAAGGAGTGTGCGAAAATAACTGCTAGTCTTCGTTTAGTAACAAGAGGTAGCTTCATAGATATTTCCAGAACCGTCTGTAGTGACTCGGCTTTTGCAACTCCAGATTTGGGAAGCCGCTTGGGAATTGAGCGAAGTTGCCAAAGCATTTGATCGTTTCCAGTATCTTCTACCAGGAGTTGAAGACATTGATCAATGGAACCTCTACAACCCACGGTATCGCATATTCTTTGTATTACAGAGCGGTCATCTTTAGTAGAGTATCTACGAAGAGATGAAACCACATTAGTAATGGACTTGTTGAATTTCCAAAGAGTACCAAAAACTAACCCGTTTGACCTTATAACCACGGTTCCTTCTTGCCATCTCCCTAATTTCAGATCTTCTTGTACTGAAAATAAGAAATCAAAGTCAATCTCTGTTACCGTTGGCTTCACCGTATCTCCTCGAGCCTTCAAACAAAGCTTTGCTTCGTGCTGAGTAGAGCAATTACAACGCCAACATTGTGCGAGAGATCGGTATAACTTTTGCGAGAGTACAGTCGAGGACAAGCAAAGTTCACTTAAATATTTTTTGCCCTCAAATTTATAGGTATTTCCCAGTAGAACTCATCATGAAATTCCATGAGCTTTTCATCGCGTTCTCGACGAGAGATGGTCTTTCGAATGGTTTCAACACCATGTGAGTACGCTTTAGCACCTTCGATGAATAGAGGTAGGACGGCTAAGACCAGCCCGGTCACTTCAATGCCAGCTATATTGATTCACGTCATCTAAAAGTATCGGAGAATATATCATTGATGTATATTCGAGGACAAATTTTAATGATCGTGAGGCTGAGGTCCATTTCACACAACCAGAAATGATTTTCTTGGGTAACCTAGCAGCAGTCTCGTTTTTCTTTTCCTATTGTGGCAAAGATATCACAAGACGCAGGAAATTCAGAGAATATTATTGGTGGGTTTGAACAGCCAAATCTGTAGGTTGGGAGGTTATCCCGATGTACCACAAGTACAGCTGTCAGAATAGTGAGTTTTGATGACAAATTTACTATGATTAGCTAGGTAATACTAGTACTCTTAAGAATAGCCTCAATATATAACTCGAACTTCATATAGTAATTTGTAACAACTGCAAAAGAGACGCCGACGTGTTACAAATCCGTTTTTTCTCCAAGCGGCAAACATAATGACTCTTCTCTTCAACACATTTTGGAATTTTACTATTTCCAGGATATCTTTATATCTTTGTTTTATCACCAGAAAAGCAAGTAGCAATGTCAATACGTTCTGAGTCCCGACAAAATCTTGGAGATTCGATCGCTGAAATTGCTAAAAATGTGGCAACGGTATTTGCACGTGGGCGAGCAAAACAGCTTGAGCCGCATTTACGTTCAGAATTGGAAAATGAACTGGGAAGGTTCAAGATTTGGGCAGGAAGCTTAGGAGTCTTTGCACCAGGTCAAGCATCCGCCGATTACCGACTTCGTGATGATGGTGATGTTAAGGAAGTCGTGATTCAAATGCTGGATCGCCTCAGACAAAGCACTAAACAAGCAATGGACCCCCCTGTGATATTGGAGGAGGAAGAGGAGTCGGAAGAAGATAATGATTCAAGTACATCGTCAGATGAATCGATGGCCATTAGTTTGGACAAAGACTCGGATGCAGGGCCCGAAACAGATGATATGCCCACCTCTCAGACTGCTGATGTCGTAGCTAAAGCGCTCAGTACGATCAAAGACACCATTACTCGACTGAATAGGCTTTCTACTATTATCAAAAAACCTAGTTTATCGAATGAAGGCAACATGCTATAGTCTGGTGTTGTCAAGTAGCTGATCACGAAACAACTATTTACCATTCAGAAGAAGACTTTAAACAGCATCTACTCCAAGAGCATGGAAATGCTTTCAACGAGTCTCAGCTTTCCATGGTTCTCAAGAAAGGAGCGCAACCTACCTCAAACCTTTTTGTTTCTCTCGCTCTCAATTTAAATGGAGATGATGACGAACCCAGCAAAACTGGAGCCTGTCCCTTCTGTCCCTTTTCCTTGGATTTATCAAAACAGAATCTTGAAACAAACAGATTAGAGGTAGTAACAACTTTAACCCCGGCATCTAAAAAGATTTGTGATCATATAGCGGCACACATGGAAGCCATCGCTCTCCTGTTATTACTGGAACGCGACGATTTGGATGATGTAGACACTAATGAACGACAATCAGAGAACACGTATCACACTGGCAAGGGGGGTGTATGCCCCCCTCCCAAGATTAATTATAAACTTTTAGTACGCGGTAGATTGAGAGCCCGTTGCACTAGCATGATGCACTTTTCTACAATTATTCCCCATGGGTTTGGTGGGTCACTAGTTCTGGAGGTCATTTATAACGGCACCAGCTCTGAAAGTTAAATTGAATGAGGGCTATTGGAAGATATAACGGTAAACTTTACATCGAAAAGTCTCCATTCATCTCACAAGTCATAATGAATGGTGCCGTGATACCTCCAAGGTATAATTTCCCCTTCTTGACGTCATGAACAGCGGCCGTCACTGCCGACAGAATGGTTCCGTCATCTTCCGCCAAAATTTCAACCAAATAGCCCTCGTAACTCTTGCCAAGATCTTTACCTTCTCTTATTCCTTCTCTAATCATGCGATTGAAATTATCTCCTCTTCTTCGAATTCGTACCACTGCCGCGGGAATTTGGATTGACTGGTCATTCAAACTTTGTACCCATTTATAGGTCTTTGGGATTGATGCAGCTATAATGTCGCCATTCTCATCAATACTCATATTATCGATTGGATATGGCGCCTGCAGCGTATCCAATTTTAAGAGAGTCTTTTCCTCAGTAAGAGAGAATATTTGGATTTCGTGTAAGAGTGTGTTTGGGACATATATGAGTCCATCGCGCCCTGTGACCAACCCATTTGGACCAGTGAGTCCAGATGAGTGAGCGATTTTGCAGTGATTCGCATGGGCATCACAGTAACCGATACTACCACCTCCAAGGAGGATATCTAAATGGCGACGCTATAGTTTTCTTCAGTCCGTTATTGAACAATCATAAAAGTTGTGTGAGACTTACAAATCCGACCTTCGCACTATGGTCATTTGTAAACAAGAAATCATCGTCATTCACCCAGGCCACTTGGTTTGGAGTTTGGATTGCTGGATTTGTATACGTTCTCACGTGTCTCATGGAGCCACTCCCAATTTGGCTATGGAATAGCTCAATAGTAGAATTTGCACCTAATTTGACAGGATCGAGAGCATCACCGTTGATAAAATCTATTGGTGGTCGATGGTTGATAAGTAGAATGCGCAGGATATCAGTCTTCGGATCTGAGCGAATGTCGAAACCATGGAGGTTAAATGTACCATCTCCATTGTTGCCAAAGAAATTCTCCGTCGTCATCCACTGAAGACGAGATTTTAAGGGGCCACTCCCTCGGGTATCCAAAATAGCAATTCTGTCTGTTAGACCTCGTCCGGAAGCATTCAAACGGTCGGCACTGTGGTAGATCCAGTGAATCAGTCAAGTGATACCACATCGATAGGGAGAAAAGATTCCACTAATCGAAGTATAAAGCCTAGAAAAGTACAAACGCGGGAAGCCACTGTAAACGACTTTGAACATCGGAGCACGCCATATATAGGTATCCACTGGCATGATGGAACCACATGTCTTCGCATGCTTCAATGCCAAGATTGTCGATTCTCTCACAAGTTGCATTGTACGCGTCAATTGTCGAAATTGAACGACCAAAGCCGGCAACATCAAATACAATGCGTTTGAAGAGAAACTGATAGAGAATTGCGATTAAGGCAACAGTGATGGTCGTTCTGCGCGTGAAGAAGCTCGCCATATTTGTGGAATATAGGTTTCTCCCCCAATGAAGAGAATGAATTGCACAAAGAAAAAGAATGATGACAGAGACAGAGACAGAGACTGACACGGATCAATCATGAGGTACTTTAAGAGTTGAATGTTTCTCCAACTCCTGTTTAATTCTACTATTGTTGTTATTGTCGTTGCGGGGAGGTGGATTGAACCTCGGCTTGGCGGCATGTAGATTATTTGATTGTTAATCCGACTGCATTTGCATTCGCATCTCTTACCATTTTGGGAATTTTTGACAATTGAGAACTTAATCTGTATAGTTGGTGACGGCAATACAAATTCGTCATAGAAAGACCTAAAATCCCCCTTGGCGATATGATGTGAGATTGTTCACAATGTCCAACTGTTGGGGAAGGAAAAGGAGAGTTTCAACAGAGACCTACTTCCACGTCTTCTCATATCCTCAAGAGTTACGCGCCGAACAATCGCTCCCAGGAAGGAATGAAATGAGAAGTTGAAAACAGACTTGGGGCAGGAATGAGGTTTATAATGGCGGGGGCGTGTTTATCATGATCAGTAGGAGTATTCAACCTGAGATTTGACAATGTCAAATGGTCTCTTAGACTTGAGGTTAGATGTCTCATGGGTAACCTTAATACTCTTCAAAGTTCCAAAATCAGATTTGACAATCCAACAGTCTCTCAGGCTCAGATGTATAAAAATTTGAAAGGAGGTTGTTTGGTACGATTTACACATATATCCTGCCTCGTCCTCATCGCCGCTTACCTCCTGCTATTCTTGCTTGCTATTGTGGTCGACAATACCCGTGGACCTTCGCGGTAGATGACTTGGTCCGTGCACTCAAAAGCCAACCTCGATTTTTATCACTTCCTCTAGTAGTCATGGACAGTTTTCGAAGTTACAAATTCTTCTTCAATTCTTCACAAGAAAATCAACGACGTTATTATAATTAATTTCAGTAACATTTCCTCATTCAATTAAAATTAAACATGGAGATGCCCTCATGTTCCATCCATTACTACCTCCATACGTTCCTCAGCCTTAAAGAAAACAATTGGAAAGATCGATATAATGATCGATATCAAAACTGACTAAATGAAAAACACCTTAATAAATGGACACCGTCACCGTATTCCAGCCCATCCAGAGCGATCTCATCATCAAAAGAAATTCCCATTCACCAAGGGCACGATCTCCATCCACCCAGCATTAGAAACCATCCGATTCAGCAACGAGACCAGCCATCTAGTAATCGCAAAGCAACCCAGGTAAAGGAGATCGACTTTAGTTCTTTTCGCGCTTAACGTGGACTTGAGATAGCTCAAGGTCGTCGAGGTCCCTGTATCTTGACTTTCCGCCTTCTAGAAAATGGAACGAGTCGGGCTTGTACGCGGATGGATTTCGAGGACGGTGCTCTCGAATTGCGGCCATAATATTATTTCTCCAAACGGACGAAGTCTTTCCGGAGGCAAAATCCTCAATTGCACAGGTCTCTCCTCCAGCGTCCACAGCAGCATTCTCCATTTCTTTGAATTCCTTGACACGTCGATGGAATCCCCCGCAAGGAAATTTGATATGATAGCGCTCCTCGTGTGAAAGCTCCCTAAGAGGCTCAATTTTGACGGTACCCACACTGCAGCATTCCTTCTCGATTGTTCCTTCAAGTCCTTTGTGGTCCGCCCAGACAATTGTAAGCTTATTCAAGAGAGGCATGGCTGCCAATACTTGGCAAAATGTCCAGTTTTTGCGACCAGTGTTGAGCCATTTCTCAGCGAGACGATAGTCGATAGCGAGATTCTTGATTTGGTCTCCAGCTGGTGAAAAGAATACATCCTTTAAGAATTGATATCCGAAGTCTTCACGCCAGGTATCCATACCGTGAGGCAAGGCATCGCGGTAAATGCGGCTGTGCTCCGTGTTGATGAAGATTGTGTCGACATCGTAATTGATATAGCATCTGAAATTGGTAGTTGATGCTTCAGGGCCGATGAAAGGATGATCCGGACCAAGTCCCAGAACGTTTCTCTCCTCAATTCTTTCATCGTACATTTTCTTGTCTCTCTTCCAGGAGTTCTCGATGGTCAATTCTTTGTATTGCTTTAGACCTTCTACTCTGGCTAGCTGGCAGACGCTCAGAATAGCCGGATTCTTTACATCAGTAGATGCGTACATAATTATCCATTCTGCACAGCGTTTCGTGATATGAGCCTCTATAATACGCTCTTCCTTTGCTACTAGATTCCATATAAGGCATTGGATTTCCGAAGGAAATTCGAGGAACTTCGGGAAATGTGGTTGAGAAAACATATCGTCTTCCATCGCCTCTTTGAGCATGAAGCTCAAATGTTCCTGAGCTTCTGATGCGAAGTGATATTCGGCACATTCTACTTGATGTTTGTCGAAACGTACAGATCTCTCTGCACTTGTCTCTCCATTGACATGACATTCTGGCAAATTTTTCTCAAGCTCAGGATCTTCATATACTGCTTGAGATTCCGAGACATAATTAAAAGCCCAAGGGAG
Source organism: Ciborinia camelliae (assembly GCA_025890175.1). Taxonomy (NCBI): domain Eukaryota; kingdom Fungi; phylum Ascomycota; class Leotiomycetes; order Helotiales; family Sclerotiniaceae; genus Ciborinia; species Ciborinia camelliae. Next base: position 993,275 of record JANPYM010000005.1, read on the forward strand.
CATCCTTCCTCCTGGGACAGCCGCTGTGAAAATGACCTCAGAGTTGCATTTCGATAAAGGTGCAAGTAGATCTGGGCAGCCTGGTATTGCGATTTTGACAAAGGAGAGTTGCATCTTAGTACCAATGACCAATGGTTCTTTGAAAGTTGGCTTGACAGAAACCTGGGTGTTTTCACTGAATTCTTTCGACTGTTCTTCCATAAGACTTTCGAAGGCAGAGAACAAGGAGGTAAATGGTGAGCTGCCCTTTATTCTCACCACAAGACCAGTGTCTGATAATGGGAAAGGAGTTTTCTCGGTGCATCTCTGTGGAGAATATGTCAGTAAAGCACGAAAGAGGAGACTGTTGATTTACTCTTACCTGTTTCTTGGTGAAGAGAGTTGTTGGCTTAGAAGGTTTTATGTTGAGTGGAGAGGTTCTGAGCATTTTCGCAAGCAGCAACACGACCAGCCCATTGCAAAGAAGCTATGGAGCCTTGTTAGCATGATATCTAGAAGAATACACTCTACAAGGTGGTTTCTTACCATCTTGTTTGCCGACATGTTTGTTGAGGTTGTAGTTATGTGTAAAGGCTGAATGTGTCTGAAGATTAAAAGAACTTCTTCGGTGAACAAAAGATTGAATGTGTCTGAAGATTGAAAGAACTTTTTCAGTGAACAAAAGATTGAATGTGTCTGAAGATTGAAAGAACTTCTTCAGTGAACGAAAGGTTGAAGCTCAAATACATTCCTGGTGCTAGGAGCAGGCCATCAGTCGAGGCAGGTGAATATACTCGCGCCCTTAGGCGAACCACACACGTTGATCTCGTCTCAGCTTGAGAAGCTAGTGGACAACTTCAGCCGATATCGGCAAATGAACAGCCTTTCCCTTCGGTATGATATAATGTTTTATGTTTCTATATACGTCATTCGAGGGCCTAATCCTCGGTAGGATGTGAGTGTAATAAGTCATGAGGTTGCATCAAACAGATCAGTGTGCTGTTGCCTAATGTAGATTTAGAGATTGGAATGAGCATCTCATTTTGAATAGAATTCCTTATTGTATAACTGGAGTCTAGAAGTACGACGCTTTAGACCAGTGGTAGGATACACTGAATTCTTCTTTGCATGCATGATGTGCGAAAATCTCTCATGATGATGAATTGATACACAAATGTACCTCCTTAGGAACACATGAACATAAGCCTAAAATTCTCATTATCTGGGTGGGTGCTCGGTTTTACACTTTAGTCTTTACATATATATGATGTTAAAGCTTAGCCCCCGGTCATTTCAAATGAGCCAGCAATCATATCATGGCATTATTGTTCCTACAATTTTGGTGTGAGGATTCGCTTATACAGCCAAAAGGCTTGGCTAGACATTCACCAAAACTGCCAACATTCATTTGCAAGTCTTCATTGCATTAATGTTTGTTTGAATGATGTTTGTAATATTTCTTTCCTTTCTTCTCAGACTCCTTGTATCTCCCACTAACTCTCATACTCTACAACCAGCATGCACGCAAACAAACAAAAAATATAAATAGTAGTCAACAAACCATCTTTGGGAAGACTTTCCATCCTAACCAATGACAAGAAGTGTATGATGAAAGGTTCCAGCCAACAGACAATGACACTCAATCAAACACATTCATTTCACTCTTGATGTACACGATACATTCGATAATGATAAACCGATATTCATTTCATATTCGAACGAATTCACAACTTCGGGTTGCATAAGTGCGAGGACCGAAAACCTGGCATGATTTACTGGTTTGAGAAATTCACCTTCTTGTGGTTACCTGATTCAGGTACCGATCCAGGTACCAAAGCCCAAACCTAAGCGGTACGATCAAAGTGAACCTGGATAGGAAGCTAAGAAGCTGGAGGCGCAGGGGCAAATCGATCTGATAGGTGAGGAAGGGAGCTAAGAAACTTGAGGCGCAGGGGGAAACCGATTTGATAGGTATGGGAGGGGCAAGCGAAATCTCGAAGTCTCCGATGGCGCAGGGGCAAGGTGATTGGTGATTGGTGAATAATCCAAGTGAGCAGACCGACCAACAGAATCTCCCTTGTTCATATTTATTTGACTGTGCCCGGGGTGTTTCAGATTCTGGGTTTCAGGATTGAGAAGTGGAAGAACCTTGGAAATCGAGAAATATCAAGGAATGTCCAGATGGGAACCTTGATGACCACTTCTTTCTTCATTCATTGGTGAAAAGTGATGCCATGTTAAATATAACTAGGAGTTCTAGATCTGTTACGTTTTTTTGCCTGAACTTTAAGGGTTTTGTGCTCATGTCCATGTTCCAAGGTTCTGAGCTCTGGATGGTGGTTGGTTGGTTGATATGGGGATTTTTCACTTCTTTCTTTACCTACCTACCTACTCAGCCCCAAAATAAAGCATGATTTATTTTTACCCTTTTATTCATCTTTGGGAAATAAGAGCAGAGGAAATAAGAAATCTAAATCTTTTTTTATATCATGAATAAATGAATCTCTATAGTGGTGCAGATCTAAATGATTCTCCCAGTATCTCAATTCTATAAATTTCTTTCCTCACACTCATCTATCCACTTTATCCATTTTATCTCTTCACTCTCTCCTTAGTCTCTGCTTCCTTCTTCCTTCTTCCTTCTCTCTCCTCCCTCCTCCCTTTTCATTTCTTCCCCCTCCCATAAGCTTCTTTTGGCAAAAACGGTACCGCAATAACCAATCCCACCGCAACCAAGACTTCAAAAACCCAAATAAAATACCCCCAGAGTATCTGATGCGTAACGCCATACGCGAAAATGGCAGTGAAGAGTGCGGGGACAAAAGCGCGCGAACCGCTTGTCGCGGCGAGAGCGATACTGTTAAGGGTGCCGAGGGTTTGAGATGAGGGCGCAATGTCATTGAGTGCAAGTTGGCCGCAAGCTGTGGTGAAGGTTAGTTTATTTTTAAGGTGAGATGATATGTAGGTGGCTTGAAGGTGAGATGAAAGGAAGCATAAAAAATAAAACTTACTAAACGCCATACTAACACCGACCCCCATGGCCATACACAACGGATATACAATCCAAAACGCCGTCTCCCATCCCATTCGCAACATGAAATTCGCAAAAGGACAGGATGCGAAGAGGAAGGGCCAGAAGAAAGCGCAAGCGCGCAGGATCCCGATGGTTCCAATGCGTTTATGGAGAGGGGGGAAAACAACGATCATCCAGAAGGCTTGGGAGAAACCAGCGAGGGCCATGAAGAGCGAGATGCGGAGGGGGGTAAACCCTAGTCCGCCGAGGGAAATGGGCGTGAACCAGAATACGGGGAGGACTATGAAGGGGAGGGGGGTCAGTGACATGGTGGAGGGGGGGAGCAAGGGGGAGTGTGAGCCTGTGAGGGACAAACCGGATGTGTAGACTGTGCCCATGAGATTTAGGTGACAGTAGATATAAACACAACGTGCAACTCCTGGAAATTTAAGAAGTTCCCGTGTAGTCATTCCATCGTGTGCTCCTACTTTCTGATATGTTTTCTTTCCCAATGTCTTGCATCCGATTAGTCATGCTCATTTTCTATTATGATACCTAATTGATAGATAACTAACCTCTTTAACAAGAAACGTCGCAACAAACGCTGCACTCAATGCGAATAATCCCGTACAGATAGTAGGAAGAGCAAAAGGGAATTCCTCGAAAAACTTAATCCCGCTGAATAGAGATGGGTATTGTTTAGCTGGTTCGGAGAGAGCGCCGCCTTGAGGATGGAAGTCAGTATGAGAATCTCCTACAAGATTCAGAAAAGAATAAATCGTAATACCTATCAGCGGTCCAATAAGAATTCCCATATTTCCTGCCACGGAAAAATAGCTAAAAGCTCTTGCCTGAGTTTTTTTCGTGCTATTTTCCGAGATCATCGTTCGAACGGTACTTTTTTCTCAATCAGCCATGATCAGCATAACAGAATACAATGCCACATCATAACAACGATGAAAGCTAAGGATACTCACACAATCGTCCCTGCAAAAAGTCCCGCAACACATCGAAAAACAACCAACTGCCAAATACTCCTCCCAAACCCAAAAACCCCCGTCGCGAGCGAGATGCCTAGGAGCGAAGTAATCATAATGGGTTTGCGACCGAATTTATCCGAGGCGCGACCCCAGTGGACCATGAGCATCATTTCCGTGATGGAAAATAAAGATTCCTGTTCCGCAATCAGTTTCAATTCCTCGTATTCACAAACCTCCCCCCCTTCCCCTTCCCCTTCCTTTCCCCCACAAAAGAATAGCACCAACAAGCAAAGAAAACTGATTTAAAAAACCCCCCCAGAAGAATGCCATACATACAATCAAGCCCGAATAAAACCCGACCTCTCCCTGTCCAATATCACCAATCTCCCACAACATCTGATTCAGAAAAGCAAAGATGGAGAAGAACGCAATGGGTTCCACGAGGCGGACATAGCAAAGACCGAGGATTTGTCCGACGGGAAGAGGCGTTTCATCTCCATCCCCATCTCCATCAGCATCATTATCATCTTCTCCTTCTCTTCCTTCTGCACCCCGAGTTTGAGTTTCCGACGCGATGGGTTTAGATCCCGTGATCAGTGCATTTTGTATCTCGGTAGGTTCGGTGAGGGGCGCGAGGAGGGGTTCACGTTCATTGATTTCGTCCGCGGAATACGCGGGTGACATTTTTTATTTTTTGTGTGTCTCTCTCTCACTAGTGCCCTCTCTATCGCCCGTTGATTATCGTGAGAGAAGATGATGATGATTGATACATAAATAAAAGAGAAGGCGAGTGTCAGTAATTAAAAGGATGTAGAATTAGGTAGTTAAGTGACGAAAGCTATGATTATAGCTTTCGCTTATTAATCCCTTATTAATAGGGTATGACTACCTAGGTAGCGCCAACTTTTAGCGGTATTAGGCCCCACGTTAGGCCTTATTCAGGGGTTTGGGGCTGGTTATTCGGGTATCCATGTATCTGATTCCATTCTAATAATTTGATATTGGGTATATTTGAGCAGAAAATGGAAATGATGGAGATAATTTGATGTTGCGTTCATGACTTTCAGTATTATTTCAAATATTTAATTAGGTAGTAATCGATTACTCGTCGCGCATTAGCTTCGATTGCATTACCTAGGTACCTACCTAATCGGCGCTCATTTCTTCTCATCTTTCGGTCAAAATTTTCCCGCCCTCTCGTCAATCAAACTTTCAGTCCTCTCAACCTCGACCTCGATCAAGGCAATGCAATGATACCGCATCCTACATAGGTTGAGTCTCAATAATTTTTTATGTCTAACGGAATAGTGTAGTGTCAGATAGTAGCGGTGAGAATTTGATACTACAGTACGCACGAGTTGGCTGCCTGCAGGTTGCTGATGGTGACCAGTCGATTGATTGATTATATTTTACATCAGCCCTCAATTGCAAACACGGATTTGCGTCACGGTGATAGCCTGTTTTAAAATGCATTGGAAATTCTCGTTGTAATTCATATGTTGGGTTAAATTTACTATTTGACTTGACGTTACATTTAGAAAGGACCGTCACTATACGGACAAGCAGATCCCAACGTCGCACTTCCACTTCTCAGATAGCAAACCTTTTGCTTGGCGCAAGCTTCTGTACTACAGCTTTCCGTCATCGCCGAACTTTTTGTTTCAAGGAAATTGTAAACCTCCACTAAAGTATTGTTCGCCAACATGTTCTCTGTAACGCCATGCCAGAATGCGCCGTCAAGAGGAGCATTGGCAGGCCAAGTCGTGTTAGGGTCATATATTTGGCGCGCATCGTACTCGAACTCCCAGACTGGTGTTGTCCAGATATTGGCATTCGACATATTGGCGAAGTAGGTTTGAGAATTAATGACGGAGAAAGTCGAAGCGTCGACCTCGAGGTGAACCCAGCCAGCATTGTTTCCAGTGAGAGGGGTAATAGAAGGCCCGATGTATCCGACTTGGAGAGGATTGTTGTAGTCCACCATGGTAGTGTTACGAATGATCGAAGATGTATTGCTAGAGGTTGTCGAGTTTGGTAGGTAATCGTAATAGATCATAAGTTGATCTTCATGTGTATGTCCAAAGAATACTCCTGCGATTGTTGCTGGGGAAAACCGAGCAACAATACTATAGAATAGAGCTGTCGGATTGGGAAGCGCATTTGTACCATCATATCCCGAAAGAACATGACCGATTATCCAAACTCGTTGGTCGATATCTTCTGATTTTTGAAGTTCATTTGCAAGGAACGTAAGAGTACCAGAAGTATCTGGATTGGTCATATTAAAGAAATTAAAGATGTTACCAGTGTACCAGAAGTCTGTGTTGATAGAAATGATCTTTAGACCTTGAGGTGTGACTGTAGCATATGCACCATAATGATCTGAGGCGTACTGTGCTGCCTTACTATCAATCCATCCATTATTCAACCACAAGCTAGACAATAGATTGTAATTCCAAGAAAACACATTTGATTGTCCAGTAGAATTGTTAATGGAGTTTGGGGTGTTCCAAGCTTCCGGAAGAGAATCATGATTTCCTAAAGTCGCGTAGATAGGACTGTTTTTCATTTGAGCTTTGAAAGTTTGGTAAGTAACCGTCTCTTCATATTCAACATAAGCTCTGCTTATTTGATCATCATTATCGTGGCTGACAATATCACCGGTAAAGATTGTAAATGCCACACTGGATCTGTTGATAAATTGGTCCATTGTTGAGAATGCCGAGAGGGCCAAATCGGGAGGTGAATCGCAGTAAAAGTATCCAAAACGAGAAGCCGGTATGGATGGGTTATTAGTCGTTGTCTCAAGAACAGTATTTGTCGAGTATGGCCTGCAGCAGAGGTATTGTGAGCAATTGGCTTCACTACCAATATCATATCGTGTATCTAAATGCCAATCCGAGAGATGTAGTACATCAATGGTATTGTCTGATGGTTAATTAGAATTGATATATTGATAACTGACAATATACATGACTTACTAGATGGCGGAGGAGCTGTTGTCTTGTTGGCTGGCTTTGGTTTGAAGTATGCCGATTCATCAATAGGAATGGTTGGAGGCAAGCTGCAAGTGTCCCATACATAGAAACAGTAACCTTGCATATCGTCCGTGGCCATACTCATTCTTGCAAACAGCTGAGCAAGATACGGACCAGTTCCACCAATTCCTGAGTATTCCTCGTAACAGGTCTCAGCATAGATGCTATCATAAACTTTTGGGAAGGCCTCACAGGCACGAATAAGAAGGTTCACAATCGTATCCACGGGTTGCATGATAGCTGCAAGATGCATTACTTCAGTACCTGAGATACATTTTGCGCAGTCGGTTGCAAGTCCATTTCCATTCACAATGGCTTGTATCTCATTGAAAATATTGTCTTCGATTTCCTGCTTGCTAATGGCTATCAGCGGTGACACGTGAGAGAATTTGGATAGTCATACCTTAATGTGGGCAATGGAACTGGGATAGGAGAACTTTCATTATACGAAGGTACAGGCCCGGTACCATTATAGTACAGATTTGGGCCTCCAGCAGCATTCGGAATTATATTCGTGGGTGTTTTGTTTAATGCTTGAGGACTTGACGGAACTGATCGCCGCCTATGGCCTTTATGTGCCGCTGTGACTGACAGCAATGATATCGTAGTGAATACAATAGGAAAATGCATTTTTGACAACCCAAGTCTTATGAGAACAATGAATATCAAGAAACAAGTTGAAGGGGAAAAGACAATACTTATCTAGGTAATCAGAGATCGACCTACCGTAACAAATTCGTGATAACAACTTTTCAACACCACACGTGGCTTCGATTGTGGTCGATACTGTACTGTGGTCGTGACTTGGAGAAGTATTGGTCAGGTAGTAGTCGTCACTCATGCAGCTTCCAACGGCAAGAGCCCCGATTGGGAAGGTGCTTTTGTTTGTGCTTGACAGAAAGCTTCATTTTGCCAAGTGGTGCTACATCTTCTCCGCAATACTGACCTAACCCTAAGCTTAACCTTTTAGATTGCTACGAGACGATATTGGAGCAATAGTTTGCAGAATTAACTGATTCGAGGGGGTCAGGTCTCATTTATAACTGAGGTAGGTACATACACGTTGATTATCAAAGAGATTGGGATTACATTGGTTCACGACAATCCAGAGAACCGAATCGCATCAAATCGATGAGAATGCACAAGTAAAAGGCGGTGAAGGCGATGGCAGAATTCTAAAAGTATACTAATTCATCGGGGTCATCTCCGCAGGGGCCATGGTCTCCGAACAATGGCCACGATAAAAGAAAAACAAGCACGATAGACGGAAGCATGAGGATTTGTGTATAATTGTTTCTGCTTCTACGACTTCAAAATTGTAAAGCGTCTACCTCGCTGCCTCGTCTGCATTATTATAAGATCATGAAGCGTTACTCACTACTGAAGCCGCAAAAGCTGTTTATTGAAGAAAATATTCTTCTACTCTATACTCGACTCGGAGGTGGTTACCGAATAAACTCTAGATATCTATCAAGATACTTAACGTGGTTGAAACTCGGGATTGGAGTAACATGTGTAATCTTGCCTAGATCGTCGTGTCCTCTGGGACTGCGTTCTCGAATCTTGATGTCTAAGACAGCACACTAAGATTTTACTACTCAAGAATGACCTAAGTTTGAATTACGATTAGGTTGGCTGGTGGGGAAGCTTGATGAATCATGACGTAAGGTTATACTTATACTGTATGACTTTATTCGGAAATAGAGGAGAGGAGAGCACCAACCTGATGCTTCAAAATCAACATGAACATTTGATGTACCTCCTAGGTACCAGTCAATGGACATTGATATCAACGCTTTCAAATTTAATACTTTCCTTATAATTTTTCCTTCTCTTTCTTCTCTTCCCCATCACAATTCATCAACTTAATAATTAGGTATCATATTTACTTTCGCCACCTCACGTCACGTCACTTCACTTCAATCAAGATGGCTCCTTCCGGTCAAAGAAAACATGTCGTGATAATCGGAGCTGGAGCCGCAGGGATGGCATGTGCTAGTACGCTTGCCCAACATCCAGAGAAATTCAAAGTTACCATGATTGAAAGAATGAGTGTAACGGGAGGCCAAGCGACGTCCATATCCCTTGATAAGGATAAATATGGCACCGACTGGATGAACGATGGTGTCCAAGGGGGTTCACCAATCTTCAAACACACGTGCGAGTTTTTCAAACGATATGGTCATGAAGCTCAAGGCATCAAACTACAAGTTTCTTTCGGCAAAGGCAAAGATGGATTTTGGACTAATTGTTTCCCGAGTCATCTGATTGAATGCTTCTCGAGCGATATCAAGAAATTCGGTAAAGTGTTGAAGATCATCAAGTGGACCATGCCTATAATGGGTGTGATACCTATTCGAATCATGCTCAGGATGTTCTTTTTCAGCAAAGACTTTGGCGATAAGATGGTTTATCCTCTGATTGCGCTCTTCCTCGGAACTGGCAATCAAACTGCAAATGTATCATGTGCCATCTTGGAACGATTGTTTAATGATAAGAATATGAAGCTTTGGGATTATGATCCCGATACACTCCTACCAAACTTACCCCAAATGTTGACATTTCCTAATCTTCACAACTTCTATGAAGATTGGAGGAAAGATTTGGAATCCAAGGGTGTGGATATTCGTCTACAGACTGATGTTACAGAAATCATTCAACGGAATGAGAAAGGCGTTGTGATGAGCACGAGACCATTTGACCCCGATGCAAATGATAGAAGAGGGGAGCATACAGGTCCAATTTCCAAGACAGAAACATTTGATGAGTTGGTCATGTGTGTTCTAGCCGATGATGCTCTCAGAATCCTTGGTAAAACAGCTACTTGGAAGGAGAAGTTTGTGCTTGGAGGAGCTAAGTAAGTTCTATCTATGCATCTGAATCTCATCATCAAAAGCTCATGAGCTAACCATCATACCAGATTCTACGATGACATTACCGTGACTCAGTAATTATCCCTCCCCTCATCATCACTCCTATTGCTCTCAACCATACCACCCCACCAGCCCACCAGCCCACCAGCCCACTAACAACCCCCAGCACCGACCACGAATACTTCCGCAAACACTACGGAACCGAATTCTCTCCCTCCCTCTGCGCGGAACCCAAATCCCAAGCCCAAAAAGACCAAATCGCCTTCTCAAAAGGTGAGTCACGGGGCATCGACAATGAACCCCGTGGTTACCGACCCATGTATTACACGAAAACCTATGCCCAAGACCCAACGAAAATCGAAATGTCATTCGAGTACGTTCTCCAACCTCCCTCCCCCCTTCCCCCCACAAAACCCTCTAACCCTCCCCCAACCCAGCTGCACAAACTACCAACACCAATTCCTTCTCGACCAAGACCAAGACCAAGACCAAGACCAAAACCAGACGGCCGAAACCCCAGCAATCCCCTCCACCACACACATCTTCCAAACCATATTCCTAGACAAGACGCACCGCGAATACTGGACCATGGATGAGATAGCGCCCGACAAGACGATCGCGAAGAAATGGTGGCACCAGCTGGGTCATCGCTGGCAGCATTACGCGAGGGTGGTGCCGGGCATGATGTGGATCAATGGGAAGGACCGCACGTCGTTTGCGGGGAGTTGGACGCTCGTCGTATGTTGTCCTTGTGGGTTTTCACACTTTTCCGTTGGTCCTCAATGCACTTCATGCTGGATGTTGAGGGAAAGGAATGGGAATGGGAATGGGAATGGGAAAGTGAAAGAATAGAAATGCTAACGAATCAACAGAATATGCACGAGCTAGCCCTAGTATCCGGAATAGCAGCTGCCTATAGACTAGGAGCCGATTATATTAAATTTGATGATTTTGCCGAGGAGTTTTTTGGTAACTATATGCTTGTATCACATGGGTTTAGATATAAAGCCGAGGAGAAGAGGAGGAAGCAGAAGAATCAGTAAGAGATATGATAATTGATGTTTGTATATTTTGAGTGAACCATGATTTTTATTATCTGCACTACTGAGTATTTCGTAGTTTTATCTTCCAGTGAGTAATCAACATGTTCCCTTATAGTTCAAACTCAACTATAGCCTACTTTACAAAGGCATTTGAATAGTAAAGCTAGCTTGGCTTCCATCAGAACTCTCTCCCCGGGAATCTATAATTCGAAACGGCTCGTCACAATCTCCAGCCAGATATTCGGATAGGATATCTTTGGCTGACATCAACCATCCAGAAAATGGAGTATTTCGCCCTAATCACATCAGGCCACCATCAAACTCTGCTCCCCCCCCCCCGGGGATGACGATAGGTGTGCATGGTAACGTGCCATCCTTCGCATTTGTCAGGGACCCAAATGTTTTCAAATCTCCATTTCCACTGGAATCACCCAGCCAGATTTGTGTATCTTCGTAGGCTTGTAAGCCAGCAGAACTTTAAAATTCAAAGAGCCCTAGCTGGACACGCATAGTATAAATAACTATAGGACGTGGGCCTGATAACATCCGGTTCTGAATGAGATTAAAGACTCCAAGGGGTAATGACAATAGCATCTACCAAATTTGTTGGCCATTAAAGGATATTTTTGTGCATCGAAACAACTGGCTATTGATCGTGTGTAGCCTACTAATAAGCAATATTGTCGAATATCGCTAAGATCCTTGCCTTTTCTCCTCATTCAGCGTCTCCCTGTCTCTTTTCGTAATCTCCCAGCAGCAGTCGACGGAGCAGGTTCGGGCCATGAGGATACAGCATCTTCCATTTCTTCTAGGAAACTCGCGCTGTTATGAACCGAGGTGCCCCCCAGAACTACTCTAATGCCTGGCGAAGAGGCATTTATTTGAGATATGCATTTGGCCTCTTCGAAAGTGGCCCCGCCAATGATGAAAACGACAATATCCTGGGGCTTATCTCGGGTCGTTCCACCACCTTCAACGAAAGGATATTGTTGATCACGCAACTTTCCTTTAATCAAATTTTGGAGTGTTAATTCGAGCCTTGGTGAATGCTGGGTGTAGACATTTTCAACACCCTTGAGCCCCTTAAATCGGTCTCGAGCTCCAGAAAATATGTTTGAGGATTCGAACATATCGGAAATGCCTCCTGTTGATTGATTTTGTTGCAACGATGAATGGTAGATAAGGAGCTTTGCTACCAGATCAATGCGTCTTTGCGGGACGTTGCCGGCTGCACCAAGGAGGTCGACAAGGATTGGCAATGCATTTGAAGGGTGCTTTTCATATCGCAGCGAGTAAAGGGCAACCAGCCTCAGCTTGTTTTCAGGAGTTACATTCGGCGATTGGATTAATCTTTGTACGTTCTACAATAATTGTTAGTAGGTTAAACCTGGTGGTATGGAGCTAGAGAGAGTTTCAACTCACTTTTAGGTCACTGGCATGGGCATCATTGCATGCCAAACTCTGCTCGACTTCACTGACTTCCAATAGATTTTCTGAACCAACCATTCTACTCAACTCGCCAACGAGAGTGACATGCTTACTGACATTTCCAGAAAGCTTGCGAAACTCTGGGTATTCCTCGATAAAGCGCTTCATGTCAGCTATTGACTCGATATTCGAGCTGTTTTTGGTTCTTGATTGATATTGCTCGACATAATCCTTGATGTTGCCACCAAGATCACCAAAATTGAGGTACATATTCTTCTTGAAAAACGGATCCTGGTCTTGGGATAACACCACTTCTTTCAACTCCGGTCGAATTTCTGGTACCTCACTCAGATCAACTCTCCCATTCTTTATACCAAGAAGTTCGTGAACCATTGCCTGGTATGTCCATTGTGTCAAGAGCGGTGTTATAGGATCATCCCTTCGATCCAATACCAACAATATTGGAGGAGTATCCACTTTCCTGAAGTCAAACAACTGATCCTCCTGAGAAATATGATACCGCACTTCTGTAGCCAGCTTCTTTGCTAAAAGACTGTTTTTTTCATATCGAATAAGGGGTTTCTTCTTCAATGATAGTAAAACCGCAATGAGTCCTTCAGTAGTACGTTGTAATGCATCTGGATTCCACATATCTGAATTCGAACTCCATATTCGTTGTTTTGGAAATCCGAGGTCAAATGTAAATAAATCGGGATTCACAACAATATAATCCGCAAAGTGCTCCTGAACCAATTTGACCACTTCATGATCATCTGCTTCTGCCAATCTCTCTAGGGATGACTTCTTCACCACATTGCTGAAGTACACATTGTATTCGCCATATTTAGGATCTCGAAATTCGTCAATTAGGAATTGTATGGAATCTGCCGATGGTCGAACAAAACATAGACACTTTAGATGACGCATTTTCTCCCTATTTTGGTTGTCCAAACGGTCTATGAGGTATACTTCGTGGTTCAGAAGCGCAGATTGTGTGATTGCTGTAGAGACAATGGACACGGTATCACTATCCAGCAATAGAACCTTCATCTTCGCAGATGGTGTCCCAGAAGCTCCGTCTCCTGCAGACACCATCTTCGAGATATAACCTGATACGGCTTGAACGACATCCATTGTGTTTATTGTTTAGAGGTTGTGGCTGGAGTTGGAAGGTATTAATTAATGTCGGGAGGGCGTAAGCATGTCTCAGATCGTGTGCCCGAACGACTCGTAGATGGTCGAAATATCAGGTTACTTTATGGGCCGCAATAACACTTTTCATGTATCGTCGTCGTTGTTTCTAGAAGAAGGGGCTTGATTTACAATCGGGAACCTGGTTTACATGTGCTATGTGCTATGAGCTAGTTGAGGCGGAGGAAGCAAGGCTCGGGAGCTAGGCAAGGCCCGCCCGTCATTATCCCACCAAGTCTAGTCCACCGCCCGGCAGAAAACAAGCTAAAGTGCCATGTGCCTTGGTGAATGGATGATCAAATACTAGGTAGGTACACAAAAGTAAAACTACGAAAACTAGTTGTCTTCTTCACTCCAGACACGATTCTAACTTCACTAATGGAGAAACGGTAGCACTTCAACCTCTGGTACAGTACAGTAGCTAACATACCTCCATCGATAATAATGTTGCCATATATCGACACTCGTAAGGAAGGCTTTACCTCACCAAGATGTGATTTAGACTGACAAGTACCTATCCTATACAGCTTTCACATATGCTGCAGGCATTCTGGGTGCCTCGACTGATGAATGTAAGTGCTAAAAATAGCAATATGAGCTTGGTATTTGGGTTATGAACTCCATCCTGACATCAGACAGTGAAACTCATCACTTCCTTCCTCTTATCATATCCATTTGCTGGACTTCTGAAGCGAATTCCAGACTCGAAGCCTGCTCTGAAGAATCTCTTTATCATTGGGTGTGTACTTTACTCGATCAGCACATCGCTTTCTTAATTTGCTCATGAATTCTCTACCAGCGTTTCCACGTTTTACCTCCTTGGACTTTTTGATTTATGGGGTGGTACAAGAACACTGGCTATCAGCTCGATCGGGGCATACTGCATCGCAAAATATGTGCAAGGTCCATTTATGCCATGGGTCGGTTTCGTATTTTTGATGGGCCATCTGTCAATAAATCAACTGGCTCGACAATTCGTCAATGATCCGGGAGTTGTGGATATTACAGGGGCTCAAATGGTTCTGGTTATGAAGCTCTCAGCATTCTGTTGGAATGTTGCAGATGGTCGACAACCAGAAGCAGAATTATCAGAATTTCAAAAAGAACGGGCGATTAAACGACTCCCAAGCTATTTAGATTTTGCTGGATATGTTCTCTTCTTTCCGTCTCTATTCGCAGGCCCGGCTTTCGATTATGTGGATTATAAACAATGGATTGAGACTACCATGTTCGAGGTCCCTGCTGGTGTCGATCCTTCAAAGAAAGCGCCAACTCGGAAGTTGAGGAAAATCCCAAGGAGCGGCACTCCCGCAATGTGGAAAGCTGCCGCTGGCTTGTCTTGGATCCTTCTTTTCCTAAAGCTATCCGCATGGTACTGGCCTGATCTCTTAACTGGTGATCAATACATGACCTATGGTTTGGCTCGTCGTATCTTTGTACTTCATATGGTCGGGCTAACTGCAAGATTGAAGTATTACGGTGTGTGGGCATTGACCGAGGGTGCATGTATTCTCTCAGGTCTTGGGTATAAGGGAATTGATCCAGTCACTGGCAAAGTTTCTTGGGACAGACTATGTAATGTTGACCCATGGGGGGTTGAAACTGCCCAAAACACCCGCGCATATCTTGGAAATTGGAATATAAACACGAATAACTGGCTTCGAAATTACATCTACCTTCGAGTTACTCCAAAAGGCAAGAAGCCTGGTTTCAGAGCTAGCATGGCAACTTTTGTTACTAGTGCTTTTTGGCACGGATTCTTCCCTGGCTATTATCTTGCCTTCATCCTGGCCAGTTTCATTCAAACGATAGCAAAGAGTATGTTTCCCAGTTCTTGCACTATTTTCATGACTGACCATCTATATAGACTTCCGCCGTTGTTTCCGCCCCTTTTTTGTCGACCCCAAAACATCCCTACCCACATCCCAAAAACGCTACTATGACATCTTTTCCTGGCTAGCCACCCAGCTCGCATTCTCTTTTACCGTCGCCCCATTTGTCCTCCTCACACTTCCTGCCTCATTCCTCATTTGGTCACGCGTCTACTTCTATGCTATCATTGGCACGGTTCTCTCAACTGCTTTCTTCGCCTCGCCTGCTAAACCGTATTTGATGAAGATGGTGAATGAGAGGAATAACAAGGCGAATGAAAAATTGAAACATTCGGTGAGTATGGAGAGCCTAGGGGATAAAGAACCAGTGCTTGGACTACCGGTTGATCCATCGAGGGATTTCGATGAGGCAATTGAAGAGGCGAAAGCGGAGATTCAGGCGAGAAAGAACAAGGGGAAGGGAAAGGTGGAATTAAAGTGAAGAAGGGTAGAGAGTCAAGGTTCATTGTTAAATTCTGGGAGTCCTTGGGACTGTATGTAGGTGTGCTAGACGTAAATGAATATACCTTAGATGCACAATAAAATATGAATTTTCACCCCACAATAAAACCAATCTCATAAATCGATGTTCGCCTTGTACACCAAAACATCAATCTTCATCCCCGGCGAGCTGTTCACACAATTTCTCCTTTTGTCTAAAGTACAAAATACCTACCTACCTACCCACCTTACAAATACAACATCCCATCTGAAAATGAGAAACCCAATCCAAAAGCCGCCACTTACTTAGCAATCCAACCTCAGAGTTAACTTCCAACTCCCTTCTCATCTAGATGATGTTCCCAATATTGAACTCCGATGATACTCACACTCCCCGGTGAGGTTTGTCTGTGAAATGATGGCTTCCTCCCGGTGAGCAGCTTTCCAATGAGCTAATTTTGACTTTGATTTTCTCTTTTTTTATCGATTATCGAGATCTCGCAAGCGCATCGAAAAAGAAAAATATTGGATTGGATTGGGTTGGAACTGTTATTAGTTAGCTAGGGCTAGGTAGCTACCTACTTATTAATAATTACTCTACTCAAATGTTGATATCGAAGTACCTATATATATACCTAGGTACCATATATATATACAAAGCTAGGTATTAATTAATTAATAAGGTTCTCCATTAATTCATTCATCCATTAAATCTTTATACAATCTACCTTTTCTTCCCCCCCCCCCTTCTTCTCCTTCTATCCCAAAATCGAATTAAATTACATTATCGAAGAATTGACTCCCTATGCATCAAGCCCGGGTATCAACAGTAGTAGTATGCTATGCTATGCTATGCTATGTTACGCTCACGCTATACGATCCAACAATTCATAGCGATCCTTCCCACTAACTCTTCTCCACAAGGCCATTCCCCTCCGTTGCGATTTAACCGATTGCATCACCCACATATTCCACGCAAACCATAGGCAACCTCCTACCACTCCCGCGACGGCGAAGCCCGCGACGGTGAGCAGGAGCCAATGTTTGCCCATCCAGAAGATCGTCTGTGCGTCTTTGCCATGCCAGCTGTTGCCCTTGACGACGTTGAAGAAACTCCATGCGTGCTTGTTGTATTCGTCGGGCATGAGATTGCGGACGCGACTGGCGTCGTCCGTGACGCTTCTCATGTGTTGGATCCAGAGGACCGAGAGGAATAGAGGTCCCGTGCTGTACATGACGGTGATGTATGGCATGCCCCAATTTCGGTTGTAGGATTGGAGCGATTCGATGACGCGGAGGAAGAATGGATGTTGGGGGACGGATCCCATGGCGTCGTTGCTGATTCCCGTGGGAATCGTTCGGCGCACCCAGGCCGGATAGCTGAGGAGGGGGTCGAGTCGTCGGTTACAGCCATCGTCGAGATCGATGTATATTCCTCCGTAATGTGCCAATACGAAATAGCGGATAGAATCTGCGCGTTGGATAGGGAATGGGTAGCTGTCGAATGTATCTAGGAACCAAGGATATTCATTTGCAATAAATTCTCTCGAGGCTGCATCTGTCCATAACTGTAATTCTTTAGCCTCTGTGCCCCAATTCTCCTCTCCTCTTCGAATGAAGTATATATACCTTGTATTCATAGTCCTCATGCAAATCAATGCAAGATTGCTGACCCGCCTTCCATCGCGTAGGAATCGAGCTATTGATATAAGTCTGATGAATGATTTTCGGGATGAGCTGAGTGCGATTCTCGATCAATTCTGAGCCCGGCGCAGGTATCTCAGAGCGGTGGATGGCATCTGCGGCACCATCTGTGAAGAGGAGTGATATGAGGGTGCTGAAGGCATTCACTAGGAGACCAATTATTATGAAATTGATGACCAGGAATATGAGGGTGCCGCGTCTCATGATAGGGCTGGATTGAGGGAGAAATCCAGAACAGAAGGAGTTTTCTAATCAAGGGGTTTTAATCGTTTAGTTGTCTTCTTGTCCCTGTAGGAATAATATCGATTTTGAAAGTTGGTGATGGGGATCCCGGGAATGATTTGATCGATAAGATAAATAAGGTTGAGATAACGGATTAACTTTAGGGGATCATAAAAGTTGAAGAGTTTCCAAAACTACTAGGGAGCGATAGTACAGCGTGTGAGTATATGTTTTTGAAGGAGAGTTGTCGATGATAGGTTTTGATGTTGTTTGGAGGTATTACTTGTAGGAAGACGGGAACTTTTCCCCCCAAAAATTATTGTTGTTGTTGGTGGAATAAATTAAATTTTTACTAATAGAAGTACGCGTATCCTGCTCCGTAGACTCCGTACCTAGGAAAAGGGGAGGGAAATTGTAAATACTGGAGACTGGGTGGAACAAAGAATATTGATAGAATTGAAGAACAATATCATCTTGTGACCAAAAATATCAAATCATGTTAGAAAATCAAAGTTAAAAGAATGGAACTCTTAGAACTCTTAGAAATACCATACCTTGGAAGAATATATTCTATATATAAATAAGAATGGTTATAGAAGGTATGTAAGTAACCCTAATTAATCCTAGTAGGGTTAGAACTTAGAAGGAGTATAAGATGTAAAGCTACCTATCTATAAATACCTATCTAGGTCCTAGGTCCAGGGAGGCATTGTATTGTCGACATGCTACCGAGGTACTAGATGCTAATTGCTAATTGCTAGGTGCTAATTGCTACTGTAAATGATTCCGAAGCAATTGTAAAGGGAAGGCGTCGAACTCCTCAAAACATATAGTAGGTACCTTCTATTAAACTCTAAAACCCTAAATTTATCAACTAGCAGTATAAAAGCCGACATATAGTTCGTTCGTTAGATATCCTTTACTCCCGACTCCCGACTCCCGACTCCCGACTCCCAACAACCAACCAGAAACTATGTAGGTAGGTAGTTATTAGCCACCCCCATTCTAAGATTTAAACGCCATTACATTGGCATTTCATCGCTGCCTACATATATAGATACATACTTATTAGAGTCTTAAGCTAGGTAAAACAGTATATCATTAAAATATCTACTTGTCAGAAGACCCCAATACACCTCTGCATACCTAGTAGGTAGATACATAACCCAAGCCCCAAGCCAAAACTCTTATCTCTCAAGATCTAATCCTCGATATCACCCACGAGTCACTCACGAGTGCCACATACGCCCAAATCCAATACCTAGTATCATCAAATACCTACCTATCTACCTACCTCCATAACACTAACCAAATAACTAAATAACTTCCATCCAAGTTTCCAAGCCAACTCCCGAAATCTTCCATCTTCCATTTTCCATCAACCTGTTGAACTTTTCATTACTATTAGAGTAGCCCATCCACCCATCCACATGTTCACCCATCCATCCACCTGTTCAATCACATCACATCACACCGCCGCAAAACCAAACCCAAACCCAAACCCAAGATTCAGGAGAGGCATTGCATTCTCGCCTATGACCAATATACCAATAAACCAAGAAAGGACCAAATATTACGCGTCATCTGGACACCCCACCCCACTCCAGCACCAGCACCAGCACCAGCACTCAAAGCCAAAAAAAAAAATCCCGATTTACGGGACGTTTGCTCGCCGCGTGACCCGTCCCGTCCCGTCAGTCAGTCAGTCGGTCAGACAGACGTTCGTTTAATCATTTAATTGTTCGCACTCATCCTCATCCATGGTTAGGTATGCTTATCGGATTCGGATTCAGATTCGGAATCGGACTCGGACTCGGACTCGCACTCGTAAAATAATAATATCCTAAATATATGAGGAGGTACCTAGCTACCTACCTTTAGATAGCTAGGTACCTAGGTAGTGGTCGGGTTTCCGAGCACCCTGATGGAAAGAGTCCGAAATACTAGGTATGCCACTGTAGTAAGGAGTACCGAATCGACATTCCCTTCCGCTTCCGCTTCTGCCGTACGGATAAGTGCATGTGAGAGGACAAAATTGTATGATTTTGCTATATTATTGGGATATTGTCACTTTGAGTCATGGTATATCAATATCGATGTGATGATTGCGATGCGTAGATATTGATTTCTGTAGTCAAACGATACGATCCTATCCTATCCCTAACCCATACTCAACCCGGGCATACTCCCCGGCATGGTATATTCCTCGCCCCTCTTCCGACGAAACCTCAATCCATCATCACTGCCATTCCCATCCAAACCCATATCCGGCACATCCAAATTAACGCCCAACTTGCTCCTGCCTACGCGAACCCCCGTCTCCGCCTCAACTTCCTTCCTAGCCTCCTCTCTCAAATCCCTCTCCACATCTCTACTCCTCGCCCTTCCAAGACCCCCCGCTTCAGACCCCGTATCTAGATCCTCTCCGCCTCTTGTATTCTTCTTCCTCGGCCATAAGCTAGGGAGTTCAATTTGTTGAAAGCGTGGCTCGACACATCGTTCATCAAACCAGGTATGGAGTCGAGCTTCGATCAACTGAGCAATCTTCGGCACATCTTGTAGACGAGATCGACTACCCACCAAACTCCTAATCGAAAGATCCAGTCTGTAATCATCCAAGAAACAGAATGCCAGCGTAGTAGGGCTTTTATTCAATGGACTCCCTGGAACAAAAGAGATGGACAAAGTACCACTAAACCTCACCACCGAAACCGCCAGCGCCACCGGAAGCACCGCAACCAGGGGCTTTGGATAATTGAGCAACAACTTTGTCTCCACCCCCAGCGTGATGAAATCACTCAAATCCACATCCATCCTAGCCTGCAACCTTCCATGTTCTCTCCCCGCAGCCCCGCCTTCTCTCCCCAAAGTCATCCCATCCTCATCGACGGGAATAACCCTACAATTACTAAAAATCGGGAAATCCTCTCCCAAGCTCAACTCGGTCACTTTAATCTCATCCAGAAAATCCGGTCGGTTGCCCCCATTCAACGCCTGTGTAAGACTCGTAAGAATCGCATCGTCATGCTGTGCATCCGCGCGAAACTGGGCTATCGTCTGCGCAATCAACACGTTGAACCAATCGAGACTTTCCGGCTGATGGCCATCCACATTATAGTATGTTTTACTCAAGATGGCGGTCGTGGTCAACGGCGCCGGGTTCCGCAGAACGCTCGAGAGTTTGCGATTGAGGGATTGGGAAGCATGGCGGGGTGTGGAGCTGCGGAGTGTGAGGAGAGATCGTTTATGTGCGAGGGTTCTGGAGCGACGTTCGGTGGCGCGGAGTGCGGCGGTGACATCTGGGGAGGGAGCATCGCCGAAGATGAAGAATTTTATGAAGGCGCCGATTAGGATGACGATTGAGAGCTGACCTAAAAGTAGACCTTGGGTGAAGGAGAGACTGTAAAATCGTGTTAGCGTGACCTGATCCCAATTCCCTTCTTCAACACAGAACCTGGGGAAGAGGGGAACGAACGAAGATTCAGCCTTGTCTGCCAGTGGTATGGGCTCCGGCATGGACATTTCATGAGAATGCGAATGTGTATGAAATGCTGAATAAAATGAAAATTAGGTAAATAATCATGAATCTGCAGTATGTAACATATTTTCGCAAAAAGCTTGTACCTCTGTGGCGTAAGAGATAGTTTACCGTACGTCAAATGCGAGATGTGTTTGATAACTTATTTCCAATTTCTCATTTTCTCCGTGGTAAACTTTCGGAAGCGACGTCATTCAGCCCTACCAATTGATACTCCAAAAATATCTTGGTACTTCTAGAAGGATCAACATGAATTACCTAGTAATATGAAAAGCTGCCACCGGAATTTTCATTATTCCTGTCCAAAGAAGAACTTAATTACTAGGCATGATTACTCTGGTTGCCTCAACCCATATATATCACCTCAAGTTGAAACGTGGTTCATTTCTACCAAATCTACCCAATATTCCTGCCATAATCTGTCTCCGATGCATAAATTCATAGATTCAAATAGACCACCTTGTCAACACATACATTAACGGACTTTTAAATTCCTAAAATACTAAAAATTCTATTATCCATTCATCATCAACACATGATTTCCCGTACATATGCCATTACCCGGAGAATATCAGACCCTAGAAGGTATGCATAAGGTTGAAGGCGTGTAAAAGAATGCCGTCTGTCATTTCTGGAAATTCTTTCCATCTAACATACGTCAAACAAAAAAAAAGTGTATAATACAAATATATATCTCCAAACTTTGCTCCCATGACTCCCAATTCAGATTTAAGACTGGCAGCAGGGAGCCGTCTTGCTGAGGCCGTCAGTCATTCTCTAGATTGTGCTCAATATTTTTAATTAAAAGCACTTGAAATGAGGTGCTATTGATGGGATGTGTCGTTAACCCGCTCAACTAAGAATACCAGTATTTAGGTATTTATGCCTTTGCAGCATCGCGACTGCTTTGGGAACTAGCACTCATAACTGGGTTGGTTGTAGGAAGAATGTTCTTGTTCGCAGAGTTTTGTCTGACCTTTGCCCATGCATAAACGATACCACTAACGAAACCGATGAAAATGGCAGATACACTTCCGAATGTGACAGGAGCCGCGAAGAAGATGAGTCCACTGACAGCGATTGGCAACTTGTTGAGAGCACCAACCATGGAATAGGTTGTCGAAGAAGTGACCCGGATACACCAAGCAGAGCAGTATGAGATAAAGATAGTAGCAAGACCAGAGTAGACCATGCCGAGAATGAGACTGTTTCGGGTCTCGATTGGGAAGTTCTTGTTGAGATTTTCGGATGACCAGTTTTCGAAAATGAACGAGCAGACGAAGAGGACAGGGATTGTGAGGAGGTTGTTGTAGAACATAGCTAGAATGACGTTAGAATCGATAGAGAGTTCCAAATGCATAAAGAAACTTACTGTCCCAATCCTTGAAGTTCATCTTCTTGATGACCTTACGCATCGACAAAACATATGCTGCAGTGCAGAAAACGTTCATACCCATCCATGCATATCCGGCATTCAATGTCGATAGAGCAGCTGCAGCTTCTGCGGATTGTGCGGCACCACCTCCATACAAAGCATGTTGGATATCAGCCCAAGCAGCGACGACGGAGCTGAGAACCATAAGACCGAATGAGAAGAGAGCTGAAGGGGTGACACTTCCTCCAAACCACAAAACCTCACCATATGCGATCACAATGATTGTCAAGTTCTTAAAGATGGTGTAGACAGGGACGGAAAGGAATTGGAGAGCCTTCGTGCTGGTATAGATCATGCCGACGAGAAGGAGTGAGATGGGGAACCCTGATGTCGATATTAGCTTCCAAACTTGCTCTGGCTGGAAGATATGTACTTACATTGTTTCGCCTTCTTGGTATCAAATGGTGCAAGATTTGTGATCAAACCCGCTTGCTTGCAGATGATAATCGCAATGATACAAACAACAGACTGAAAGGGTGGATTAGCAAAAACCTCGCGGGATGATAGCGTCCAACGCATACCTGGATGGCGAGATAGAAGAAGTTCAAATTCCAATTTGAACCCGAGACACAGTATTTATTGGTCACAGTCATAGAAATCGATGCCAAACAGTAGGCAAGAATGGATATTCCAGGGCTGTTTGTGACATTGGAGAGGTCAAAGGAAGAGCCCCCTCTTCTGGCTGCCCCTGGCTTTGACAGGAAAGGATCCCGTTGAGATGGGGATGAGCGCCCATTGAAATTGCGCATCTCAATATCTTCGTTCTTCTTGTCGTCCATATTGGCGATTGCTGTCGGTGAAAGAGAGAGGTTTTTCTAATCGTGGTTCTGATGGTATAAAGCGCGAAAAGAGAGGTACGAATGCTTAAATTCCCAATCGGAGGTTTGGGAGTGGAAGTCCGTTCGATAATACCAATCTAGTGAAATGAAAGGACTAATAAGATGAAAAGGAAGTTTTGCAAATACCCGACACTCCAAAAGTCCTCTATGCGGTATGAGCGGTCAATAATTTGAAAAGAGAGTGTGAAGAGTGACAGAGTGTTGAGTTGAGAGTATTCTTATGTGAGTGTAGAAAAATTATGGCGGAGAGGAGAGGAGAGGACAGCCAGACCGAATCTTTGACCGTTTTAGGGTTTAGTGCAGGGGGGATAAGATTGTCATTTGTACTGTACAACGGTACAAGTAGTCAGGAATTCTGCGTGGGGGGGGATAAAAATAGTGTAAGCAGCAGTACTCTACGAATCAACATCAAGTTGTTAATTGACAAAATCCACCTTCTTAACGTGATCTACAAAAAGGGGAACAACTTGGAAGTTACAACCTGATGAAAATTCTGGAAAAGAGGCTCAATAACATCACATCACATCACATCAATATCTAAGGGTTTTAAGTATCAGTTTTGATATATCCAAAGTCAAGGGCCTTATAACAAAACCGAAGTTCGTGGATAAAGTTAAATTAAAAGTGTTGACTTTTTTCGGTCACCAAAAAAAAAAGGGTCGTTGTATACAGGTTACTTGGGGACAATTCAATTTCTCAACAGAATCATCTCTAGCACGAAATCACAGTTTCCTCCTGTTCATATCGCCAGAAGAGGGCCGTTGCATACAAGCGTTTGCAATCACAAGTGTTCTAGTCTAGAAGAGTTTGGGTTTCGACGTTCTATTTGAAGTCTAAAATTCTGCCTTCAGATCATTATGTCAAACACGATTGATCCTCTCGTGGCAAAGGTTCTTGACCGAGCCGAATCTGACGATGAAGATGCTGTAAGTGTTCATTCCATTCATTGTCCACTAAGGCACGAAGGTGTCGACTCTTAGCTGTCAAAGTCAAGCTAAGGGGGTAAACATATCCCCTAATTATTCAACCACATGTTCAATCATATACCCCAAATCTCATTTCCCTTCGATTTCTAACACTCTGCCTTTCAGCTCATCGCATCACTCGAAGAAGATCCAGCCATAGATGCCTTCCGCGAGCAGCGGATCCAACAACTCCACTCGGAATTCACACGTGCCAAATCCCAAAAAACCCAAGGATTTGGAAACTTCACCGAGATCAAAGAAGAAAAAACCTTAATGGATTTAACCACCGAGGTCAAGTATGCCGTGGTGCATTTCTCCAAAGATGATTTTGCCCGATGCGGTGTGATGGATACTCATCTTGCTGTACGTTTCCCCTCCCCCTTTTTATTTCTCTCCAGATCCAGAGAACTAAACCCGTGAACAATAGACACTAGCACCCAAACATCTAGACACTCGATTCCTCAAGATCGACGTGGAAAATGCACCTTTTCTCGTCACAAAATTGAATGTCAAGATCCTACCCTGCGTGCTGGTATTTATTGACGGGAGATCCATCGATAGGATAGTTGGATTCGAGGGTTTGGGTTATACCCCCGATACGTTCACCACGAAAGACCTGGAAGCAAGACTCTTAGCATCAGGTGTTATCAAACGACAAGCTACCTCGGGAACTCTATATCTTGACAAGAAAGCCAAGAAGCAAGAAGAGGAAGATGATGATGACTGGGATGATTGAGGATGAAGAGAATGTCATTAGTTGGGCAATGAGAGCGAGTATATATTTTCGAGAATCAATGCCGGATTATTTTGTGGAAGGACATTCCCCTTCTGCAACATCTTCATGTTTTCGAAGCGCCACGATGATAATCCTCGCTTGATCAGAGGAGATGATGGAAAATCTGAAAGCTTGGGGGCAATTTCGCTTGATATACGATGTTCATGCTGGGGAAACACCCATCTAGCCTGTACCTAGAATCTTTTTCATTGCGAATCTTAGGGAAAACCTGATGAAAATTTGATTTCCCCCGCTCTTATCCGCACAATCAATAAAGTCTACATAATGCTCTTAGTTAAAGAAAATATTATCATTAGACTAGCTCACTGCTATATATTAAAATTTGACCAAGGCGAATTCGCTCATAGACAAAACCCACAAGTACTTCCACCACAAGTATGCACCCACAACCAGGAGAGAATAATAAGTAATCGTCCAAAAAACTCCCAACTCCCCATTACTTTCCGTAATATCTTCACTTTTCTTGCTGGCTCCCACATCTGGCCCAATAATGGTCTCTCCATCAACCGAACTACTGATCTTGCCCCAAAATCTTGGAAACCCCATCCAATTACAAAAAGCATGCACGCATATCACTGCTAATAAACTCCCGGTTCGGAGATATAGAAATGTAGCGTAGCCTCCAAATAAAGTTGTGTATGTAAATTGTAATAGGGAGCGGAGAATAGCGCCGATCATGGGGCCGTGTGGGTGTGTAATTCTGTATTCGTAGAAATGGTGGACGTGAGCTAGTCCGAAGACGACGGGGGTGAGGAATATGATTGTTGTGTTAGATGTTCTGGCGAGGAGGAGAAGGGGTACCGATGCTGATCGAAAGAGGACTTCTTCGGTTACAGGGCCCTAAGATTAACGATTAATCAATGATATGGCAGAATAGGGGGGAGATCTAATATAGCTTACGGCAACAATATTCCGATACGGGATCCAACCCTTCAAAGCCCCCAATCCTCGCAGACGAATCCAATCGCGCCATTGTCCCTGCGCAATTCCTTCTTCAAACAGAGGCCCTACGAAAAGTATAGCAGTCAAACCAACACATTTAACCGTCTCCATGAATCCAATAGGGAAATATCCCATCAAATGGAAAGATTTCACCGCATCTCCATCTTTCACCGAGGACAAAATGACGAATGTTGCTATGCAAACAATGATACATGATATAGTGACCGAACGTATTCGTCCGCGGATAACAGTCGGTGCATCGCGGGATAGTTGGGGGGAAGGTCGTGTGGTGGAGCTGAGATAGAAGGGGATTACGTAGATGAGTGTATAGAGCACCTGCAATTATTGTGAGCCTCGAACTAGACTGGATGGTGAGGAAGGGATGTAGTACCAACAAGGTGACAGCAGTGGTAGTACTAAATGGAGGGATTTCTTTCTCTGTGGAAATACATCTGGTTAGCTGGGTTGTCCATGACTGAGATCTTTGGTTGCATGATCTTGCAAATGGATTCAAAAGACTACAAACCTTTTTCACCAGTATAGAGGGCCTTAAAACGATTGTATATCCCGGTTGGAGCCATGGATTCGAATGATCGTATTCGAGTAGTGTGTATGTAGATTAAGAAGCTCCTAAGATATATTCATCAGATCTTCTGGATCTTCTGGATCCTCAATAGATCAAGAGGTGCAGGGTTTATGTGCAAAAAATTTAATCTACAGAGATCAAAGATATGATTTTCAAAGTTTTGCGGCGAAAGTGTGTGAGTTGATTGTCACGTCGACAGCCTCGTGGCTCGGTGTTTGTATGGAGGATGGGAATCTGACGATGCGAGAAAATATTGGATTGTGGAGTAATAAAAGTAGGTGGGTAGAATCCTCCAACCTTGTAAGATTACTGACCGAGTTTACCTGAGTAATGATGGGAAGTTGGAATGAACATTGAGGCAACAATGAAGATTATGGGTGATTTAACTTTCATATTGTTTATTGTTCCATTTTTTTTATTCATTCATGAAATTTCATTCATATCATTCATATCATTCAATGTTCATCTTCATTCATCTTCATTATTACGAATATGAATTTTATATTGTCCTCAAGGATCTCCCATCATATCGGAAATATCATGTCTCATGCAGCGTGCTCTTAGAATGTCATCTTATCGATAATTGTCACATCATAACCTTCCCTCCCAGCAGACTTTTTCGCAATTTCTCATTAATCAAATTGATGATGCCGTTCTCATAAAAAATTATTGAAAAATCATTGAAAATCATTGAAAATCATAATGACAAGCTTTATTACTCGTATTCTAGATTTCTTGCGGAATAATAGAGTAAAGTCGAGTTTAGTTACCGGTACTCGGTACTCCATAGTATGGACAAGCTACAAGGCACTAGACATCATTGATATGAGAAGTGCACAGAAGTGGAAGGTTCTCCCTTCAAGAAAAAAGGTACCCGTTCCTGAATATCTACGGATCTACAGCTACCAAGGCGAGCCAAGAGAGCCGTCAAAATTACTTCGTCCCACAAATTCCCATAACGCTTTTTGATCGCCATGAAGAGTGTTCATCATACCTAATTCATTATTATTGATTCCTTCAAAGTTCAATAATGTTTGTAAACACTTTGCTCTCTGGAGTCTGCAGTCTGCACTCTGCTCTCTGCTCTCTGCTCTCTGCTCTCTTCACCAATCTAATCTCATCGGCATATCGCTCTCGTCTGGATCTGATCTGAAGTATTGATCACCGACCTTGGATGGCTCAATCATGCAATCATACATACTTGGTCTCACTCTGATACAGAAGGCAAGACAAAATGAAACTTTGCAATTGCGTTTGATTTTATGAATACTGGACCGAGTACTTAACTAGACTGACTGACTGTACTTCGATTTTGGTTGTCCAGACGGCCAACGGAGATAAGTCTACGTCCAAGCTTCATCAGTGCTTTCTAGACGGCTCTACGGAAATAAGCTTCCAGATCCACACACTATCGATAATCATACTATATGATACTATCATACGGAGTAGATCCTCAAACCCTGCTTCGAGATGCCAGATGAAGATGATGTTTTTTTCTGGAGGTTGGGTCCTGCTTGTTTGAGTAGCGCGAGGTTAATAAGAAGCATGAAGAGATTCAGATGAACGATCAAATTGAAGAACTATTGGAAGAGAAGATAAGGTACTAGGTAGTTGATGAATTGAAGACTTGAAATGCATACTAGGTAACCCCCTTTCTTTAGCCACGCGCGCTTCCAGACTTCCAGTGTGTTTTCTCGATTGATCCGTCTCATACAGTTTGTTGAACCAGACTTACCGGTACTGTACCTACTCTGTACTCTCCCTCCCCAAAACGAAGTAGAAACTATTTCCCCCTGTCGAGTGCAGATAGTCTGGAGTCTGGACAATCTCCCCCATTTATTAGACGCGCCATTAGCCACCTTACTATTAACGGCATCGCTTATACAAATTGCTACAGTGTATGCAGTCAACAGTTACTTGTGCATACCTAGGATTAAATTGGGCATCTAGAGCCTATCGAATCATGACCATTCAATTTAAGGGCACTACATGTTGCTGCATTCTTCCTGGGCGATAGATTTGTATCTAATTCAGGAAACTTTTTCATCGGAGTACAGGACCAAGGGTTCCCCTTTTGTCCATAGGATTGTCTATGATTGACTGATTAGATCGGTTGAACCTCTTATTTGGCCTCATCGGCTTGGTTAAGTGCTGTTGTGCGCGGATATGGCTGCAAGACTCTATCATTGTGGCTGCCACGCTGTCTATCTGTTCATCTTAATTCATCTTACTCCCTAGTACTTACGACTAAGTACGGATAGTCCAAGAACACAAGGTATATCTTTCGGATTTACGGTACGCTAAAACTCCAGACAAGGGCCTTGGAAATGGAGACCTGCCTTTTCAAGGTTTAACAAAATCCTTACAGCCAGCGGTGAAAAGCTGGCACGATGACCATGGCTGGATGTCAAATATGAAATTTTATGTTCCGTCGATGAGTTGTACATAATGTATAGACCTATGATATCCTCTCGTTTCCCCCTCCTGCTCTCGATCTCTTTCTTGACCTTTACATGTATCTTTTTGCTCCTCGATCAATCAATTGATTCATTACACTCTTTTTACATACTTAACATTAATACCCTTCTCAATTTTTGACTTCTCACTCATTACTGTACAGTGCCTACGACTATACAATAAAGCTAATACTATTATTTTACTCTTTTCGAAACGGATTCCAGCGCAAAGCAATCAACTACTTACGATATATATATATATTAAACATTCATTCAAGAAGAAACAAATACAAACACGGGACGAACTACCGACTCACTACTGTCACAGACATACACTCGTTACATTACTAGCAAAACACTACGATTACGATCAAACAATAATTTCAAGGAAGACCAGAAGAAGAAAAGCACGAAAATCGAGGCATTGGGAGCTTATTACGGCGCATGGAGACACAATATGCATCTGGTTTAGAAGAATTTAGTACGGGATGTCAAACTCTCCTTCAAGAAGGCCTTTGCATACAAGGTACGCGCAAACTTACTACGTTCATCCTACCTTCATCCCGATGGTTTCCCTCAGCTTAATTGGTATTCCGCTCACTATCGCAAAAGATCAGACTCAGAGACGAATCGCGCAGCAGTCCGATTGGTCCCACCCGAACCCCCTCAACTCTTGGGACAATTGGAGGATAATGATGGAGAACAACAAAATTATGATCATGAAAATGATTGCAATAATAATGATGATGATGATGATGACGATGATGATGATGACAAAATTTATTCACGAACGCCTCTTCCCACCCAGCCAGCTCATATTCTCTCTCCTGGTCATGCTACTGGCAAAGACCAAAGTTTCTATGGTAGGCGAGGTTCCATCTCAACTTCAGGCGAGTTTCATCTGGTGCCCAAAACACAACCACTGTCACCGATTCCCAAAGGCACGCCCACCACAACGCATAACGCACCCCAAATTGCAACTCCTGCGACAAGAATCTCAACGAGGCCCAGGCCCCGGTCAAGAACGCGCCTTATCGTCAAGGTTGGTGATGGGAAGACCTTTTCTCTCGTACCGCAAGATGAATCCCAGCCCATTGAGGATAGTAGAGTGCTGTCTCTATCCACTAAAACATCATGCTCCTCTCTACAAAATTTGGATTGTTCTATCACCTCATGCACCACCAATACCGACTCCACATACACAGCCGCACCTAGCACGTTAACAACTGGAGAGTCAATATCTGCAGATCATATAAGCCGTTCGTCCTCGGAGTTCTCAATTGTAGGTGGTGTTCGAAAGGTACCCAAGACGCCAGATCAAAAGGGAAAATCTACAGCGCTTGATCGTCCACTCCCACCATTGCCAGAAACATCAGACGGATCAGAGTCCCACTCGCGTGATCTTTTGACGAAACCATCATTCTTTTCAACAACCTCTACGGCAACTGAGGCCACTAACTACAAAGTTTACGGTCACAATCCAGAATCGACCTACGAGTCTATTTTTGCTACAACCCCTACCGAATCTAATTTTGAAGTTCTCGACCAGTCAGTTCTAGAACAGTCCACTCCTTCAACAACTATCCATCATCCGCGCGAAGAATCAATTCAGGAATCTACGGGATCGGTAATCCATCGACCTCAAACATCTCAAACATCGACTCCGAGTACCTCGGATAATTCCAACTACCAAGTTCATGAAGAATCTGTCTCGGGCTCAGTTATTTACAGACCACAGCATCGACCTCAGTTATCTACTAGCACTTCCGGTTACTCGAACTACCCGAACTCGAATTATCAAATACATGAGCCAGATAGTCCAACTTCAGTAGTCTCCAGACCCCAGCATCGACCTCAATTATCTACAAGCACAACTGGAGATAATACTAATAACGAAGTTTACTGTGGCCGTACCCGAAACCGCTCTGAGTCACTTGCCGATTCCTTTCTTGCGGCATCATTTTCCAGTGGCTCTAACTACCGCGTATATCAGCAATCCGACAAAGAGTCTACTCCTTCATCGGTCATTCATAGACCTAGAGCTCGAGCAGTAACCACTTCTTCAAGCGAACAGGAAAATTACGTATTCCACGAGACTCTCTCCAGATCTGTATCACTTTCGAGCGGACAAGGTCCAGCACCCAAATACTCCCACGAATCCCTTCGTATTCCTGCTTTAAAGACCAAGAAGAGGTCGAACGATAATTTTGGATATTACAAGTCACGATCGCGAGAGACACTGAGATCAAGATCAAACCACTCGCTACGCAGTCGAGCTAACTCTCTAGCATCATTATCAACAATCCACACTCAGCCCGACGCCCAGAGAGCAATTGTAGCCAGCGGATCAATAATAAATTTACCCGCGCAAATCCAACTCCAAAAACCAAAAGGATTGAGTTCATGGGCAGAGTTGCCAAGCCCGACGAGTCCCCATATGAACGAGCACACGCATCAATGGAGCTCACAGCTGTCCACTGTGCTCTCGGTCTCCGAGGGAACCGGCACCGACCGAGGTTCTCGAGCATGGTCCGACAGCAATGGAAGAAGGAACAGTGCATTTCCCAGTATACCCAGTCGCGCCAGTCGCGGCAGTCACAATGTGCTCAGCATCAGTTCATCCCATGGGATAGAAGATGCTCTGACAAGATCCAGAAGCGATTCTATGGATCGTCCGCGAGCAGTATGGACCCGCACTGGTCGAGGTCTGAGCAGCTCTTCTATTCCCGTTATAGGTGATCAAGACGAGTATGGTGATGGAATCACTGCAATGCAAGATCTCCGTACCCTTTCATCCAGAAATAGAATATCGGGCATGTTCAACAACACATCGTCCGATAGCTCCCGTACACACACTATGCGCTCGTCGATAAGTTCTAGATCCAACAGTCTTTTGTCAAACTCCATTCCCACATGGGCAAGGCTCTACTACGGAAGTGGAGAACGTCGCCATCTACCATACAGACCCGAAACTTCCAGCGGGGGAACCCCAAGCCGAAACGGTTCCATCAGTATGCGCAGCGGTTCTCCAAACACCGAAAACTTCCCAGATGATCTCTACAGCCCCCGTCGTCGACCTCGAGAAGGCCATCCACATATGCGAGGTTTCTCCCAACAATCCATGGAAATCACTCCCGTAGAAAGCGCTGCCCAAGGCGTCCGCCGTCATAGAACCTGGTCTCTCATCTCTAGCGTCTGGTCTCCACATCTCCGTGTCGATCGCCGCGCTGCTCGTCAATCCGTTTGGGAACCTCCTAGGATCAATTTTTCCAGTGAGGGAGGTATTTTCGGACGTCGCAATATCCAAGTCGTAATGTTCATTACTGGGTTCCTTCTCCCATTTGCATGGATGATCGCCGCATTCCTCCCATTACCCAAAGCCCCCTTTCCCGAGATGCGCGAAAGAGAAGACAGTACAGGAAACATGTCGCTACCGCGGGACCTGGAGAGTCGCGGTGCGAATGATTATGCGAGACAATTTGCGCCCTTGGATGAGGCGAGGTATGAGAGTGCGCGGTGGTGGAGAAATCTTAATAGATGGATGAGCGTGGTGGGACTGCTGATTATTGCTGTTATTGTGAGTTTGATTTAAATATTCGTTTATCCTATATAACTTTACTAACATCTACCCCAGATCATCCTCGCTGTCGAAGGTACTCGAAAGGGATGGTAATATCCACAATAATCCTCATCTTCACCTCCTTACTCCTCCCTACCTACCTCCTCTCCACACATACACCTCAACACTCCCCCCTTCACGAACCTCCAGCGACATGACACATGGATTTAACGATACCCACAAAACTTTTGTATATTAGAGCACCTCTAATGATGATTCTACGATTGATTATATTATTTACGACCTTTTGGCGGCAGACTCGATGGGGAGTTGGGGACGGGAGAATTCTTCCCCTCGGGGATTACGTTTTTTTTTTCTTTTCTTTTTTGGTAGCACGGTTGATATTAATTAGCATTATACCCTTTCTTATGGAAAGAAAAAGCTGGCATGTTTGGCATAATTTTTATTGATGATGAAAAGCATGGGATGGGATGGGATGGGACTCGAGAGGTCTTGGGAATCCGAGGCGAGGTTATGCTTGTATGTATGTATTTATGTATCGATGTATCTATGTATCTATGTATGTTGGGTTGATAGAACGCAATTTAACAGCTCGGGAGAGCTTATTACCTTCTTAACTTCTTAATTGTTTATGGAAATACATATCTACTTTTGAAAGGGGTATAATGCGGAGTGACGAGCATTCTTGGGTTTGGATGTTGGTTTTGGGTTGTGCATGTTTGAGGTACTGTATGTAAGGTACCTAGTTTTAGGTCCGGGCTCACGGCGGATGGACGAGTTTCATGAAGTTTCATAAATATCATGAATATCATACTTTGATTTCTAAGTAAACGTTGAACAAGGACTCGGAAATGAATTTGGAAGACGGGTTTGACGTCTGTCTGTCTGTCTGTCTAGGAGGTGGATGGTTTCAGATGGGGGCAGATACTTGGGAACATTGGAGAGGCTCACTGGGAGTTATTTTTATCTGTCTAAGCTCTAAGCCTATCGAGAATAAACGCATCCCGATGATATATATTTTGATACTACTGAATGTTTAAGTAAACATCGGTTTATATATAAGATATCTAGATAGGTAGTTATCGCTACACCTCGGTAGTAGGTATACACAGTTGATATACATTTCCCGAATATTGCACAATTGCTACTTTCCCCTTCCGTGGACATAATAGCGTCCCGTCATCAAATATTTGGATCAATGGAATACAGTCCGGACTCACCCACTCACCTGGCAGGCAGTCATGCCGAGTATGCTAACCGCCATCATCCTGTCGTGCAATTTCTCCGTCGTTGTAGCACGCATGTTCTGCGCTTTTTCCCATCGCTGTTGCTTTATTCGCCTGCGCATCATAGAACTGAATGGAAACAACTTGTGGCGGCCAAAAATAGGCGAACTGGCACTCCCAAGAATTGCAGTCGGGAAATAGTAGGGTTTCGGTATCTCCGGCAGCATAGATGTGGGAAAGAAAGGATGGAGGTCTATTGAGATGACGGATCGCCTCCCGGGACTCAATGGCCCGGATAGAAAGAGGGTGTTGTCGATAGCCTAGAGCCAGTCATCGTCCATCTGGACAGAGGGCCATGTAACAGGGAGGGTTTGCAAACCCTCCAGTAGCTGCAGTTTCAGTTATTTGAATCCGCTCTTCAAATCGGGAACTTGGATTGAGCAGGGGAAAAGTGCCCATAAGCAAGAGCTCATTATTCTGGCAGAATAATATGGTCTATGAGTGTGGTCGACTCAAAGGAATCGACGATACTACAATACAGTCACCGCTGCTTAGGTGCCACACCTTAGTAGTTGAGAGGCCACACGTAACAAGCAATGTGCCGAGAAAGTTAAATCTCACTTCCCGTAATTTCTCCCCGTGATCAATCTGCTGTGCCTCTTGATAAGAAGCCGATGAATATAGAAATATAATAATACTCTTGTTACCCAAGGATGAGGAAGCAACAGCAATCCAGTCCCCTTGCGCTACTAGTGCCGTAGCTTCAAGTCAACGCCATACGAGAGACATGCCAAGGAACCATCCCAGTCACGAGAAAATCTGGTAACGGTCAGATGGCTATTGTTGCGAAGCACAAATTGCTTGTATGGCACCGAGTTAGCGGGGGAAAGGGTGGAATCATGTTGTAAATACTGTTGGGTGTATATGAATTAGTTGGCTACCATACTTGTGAACCAACTTCCCGAAGTCAATTGCCAAATCGTCAATGAGTTCCAGTTCACTCCGAAGGTGTTTAGAATGTGGCTCAAGCACATCGTCTTTCCTTCTTTTGGGGACGAAAAATGAAAGGTAGGTAGATGTCTGTAGTAACACATGCAATTGCCATGATTGTGCAATGACATGGATCCAGGTTAATACCTCTGGGCCGCGAAGAAACTTCACAAGTGCAGTCTGAGAGGTCTGGTCACTATTTGCAAGATGATATCCCCATGAGACTGCCGCGTAATTATATAACACCAGAACTCGGCCGTTCGTAAAGCTGGCTCGGATGGCCATGTAGGTGAGACAACTAAGACAACGAAAGGATAACTTATGGTTTGCTGCGTTCTGATCAACAAAGAATCCACCTCTGGTGCGAGTAGGATATTCTCGTGCAGTCTTATGAATCATGGCCATAGTTTCGCCGTTGTCAATGATTACGAACCCACCACAAAGATCTCAACTCGCCTTCTGGATGTTCAAAACACGACTGGCGCCAGTTTCAAGTCATTTTGATAGTTCTGAAGCAGTGAGGAGGTGTGAAGAGCATGTGACCCAGCGCTAATGTATTGCTACCGAGTGCCTTTTCGGAAGGAGCAACAGTTGGAGTAGCAGCAGGCTTTCTCCCAATTCACCATTGGCTGAATCATACGATTTATCATTCGCAATTCAATACCAACAGATATCTTTGCTACTCAATCTAGGATCTATGCTTTTTCTAAATTTGGAGTCATACTCGGCTTCAAAATCAAGGAATCAAGCTTGTGGTTTTTTTCTCCTCAATACCTTCATGTTAAAGCAATCATTCCCTGCCGCTATTAAATCAGATTTCGTACAAATACACAGATAAATCGTTCATTCGTCCGATTCGTAGTATTCGCGAGAGTAGCAATATTATTTTTGAAGATGCGTTTGGCCATTATCCGGAGAAAGGAGGGAATTCTAGAAGAAATTGATGGGGACTTCCCTATGGACGAAGCAATTATCTCGGGTTTGTAGCCTTGCAAATCTATACGATTGAGAGTTAAAGAATGCTAATTGTATTGGTTTAGTATTACCAAAAGAGTCCAAAGTCTTATCTGCAGAGGCCTATGGCGATACTGCATGGACACAAACTGGCCGAATTACAGTAAAACTTTCCAGCGGTGATATCAAGCAACACTTCATAAAGGTTAACAGCAATAGAAGTATATAGCTAACAAGGTTATACATTAGGTGGCTTTGGGGGATGTTGGGCGAAGCTTGGTCCGAGGCGAACATACCGCCATTGAGCTAATTGATAGACTCATTCCTGGATTAGTACCCAAGCCATTAGCATGGGGTGAATATAACTTCCAACCGAGTACATATTTCTCAATTGAGGATTTCCATCGCATAGACATGAGCCTGCCAGATCCAACGAAGCTAGCTCACGGTACCCTTCAGTTGCACAGTCAGGTATCCCCCAACGGTCTCTTTGGCTTTCCTGTCTCAACTTTTGATGGAATTGCGCCACATCCTGCTGCATGGGAGACCAAATGGACAGTATTCTTCTTCACTAAAATTTTACGGCAGTCCGTCAAGTCGGATGCGCAGACGAATGGCGTTTGGCCAGAGCTTTCGTTGGCTGCAGAACAGTTGCTCACAGTTGTTGTTCCGAAACTTTTAGATCCACTACAAGAAGGTCCTGATCCCATCGTTCCACGGCTTATTCATGGAGATCTTTGGAGTGGAAACATAGGTATGGGCAAAGAGACTGGTGAGGTCATATTCGTCGACGCTGGTTCCTTCTATGCTCGTAACGAGATGGATATTGGAATGTGGCGCCGTTATGGTGTACAGAATCTTGGTCAAGCGTATCTAAAAGAGTATAAACAACTTTTCCCTCCATAGGAGCCTCAAGAGGGTTTCAACAATCGGAATAGACTGTACAGCATAAAGTTTGACCTCAACATGTCGGCGGGAAGCCCGGGGGAAAAAGCCAGAGATGTGTAAGTCTTTCATCTACAACAAGCAATGGGCAAATACCTAACTTTCGATAAGTGCACTGAACAATATGGTTTATCTGTGTGAAAAATATGCGCCGCTTGAGGGCTTACCAAAATACGATCCCAAGAAACATCCATCAGCCGGGCTGGATTATATGTACGCAAAGAGCAAGATACCCGTGGGTGAAGGTAGTAAGGATAGACCCGAGTGGTAGTAGGTATTCGTAATCATAACCAGAGGTTTTTGAAGCTACGTCCTCTCCGTCCCAAGTACCAGTTCAAGCTTCCTCTGATGACAAGTACTTATTCAAAAGGTATGTCGCTCCTTTCACCAATTCATTGTGGAAGGTCCAACATTTGACACTTAAGGAGTTGCCATCAATCTCCGGAGTCCGGATTCTTTTGATGTCTTTTGAAATTGCTAGGAGATTTTGATCATGAGATATGAAGCCAGGTACTTGGGCCTTGACCGCATTATAGTCCATTTAAATTTCTTGGAGGCGTGGAATCCTGGAGATTCAGTCACACCACTTCGTCGGGCGGTAATTCATGAAACGCCGCAGCTTGTCCAGACCCTATCGACACCCGATGCAAAGTTCGCGCGTCACAATTTCTTCATGCCTACTATAATGAAAGATGTTGATGGTCTCAAGAAGATGGAGGAAGATTTATTACTAGAAACACCTTACACGAACTCAGAAACCTTGGAAATGTTCTTTGCTCGAGCCAGGGTTCCAGAATATCAACAGATTTCTTGCAGACACCTCTGGGTCTCCTAGACTGCGAGTATGATGGGCCGCAACGGCGGGTGCGACGTGGATTTCACACTTAGGAGAAGATTGAGGAGGCGATTTCGCTGTGCTTGGTGTTGCAGCCAGGGTATGAGGATGTCGTGTTGTGTGGGGCTGTAAGGTTTGGACATATGTGGATGGAGGGATGGCTGGTGTGCCGTCATTGAAGGCGGGGAGTGTAGGGAAACATTTGGGAGTTTTGGATATGGGACAGTCTATGGGCCGTTGATTTCTTTTATGGGGTTCTCGTCCTTGTTTGGAAGATGGGGGTTGCTGCGGAAGTGGAAGAAGGGTTTTCATCTGGGGTAGATCATTGCAAATCGGGTAAATGAAGATGATGGTAGTCTCAATTGCTCTTTGAAAGCAGGATACAGGATCAATAAATACCATTTTCCAGTCTCTAACTCCCGTCTCATCTATTGCCCTTTGGGATAAAGTACCCGCCTATTGAGCGGCACAGATTCACTCTCAATCTCCCTTCCACTTGATTCACTATCCCATCCCGCGTTTTGATATGCCGAGGTCCAAAGATCAGACGACCGCATGTAAACAGAAAAAAACTTCAAAGTAAACAAAAAACACGGATTTTCAAGTTCCTGAATCTTCTTCCAAATCCCCCGAAACTTTGAATACGATATAAGAAGACCATCTGGATTACGGCTCTGTTTTCAAATTTGAGTTTGGTCCAAAATTGAAAAAGTTGAAATGCCACTCAGACGTGCAACAAAACTTTTTGAGTAAGGGAAAATATCAACTGATTGGGTGGAAGAGAAATGAAGGATGAATACTCGTCTGAAAGGAGTTCTTGCGAATGGCATATGTACCAACTCGGTTTTGGAGACTGCTTTGATCCCCTCTGATAGTGCCCACGCCGATGTTTTGAATGCACAATAACTACCTAGGTGCCTAAGGTTCGTACCTATCCAGCAACTTGCTAAAGGAGTCATCGCAACAGGTATTCTGAGATACAAGTGAGGCATGCAACTGCAACTGGGATATGACTAAACTTCCTATTAGGGATACAGGGTAATGATTTCTAAGTCGAAACTTTCGGGCATTATCCCGCATCTCTTCTTTTGTCCATCGTCGCGGAGAGGAGGGGACGAGAGGTAGCCATGAGGCGGAAGCATACCTAGCGAGCAGCCGATTCCTATATCACGTGAAAGCTCCAGACTTCGAGATTGTCACGGTCGTGTAAATTGAAAATCGCGTCTCTCAACTTCGACGCGTCAACCCAAACTTCAACATCCAGCAACACAATATGACGACCACCAAAGCCTCTGAAGTTGGAGAGTCTTCCACAAGTGCTGCAAAGAAAGTACTAAAAGCCAATACCAATGGCGTTACGAATTATGAATTACCATGGTATGTATTCAAATTTCTTGTTCGTGCAAAAGAAAAGGCTGATTCGAGGCCAACAGGGTTGAGAAATATCGACCGGTATTCCTTGACGATATAGTAGGAAACACAGAGACGATAGAACGATTGAAGATTATCGCGAAAGATGGAAATATGCCCCATGTTATTATTTCTGGTATGCCGGGTATTGGAAAGACGACGAGTGTATTGTGTCTGGCCAGGCAACTGCTAGGGGATTCATACAAGGAGGCAGTATTGGAGTTGAATGCTAGTGACGAGAGAGGTATATCATCTCCCATAAACCCAAGATTTCAATCATTGATTTGAAGATCAACAGGTATCGATGTTGTACGCAACCGCATAAAGGGATTTGCACAAAAGAAAGTTACACTCCCTGCCGGCCGCCATAAACTCGTTATTCTCGATGAAGCAGATAGTATGACATCTGGTGCTCAACAAGCTTTACGTCGTACAATGGAGATTTACAGTTCGACTACGCGATTTGCATTTGCATGCAATCAATCGAATAAGATTATCGAGCCTTTACAATCCAGATGTGCGATTTTACGATATGCCAGATTGACTGATGCGCAAGTGGTCAAACGATTGTTGCAAATTATCGAGGCGGAGAAAGTAGAATATAGTGAGGATGGGTTGGCTGCATTAGTCTTTAGTGCAGAGGGAGATATGCGACAAGCTATCAATAATCTCCAGTCAACTTTCGCGGGATTCGGGTTCGTTAATGGAGATAATGTGTTTAAAGTTGTGGATTCGCCTCATCCGATCAAAGTACAAGCTATGATCAAGGCATGCTATGAAGGGAAGATTGATGCTGCGTTGGAGACCCTGAATGAGTTATGGGGTTTGGGATACTCGAGCCACGATATCATCAGCACGATGTTCAGAGTTACGAAGACAGTCAATACTCTGAGTGAGCATTCAAAGCTGGAGTTCATTAAGGAAATTGGATTCACACATATGAAGATTCTGGAGGGAGTTCAAACACTGTTACAGTTGAGTGGTTGCATTGCACGACTTTGCAAGCTGAATATGGATTCAAGACAA
The DNA here is from genome assembly GCA_025890175.1 of Ciborinia camelliae. Lineage (NCBI taxonomy): Eukaryota > Fungi > Ascomycota > Leotiomycetes > Helotiales > Sclerotiniaceae > Ciborinia > Ciborinia camelliae. The sequence continues at coordinate 1,033,581 of JANPYM010000005.1, forward strand.
TTCGTTGCTAAATAATGGGAATACGAGGAAAAGCATTACAGGGGAGTTTGGAGCTTTATGATACAGCTGGCGTATATGATATTGGTTATGTAGAGTCCTCTAAAAACTCCATGAGTAGAATTTTACCTTGATTTTTCCTGTTTTGATGCGGATTGCTTATATTCTTCTTCGTATTGATCCCACGCGGCTCTATCCCTAATCAGACGTTTTTCCATTCGGACTCTTGCCTCATATTCTCTTATGCGTCGATCCGCTTCAAGAGAACCTCCCATAACCATAAAGCCCATGTGGATGAATCTATTCGTATTACGATTAGCTAAAACCCCTTTCAAATTTGATATCATATCCACCAACTTACACTTTGAATTGAATCGTCAAACCTCTGTATATCGGAGAAAGAGCATATCCAGCACCTCCCAGTGCAGCTGCAAACAGGCCCCACTACCGCATAACAATCAACAAACATCCTCAAAATCCCCAGCCCATGTAGACTCATACCTTTGCACCACCAGCTAAAGCACCTCTCCCAGCTTCCCAAGCTGCAGCATTCGCTTCTTCATTTCTTAATCCACCAGTTTGGTGCATTTTGTATCTTTCGTTTGCATTTATTTTCCTGCAAAATGAAGGTCCAATAATCACGACGAGTGAATTTCAAATACCGTGGGCTTTGATTGGATTGAAACGTCATCCCGCCTCGGCTCTTTCCGATTGATCCTGGTATATTTTTTTTGGAGGCGGTAGTCATTTGTAGTACCGGTAGGTAGCATAATAATAACAATAAAAACAACTCCCTCATAACAAACCTCACTCAATCAACACAATAACAAGCAATGGCTCCTGTTCGATCAACAGCGCTTTCGCGCGATACAAATGAGACGTCAATTCAACTGGCGATTAATCTCGATGGAGGTGAATTTCCAGCAGATACCGATAAGAAGTTGTTGAGTGGTGAGGAGGGACATGCTTCGCAGGTTTCGAAATCGCAGCATATTGCTATACATACCGGCATCGGATTTTTGGATCATATGCTGCATGCTCTGGCAAAGCATGCTGGTTGGAGTTTGGCGATCAATTGCAAAGGAGATTTACACAGTATGTTTCTACTTTCTGTTTACTCGACTAGAAACTGCAGTTTTGGATGTGCAAGTGCTAATTTCCATCTCAGTTGATGATCACCATACCGCTGAAGATGTCTGTATTGCACTTGGTACCTCCTTCGCAAAAGCTCTCGGAACCCCTGTAGGCATCGCACGTTTCGGATCCGCATACTGCCCCCTCGATGAAGCACTTTCCCGAGCCGTTGTCGATATTTCAAATCGTCCTTTTAGTGTTATAGAGTTGGGACTCAAAAGAGAGAAGATTGGTGACTTGAGCTGTGAAATGATACCCCATTGTATGCAGAGTTTCGCACAGGGCGCAAGAATCACATTGCATGTGGATTGTTTGAGAGGTGATAATGATCACCATAGAGCGGAGAGTGCTTTTAAAGCATTGGCTGTGGCGATCAGACTGGCAACCTCGAGGGTAGCGGGTAGAGAGGGCGAGGTTCCTAGTACAAAGGGTACTTTGAGTACCTAGGGAGGGGATGGATGAATATTAAGAGAAAAGGTCCATCGGTGAGGTTTGGCTTATTCAGTTTGTTTCATAACTCAATAAAAATCCAAGAACTGGGGCCAGACATAGAAATCAAATAGCCGCAAGTGTAGGACAGCTTGGAAAATGTGAATGAGCTGTGAAGATCAGAATGATGGTTGTAGGCTTAAGAATTATACATTAAAAATGATGAGAGGCTTTTAAGAATTGAGATTTCGATTTAGATTTAGAATTAGAATTACAAATTAACAGGATCTTATTTAAGAACACCTTTTCTTGAATACAACTTCATACCTAAGCTCCGAGGACCACACCTGGTGCAAATGTGATACCTCAGTATAAATTTATATATGAAGCAGGGTGTCTCTAAAGTTTCGCGGGGAGTATTTATTATCCCACCCCTCTTTCTGCTGCTATAGCTCACCGCCTTTCGGCAGAAAAAGTAAATTTCCATCAAACCATCGCAATCACTAAATCTTTTATCGCATCACCAAATTAAAATCTCTCCTCTCACCAATTCAATTCAAATACCACCGCTACAATAAAATGGCACCCTCCCGCACCAGCACCGTGAAAAACAAAAATGCATCCAAGCATGCTGCCAACGGCTCTGGTATCCGTAACAGCAAAACCGTTTCACGAGCTCAAAGTGACGGAGTATCGAAATCGAAAGGCAAAAAAGCTACACAGTCCAAGGGCGCACCCCCAAAACAACAGAAACAGGGTAGTAAATTGGCGACTTTGAAGAAGAAGAGGAGAGTTTATACTGAGAAGGAGTTGGGGATTCCGGCGCTGAACATGATTACGCCCGTGGGAGTGGAAAAACCGAAGGGGAAGAAGAAGGGCAAGGTTTTTGTGGATGATAGAGTGGGTTATTGGTTTCTTTTTTCGGCTTGCGTGTTTTGTGAACGAGGAATGGGCGGAGGGATGGAGAAAAGTGGCATTGGAATCGGAATTGAGATGTTGAATTCATCAATTCTAAGGAGTATGGGCTAATCAATTGCGAAAACAGGAATCCATGATGACGATTCTCGCCATGGTAAACGCGGATAAGGACGGTCAAATTGAGAGTAAGATGATGAGAGCCAGACAAATGGAAGAGATCCGAGAGGCGAGAAAGGCAGAGCATGAGAGGAAACAGGAGATGCAAAAGAATAAATTAAAGGGCATGAAGGATGATTTGAGGAAAAAGAGGAAGAGAGGAGGAGATGATGAGGGTGGAGATGCAAAGAGTGAAGCGTTGGCCGGAACGAAACCTTTGAAGCCTAAGAAGAAGACTGTTTCGTTTGCTTAAGAAGTTGAAATAGGGATTTTCAATTGCGGATTATCACAGAGAGAAGGCAGGCAGGCATAATTATATTCGGGCGTTATGGCGAATACATATTGGGTGGGACGAGGATATTAAAAATTGGCAATTGAGAGAGATACCAGCGGTGTATTGACATTAAATTATTACTATGTTTGAGAGATTGCCAAGATGTCTCAATAAAGTCTGGAAAACATGCCTCGCTATATTCAAACATATTGACGTCCAATTGATGAACCTCACGTCCATTTTCGAACCATAGGTTGAAATTTAGGGCGAGCTGGGCTCAAATCAGCGGATGCGTGTGCATCAGGAGGAACAATCGTGTCAAGTTGTACTTCGAAGGCCATTTTGTTCAGGAAGTTGACACACTGGGGTTCTGTTAGTCGTGATTATGGGGGCGAGAGAGGAGTTAACTTACTGGGCGAGCATGCCATCTGTGACCGCCAATTTCAAACCATGATAAATGACCACCCAAAGACGTGGTACACAAAACTGTGTATGGATTCTTCTTGATTTCTTCACGTGGCAAGCACTCGCCCGTGGCGATCTGAACATATGTCAGTAGGTGTCGGACTTCAAGAGAAGCGATACTATACTTACAGGGTCATCTTCAGCATTTATTGCGAAGAGAGGAATTCTCACAGCCAGCAGCGAATCCGTTGACGAAGCATCTCGATAGTATGCACCCTCTGTAGGATATCCCCAAGCCGGACCTTGAATTTGTCGATCGAATTCGTGAAGGTAGGTAATGTTTCTAATCTTCTCGAAATCGATATTGGGATTTTTGATGATTTGATCATGGTGAATTTCGATTAGCCTCTTCATATTTTTGCCCATTGTCTTGGAGTAGACTTCTCTTCCAAGCCAAGTCCTTTGGAGAGCTAGGGATCCGGCGTCCAAGTTCCATGGGTTAGAACAAACAACCGCGGCTTTCAGGACACATGCATCTCCTTCTTCGGCAATGTACTGGGGTATGTTAACGATGTTGAGGTGGACAGGAACGGGAAGGCTAGGTGAGAAGAAAAAGACTACGAGCAAACTTACATTGGTAAGAATATTACCCCCTAGGGAAAACCCAATACCAAATAGAGGTCTGTTGGGGAAGGTCTTCCTGAGCCAAGCGATCGTTTGTCGAGTGTCCCATGTTGCTCTCGCATTATACAATATACTGCTTGTAATTTTATGTTTGGCACATCCACGACTATTGATCACACATGCCTCCCACTTTGAAGCATGATCGGCTCCAACCAAAGGTTCCAGTACATGCTTGAGATAGATCTCGTAAGAGCCACCCGAAAGTCCATGTAAGGTCACGAGCATTGGACGACTATCGAGAGATGCAATCCCCGAGAACTCTTCATCTGTATAGTAGGTAGTTCGGATGGGCAGGGTATCATCAACTTCGGTATATGGCTCATGAACTACAAAATCAACGGCAAAAGAACCTTGGTAGGCTGGATCCTCATTTTCAAACAACTTTCGTTTATAATAAATAGGAGGTCCATCGTTCTTTACAACTGTCCACATTGTTTGCAGGTGACCTAATAGAGTTAGCACTTTAATTCAACCCATCATTGATTTGAAGAATTCCATTACCATTGAATAAAATGGGGTTGAGACGACATGGTGGAGTTGATTCTTCGCAAATTTTAAGAAGATCTGTCGTCGAGCCATCTTTACTTTTGAGGGTTATGGGGTTTGTAGAATGGGTAAATCCAATCTTTGCATGTCCCAACCACTCCATCTTGATTGGCTTACGAACGAAAGACCTATAGAAACCTCCTAGAGCTGTTTTGGCGTAAGGGGGGAATGGATGATCTTGAATGGTTGATCTTGCTTTGCGTTTTGCTAAATTAGATATTAGATATAAAAGTCAATTGAAGCCAGAATGAAGTGAAATTGATACCAGAAAGGAGAAAAGAAGGAGAACTGGACAGCTTATATGTAACTTCAAGGAGCGAAAGTAATAAGTAGGTAAGTACAGTTACATACATACGCCTGCAATGGTACAAACCTCCTTTTGCTTCACATCCACTACACCCACCCACTTGCTTGAAATTATGTTGAATCTCGTGAAAAATAATAGGACGGACCTCGGCAAAACCTTTGAAATGTTCATTGGTTGATTTGTCACTTACCCTTGCAGATATTCTTATGTCATTCATCTTTCATACTTTCAATGTTCGGAAATGTTCGTAACCATTTGCTTATATTTGATATTTGATATTTGATATAGAGTAGGTATTATTTGTTTTATTGATTTTATTTCTTATAACTCACTACCCCGCTGGTAGATCGAGGGCAAGCTACCTAGGTATGTCTCGAGAACATGGCATGCCCAATATCTGGCCCGGGTATGATCCAAACACATATCCTCCGCAGGAGAACTCCCCTCAATATGAGAATAACGATATGATGATGATGCAGAATGGGGGAAGCATGCAACAATACCAGATGGGAGGAGACATGCAGCAAGATCAAACAACCTATTGGAATTCGAACGCACAACTTCAGTATGATATGCCAGCGATGGGATATGCGCCCAATCATTTCTATACGGCCCCCTCCAGCGCACCGCAATATTATCAACCTCAAGTCCAAGTCCAAATCCCACAACCCATTCAGCAACATTTTCCTATCCACCAACAGCCCCCGCAACTTCACGTACAATCGTCTTCGAATATATCAATGGGACAAACCAATTCTCAAATGGCACACACGAAACCTCCAATCGTACCACTTGATTATCCTCTCCTCATGGTCTCGCTCGCAGAGGAGTATTTTGGCGCGGCGCATGAGCTTGCACCCGCAGTAGCGGTCGCCATGACGGAAGAAAATGTTCACGAATATCACAAACTGATTACTGTGGGGTTGGAATGTTTGACTATTGCTTTGAAGCAATTGAAGCTACCGGCAAGGATGGAAGCTAAGGTTCGACTTCGGATCGCTGGTATTATTTATGAAGAGACAAACAACTACGCGGAGGCAGAGACCATGCTGAGTCAAGGTATAATACTTTGTGAAAGAGTATGGCATAGTTTTCTTTCTATGGATGAGGATTCTAACTTGACAATAGAATCATTACTACGACCTCAAATATGTTATGCAGTTTCTACTCGCTCGGTTGATGTTCGAGAAGAATCCAAAAGCATCAATGAAGACACTTGATAGCCACATCTCCGATGCACAAGCGTAGGTATTCAATTTCTATTATAATTTCATCGTCGCTAACCTATATTAGTTACCAGCACAATTCCTGGGTTTATGTATTCCGATTTCTGCGAGCATCCCACGCTTTGCAGTCAGGAACCTCAACAGACAACCATGCGGCCATCCAAAATCTTCGAGGTATTTCAAATCTTGCAAACCAGCAGGGTGATCGTTCTGTGTATATCGTCGCATCTCTTATGGAAGCTCTTGCCCATTTGAAGTCTTCGGGAGTAGATGGAATCGAACATGTTCAACGAGCCATAGCGGCCGCACGAACCTATCAACTTGACAACAAAAGCAAAATACCTCAGCTTGTCGGCCTTACCCATATTCTTGATGTTATTTGCAGTATACTTCGTGGAGATCCAACTCAGATGTTAAGTACTTTGAGGGCAATGCAGCTCGTTATGGATGATTTACTGAAGAATCCCGCATGGAGCACCGAAAATGACACTCTTGCCATACCTATTGACAGTGTCCACAAAGTCCAGCATCTCATTAGTGAAGACACCCGCAACGTTTTGAGTGCGAGGGATGATGGGCGAGGCCAAATCGTCATGTCATTCTTGAACAAGAAAGACGCATATGCTCTAACGTTCGTATCACATATAGTTCGAGTTGTTCTAGAAAATACTAACATTATCATAGTTACCTACTATCAGGAATAGTTTTGATGCATAAGAATCCGCTCGATCAAAAAGCCATGAAGTTCCTTCAAGAAGGTCTGGCAAGACTTAAAGGTAATTGACATCTCTAATTCTATATTTCGACGCTAATATTTGTTTAAGGGGATGATTCTCGAGTTTCCAAAGCTTCTTCGGGTCTATTATCTGAAATCATTGCGAAACAGCAATGGCGTGGCCACATTTTATGTTATTCGCACATATATATGGCGTTCTGTTGCGCCGCTGTAGGAGACTGGGCACGAGTAAAGCAGTCCATGACTTCTATGGCGGCGGCTGCAGAGAAGTTCGAAGTTCCTTTGTCGGGGCGTCTAGGGACTCTTTCTTTTTATCTCGAAGGGGTCTATTTCCAAGGAACTGGTGACTTAAAGGCAGCTCTGAAAGTATTCCAACATGAGATGTTCCAGTTGCCAGAACGTAATGACTCGCCATCGGAAGACCAGGTCGAGCGTGACATTGCAATTCTCGCCGCTCTGAACGTCCTCTTGATCTTACAAGATGAAAATTGGCAAGATCCAATTGAAAACTTTACGCTTATCTCGAAGCTGGAGCCATATTGCGTCAATCACCCTACCAAAGATATTCAGACAGCGTTTTCATTGATTAGGGCGACCGTCAGGACCAGCTCTTCCGCTATGATCCACGAAACTAAGAATCACCTGTCCGCAGCTTTAGCTAAGGCCAAAGCATCGCATAACACACAATTCCTATGTCTCGTCCTCAACATCATGTGCAGTAAGTTCTTCAATAACTGCCTAGGTGAACAAGCGGAAAAAAGTGCATTGGCTGCACTAAAGCAAGCCAACCACAGCAAGAATAAGCTGTGGGTCTCTGTTGCTCAAGGGTTGTTGGCGCAATTCTATGACATTTCTGGAAAGAGACTCGAAGCTCAGGAGACCTTTGAGGAAGCTTGTGCAGTAGCACATGAAGCTTTACCAGGACATTAACGGCATTTCGAACTTTTCATTTTGGGTGGATTCGGTGTTATAGAAGAGGTATAGGTGTTTTATGGCTCAACAGAAGGATGTATTGGCGGCATTGCATAGCTGGCATCGGTGGGCGTTTGGCTGGGGGTAACCGGATGCCATTCTACGCATATACCCATTTGCTTGATTCTATCACGATTTGTACTGAGCTGGTGTTTAAAACAAACGTGCATATACTGTAGTACAATACTATACATGATTGCTATTTAAAATACAATAATAACGGAATATTACTATAAGCCTTTCCAAATACTCCAATGTTCTTGATCTCTCTCTCTCTCTCTCGATGGTTTCCATCAAAGCGTGATCGTTAATAATTCATTCAGTTCGGTGAATTCGCGTGGAGATAGCACATACCCTTGTCCCAAAAAGATACGCTAAGATAAAGGTGGGAGACAACCAAAAAAAAATATTCGAGACCACCAGTAAGGACAAGGACAAGTCAAATCAATTGAACAAGGAAAGAGGTTTAATCCTCTAAACCATTCCAATGTTTGTCTCTCTTACTCGGCAGACTCCTAAGCTGCAGCATTCATACGTCTGTACATCATGCCTCTCGAAACGTCTTGGAGCCTCAGGTGCTCTTCCTCTGTACTCGAATGTCAAATTATCTCGCGCATCTAGAAATGCCGCCACATTTTCGACCACACGTCCTAATTACGAAAACGAAGATGCAAGTGCCTCTCAATCACCAGATGGCAACAGTCAATCCCGCAATAATGTATCTGCACAAATCAATAAAGATCAACAAACGAAGACTGTGGCTGGAAACTTCAAGAAACTAAAGATTGAACCATTAACTAAGGATGAAAGGGGCCACAAGCAGGAAATCGACAATACTACATCGGAGTCGAAGAAGACACCGAAGCCGAAGAAGAAGAGGAGGCAGCCAAAGCAGTTGAAGAAGCGGGGGAAGGGTAAGCAAGTGGATCTAGATGAAATAACTCTTGAAGACGAGATTCAAGGGGATATGGTTCAAACAAAGTCGAAGAAGGCTACATCAAAGTCGAAGAAAGCTACATCAGAATCAAAGACTACAAGTGGTGGCAAAAAGGGCGAAGGACAAACCGAAGAAACGGAGTCAGATGCTCGAATCAAAAAAGTCAAGCAAAACCTTATCAATTATGTCAATTCCCCCCGCGAAGAAGAAGAGTTCATGCGACCTCTTTTAATCAACAATGTTGAGGAGAAAATGCAGAAAAAGATACCTCCTTCGCAACTGCATGCCATCTATGAATCTATGGTGGCTGAGAAGGGAGAGTTTGCCGCTAGGAAGGATCTCGTTGATCTTATTCAAAATGGAGGTTTAACTACCACAAACCGAACTCAAGTTATGAAAGAATTGCGGGCATCGCTTATCAATCGACCACAGCCGACGAAGGAGGATACAAAATCTAAAAATGTTCCTGGAGTGCTGGCTTCACTTGAGTCTGTTCACGAGCATTCTGTTAGGAAGATTGTGGATAAAAAATCGAAAACCATGATGAAGGAGGAGACGGTGAAGGTAGAACAGGCAATTCGCAACTCTGCAAAGAGTATAAAAATCAAGACAGGTCGAATGAAAACGTCACCCGGTACAGTTGCATTTGAAGTCGAGTCTGTAGATGCCGATTCTCTTCAGTTGGTGCCCGTACAAAAGAGACAGCCTCCTGTGCCTGGGCTATCATACGGACTTGAAAGAGCCCTATTCAACCCTGGAGTATATCACCTTCAAGATCCTCGTTCACGGGTCTTCAACTTCGATCCTTATTTGCAAGAAATCATGCCCGTCAGCGAATTCGACTTTACAGCTTTGAAGCAATATGTCACTTCTTCGAGGGATGAAGCGTTGATCCAGACTGCAAAGGATGAAAAGAGAAAATATACTGGGTCGACATCGAGTATGTCGGCATCTCTCGCCCATTTCCATTTTTTGCTATCCCAGTGGAGGCCGATCAATACTAGTATGCTCTCACAAGAATTTCCAGTTGAATATAGCACCTTCACTGCTCTTCAGCGAGGTCCATCAGCAATATTCTTAAGAGAGAGGGATGGAGTTTATGCCATTGATGCTGATAAGCAATTTGATACTGCCAATATTTTGAGTATGCTTGGAAAATCGATGGAGAAGCTACTCACCCTGCCAAAAGAAGAGTTTGAACAATACCGGAAAGAAAACTCGGAATCAATCACAGAAGATCAACGTAATGAGAACGAATCTTTCCATTATACTACCATGGGTGATTTCCTTATGCGATCCCAGCTTGACGCACACGATCCGCGCCTCCCAGGAACCGGTATGTTTGATCTTAAAACTAGAGCTGTGATTTCGATTCGCATGGATATTGAAAATTATGCCGAAGGGAGTGGTTACGAGATCTTTCAACGTCATGGAGAATATGAATCTTTCGAACGAGAATACTATGATATGATCAGATCCGCTTTTCTGAAATACTCACTACAAGTTAGAATGGGTCGCATGGATGGTATTTTTGTCGCATATCATAATATTGAGCGAATCTTTGGTTTCCAATACATCAGTTTACCAGAACTAGACAACACTATTCATGGAACGACCAATACTACCATTGGAGATCGCGAGTTCAAACTGAGTGTTGATCTACTTAACAAAGCCTTGGATCGCGCAACGGCCAGATTCCCTGGGAAATCCCTACGTTTGCACTTCGAAACTCGTGGTAATGACAAGACTCCATTTATGTACATTTTTGCCGAGCCTATGGAAGAGGAAGATATTCAAGAAATCCAAGATACAAATAAAGCGAAGATTGACGCATTTGAAGCTCGTGTTCTTGGTTTGCATAGTGACAAAGGGACGGAAGAACAACAATTGGAAGAGAAAAAGAACGCCGAATGGGAAGATCTTCGGGCTAAGATTGAGGAGAGTATGGAGAATGATGAGTATGAGATTAAGAGCGCTAAAGAAATTGCTGAGAGTTTGTTGGAGCATCATGATGTCACTGGATTAACATTGGATGAGGTGAAACAACGCGTGGAAGAGTTCCTATCGACTTCATCTTACAATGAGCATGGTGAGGATGACACATCGGGGGAGAATGAGAACCAATTATGGAAAGAAGAAGAGAATCTTGATGCTGATGAGGAGGGAGATGAGATTATGGAAGGGGGCGAAGAAATAGAGCATGATGAGGATATGGAAAAGACGACTGCGGAGGCTAATGAGGACGCCGATGAAGAGAACGATGAAGATGGTAAGGATGAAGAGGAAGAGGAAGAGGAAGAAGAGGAAGAAGAAGACGAGGAGGAACTTGATGACTCAATTGACGAGGTGAAGACTAGCGACCTTACCGAAATCACGATCGAAGAAACAGTCATTCAAGAAGGCCTTCTTGTCGACCCAGCTGAAGAAACTTTAGAAACTCAGCAGCATAATGATGAATTGTTGGAAACCGAGATTCTCGAGCCGGAACTTGTTGAAAATCAAGATCTAATGATTGACGCAGCAGAGGAAACTTCGGAAGTCGATGAAACGAATGATGCATCATTAAATTCTGAGGAAATTGCAGCAGATGAGTCTGAAGCTATCGAACGAATCCTTCCGGAAGAAGACAAACCGAAAGAAATCTTAGCGATGCATCTCTCCATCCGCAACAAAGTCAACGGTGAATACAATATGCGACCAGAAAAGCTAACAGCAGCTGATAATTGGACTGTCGAATACGTATTGTCTGAAATTCCCGAACCTGAAAGGGCTATGAATCTTTACAAAGCATGTCAAACGAGAAGAAAGGCAGCATTGGGAAAATCAAATGCAAATGACAATAAGTGGGCAGAGCAAAGGAATAATAAATTTATTTCGCGCTTGAGGGATTTAGCGCAGAAGGGAAGGGAGTGGAGACAGAAAACAAAGGATAAGGAGGCGAGCGTGCCAGTAAAGACGTTAGAGTTTAGGGAGGAACCGAAGGTGGTGGGTGTTTATGAAAGGTATGAGGAGATGAAAAAGGCGGTTGAGGAGACCAGTGAGGAAAACAAAGAGTAGACAATTAGATGAGTGGGTTTAGAGGATGTATAATTATTGTTTATCTCAGATTGTAATGATGGGTAGATCTGATATGGGATTCTAAAAAAAAAAAATTAAAAAAAAGGATTTATGTATAAAATGTACCATCATGATCGTCACTCAAATTTAAGAATCAAAAACTCTTCCAGGTGGCTATTTCACTCCCTGATCTATCATTTGTTGACTGTAATACACTGTTCAAGGGACGTATTCACGTCCCCAGCAGAGCATTGGCTGAAGTAGTAGTCAAGGTTCTGGGGTGTTTGGTAGAGGATACAAAGTGGTATGGCTCAACTAAACGCACTAATTCAGAGCCGTTTCAATCGAGGCATCGACCTGCCTGATGAAAGCTGTAGAGATATTTTGCCTGTAGCCATGTTAGCTGCTCTGGGGTCGTCGTCTATTGAAAGGATGAAGGTCTAATCAGATGAATCAAATCATAGATGAGACGAGGGGAATCGGAGCAGCAGAGCTTGCTTGATAAGGCTAGGTATCTCTAGGTAATCTTACAGATACATCCATCGGATCAATAGTAAGATGTGGCATCCCTTAACAGAAGGGAATCTACAGATTCAATTTTGTATTCATGAATGATCTGCTTTTGGTGTTGAAAATCCATGGTTTTCTTTTTTTTTTTCCTACTTAAGTCGTATGATATGAACTGGCAGAGCAAAAATATACTGGCAATTCCTTCGGCTTGCATGGATTATGTGTGCACCTTGTTACTGGCTTGTGCATAGAATAGACAAGAGGTCTTGTATTGACCTCCCTGCAATGATGCGAGAATTGGCATGTGAGTATGGGAAGCATGCATGGTAGCAACGCGGATGCTGTAGATTTCATGATGGATATCTTCCCGCCTCATCTCCTGATGCCATTTCTTAATATTCTTCACATATTCTAGTTCTTGTCCGCCAATGACTATGGAAAATACATCGATATGTACTTGTTTGAATTCCATCGTGACCTGTCTCTGCGGCAGGTTTCCAATAGTCCGGAATAAGAGGTTTTTTGATTTTATGGATTGATTTTATACATTAAATTCATTCGGTAGATCTCTCTGGTTATTCTATTTGGTATATCGAAATCTGTTTGGTATATTTTGTTTAAATTGACGACACCCAGGTTTGCGGTCATGGATTGAGAAAAGAAGGTTGTTTGCAGTGGTCTACAACATCAGGGAGTCAGAAATTGCTTACGGAGTATCAGGGAATTGTTCTGCAGAGAAATTGGGAACTAAAGTTGCGTTATGAATTGAAGTGGCTGTAATAGGTGGATCAAGATACAGGAGTCTGGGACCGAAAGTGTGACATCACAGAATTGATTATGTTTATTGTGGATTGAGATGGTAGGAGTCTACTATGTGGGTGCCGACGTATTCGTGCTGAGCGGATGCGATAGAAGCTACATCTTTGAGCCAGAGACCTGGGATGTGAATTAAATTTTGTTTGGAGGGTTCATGAATAACAGGTGTGCTATGTTCGCCATTTGCAGTAGCTTGATCGAGGATCTTGAATCCTGGCTTAGATGGGTCGATTGGTGCCTTGATCAAGTTCTTGAAGTGAATCAAGTGATTGATCTTTTATGATTTCATGTTGGGGAGCTCAACGTTCAGTCTAACTGCTGTCCAATTCGCACCCTGCGTCTACCCATCATGTTTGCAGATTCGACCATATTCAGAATGTGATGCGGGGCCATATGTGTAGATTCCAACATAACCAGTGTTACATCCGCCGATCCTCGGTAGTTTTAACGATGCAACGATGGTCAAGAATATCAAGGACTAAATATTTTCTTCTTCTACTTGAGCTTTTCTCCTTGATTCGTCAGTCATCAATAAATCTGACTGGAAATTCATCCTCAAAGAATGACATCTTTCCTTACCAATTTGAAGTACCGTGACGCATTACATACAGATAAAAAACAGCCTTTGGGAAGAACTATATCCTGTTGTGTCACCTCTGTCATATAATAGGAATCAGATACTTTTTCAGTTCCAACAACTACAAGGCTAGAATCAGTTATACTAAAAACAGATATACCCTCCCATGACATCAATTTCTCCCCATCAGTCTCGTTGAAACAATGCCAACTTGGCCAGGTAAAAATCCAGAACCCTAATTTTTCAATGCCAATTTGAATTTTGTATTAAACACAAATACAAAATACCTTTTAGGAAGTTCAATATTTTTTGGGATACATCTATATTCAGATTTTTAGAAATTGCAATTTTTATTCCAATCCCAACATAACTAAGATTAAAACTAGATGCAGTTTTTTATAACATTAATCTAACCTTATCAATCTTTTCAAATGTATACCATTTAATATCTTCGAAATCGCTGCCAGCCGTTTGTCTATCCTGAATTTGTTTTAGATCAAAAAAATGGATTTGGAGAAAAAAATAGTCTCACTTCGGGCATAGTGTTAAGAACAGTATACTTTAACGTCACGTAATTCTTAATGATGAAAATGCCAATGGGTATGCGTATGGGTCTGCTGATTTGTCCGAAATGAGGTTGGTGATTTCGAATGGTGGCGCGATTATGAGAAGGAGAACCGAGACTTGAGAGAGGATCGTTCGATCTCGACCTGGTGCCACGTTCAATCTTGGTGCCACACGTTGAGCGATACAATACTGGCACACGTGATACTGAGGCCAGACTTATATGTGTAGATTTGTTTTGGTAAAAATCGGTTGATGGGAAAACCCAAAAACCTGTAGAAGGGAAGGGAAGGGAATGATATAGCGGAATAGAAGACGTTGAGATGTGAATAAATGCAATATCAATAAAGATTAGATGGGGTCCATTATCTTTGTCACGCAGGGAATCATACGCGCCCGGAAATACGCCATAGGCTGAAAATGAAAGTAGAATAGCCACGCCAGACATCACTTTTACCGGCATATCTTGGGCGAAAGCATTCCGTCAATCAGGCCATATGATTTTGTGTATAACTTCCGATCTTTTCCTTTTCAAAAGGACAGATTGGAAATCCAGAATCCTTAGGAACCCTAAAAGATTATTAGCTGAATTGAATACCCTTCCAAGCCATTATCCCCTTATCACAATCTTGCTTAGATGAGATGCTGCTAATACGGACTGCCTTACCTTCGGCAACAAACTATTATTATTAGAATAGCAATAGCCTTGGAAATACTACCTAATACTTCTTTGAGTACGATTAGGTCCTATAGGTCGATAGCCAAGAAGGATTCCTACATCAAGCTCTTAGCAGGTCTTCGCAGGTGTAATTTTGTTTTTGTTCTGGTTTAATGCACCACAATAGAGACATCAAGATGGCGCAGCCTTGCCACACACTTTATGCGACCGTATTGCGACCCAGGAAGCGCCTAGATATGTTTTTCATGAGGATGCGAGGCACATATTCGATTGGACGAATTCTGGTGCATCGAAGATATAAAAGTTCCCATCTGCCCCTTCGTTTCTTTTGGCATTTTCATCAACGAAGCAAAACATTTTCCATCTCTCAATAACTATCCCCATATGAAAGACATGGCAGCTCCAGCTCAATACCAGCCCGATCTGCAAAACTTAGTTCCTATGAATAGTCGGGAGCTTTATCTCATAGGCGTGTTCCATTGTGCAGAGAATGAATTTAGCTAACGCGAGGGAATTTGAGCAACACCCAGAAATAATTTAGGCAACATATTGAGCAATTGTCTTTTTGTTGCTACAACAAACCCCGAGTTGGAGCAATTTCAAACGCTGCCTAAGTTGCTTGTAACTTGGAAGTATTAGAGGACACACTCCAATGAGAAAGTACATTACTTACGCCTCTCCGTCATCGTCCCGCTTATTCTTTCTAAGGTTGAAAGTGAGCAAGAAAATCATCAATGGGCGACCGCCATCCGGATTCTGCTGGAAAGTGAATTTGATATCCTTTCGAAAGAACCAGCAAGAATATTTCGATCGATTTACATTTAGACGCACCTTATATAACATAGATTGCCCAGTCAAGTAATACACGTGTGGTTCGATGATAGCACCGGGACGTGATGCGGTATAGGCAAGTATCTATCAAAATCAGTAGAGCAATCTGAACCCGGACTCGCTCATACTCAAAATTAACAAGATCGTTCATCCATAGATAGCTGAGTATATCTTGTAGATCGGTGAGGCTAGCGATAGGTTTTGGGCAGGCTCTCGTACTCAATTCAAGGTTTTTTGCAAGATTGGTTCTTATAACTAATAAGTATTAATAAGACAACCCTTTAGAACCCTTAAAATTGGCTTCATATTAGGATCGTTGAATCATGTAAGGTAGCTGATAGAAACTGTTAATAAGCCAATTCAGAAGAAGGTTAAAATTATGACTTACTCCCCATAAAGCTTTTAAACCATACAATAGGCACGTAATGTTGGAGGCACAGAGGGTAGTATTCCCCCCTCCAAGTTCTCAGGCTCATTTTCGAGGTCTGCAAGTAGTTCTTCGCGTGAAAGAGTTTGTATCATTTTCAAAATATGTAATAAAGATCCAAGAAAATAATGAATTGGATAGGAAGGTAATTGAATGGTAGGAATATAGAAAAGATTAAATCAAAGAGAAATAATATATTGGAATCTAGAATTATAATAAGAAATGTTAATGCGAAGTAAATGAAGAAGGGTCGATTATAACATTGAGGATACGATATCTCAACACGATTGAAACGGAAGTTGGTTATTAAACCCTTGGATTCTAACCTTTGGATTTGAATCAATAATAAAAGGATTCTGTATTAGGAAAATGAAAATGAAAATATTAAATAGGTATCCATTAACGAAAAACCGTTAACGAAAGCCGATTTTAAAAAAGCGTTAGGTCGGAACTTGTGAACTTGTGATATCCTAATCACAAGGAAATTTGTGCACAAAAGATACAAACAGCTTCAATGGTTTAGTGGTAAAATCCAAGCTTCCCACTTTAAGATTCACATCTCTAAGAGCCTGCTTGGGCCCCGGGTTCGATTCCCGGTTGTAGCAAAACATTCTTTTTCTCCTTTGTTTTTGGTTTATATCTTCATTTTTGGTTTTGGCTTGGGTTTGGGGTTCCCAATTTTGGCCCACGCTGTTGATAAAAAAGTCCATATTATTACATGAAGTCTTTATTTTTGATGGTGATGTGTTTGGTGTGGCGGCATATGTTTGTGGGGTAAAAGTGGCGGAGCTGAGGTAAAATAATGCCCCACATTATTCCTCTTTCCTCTTTCCCCTTTCCCCTTTCCCCTTTCCCCAAATTGTGACCGGTGCTAAAATTAAAAGAGTTGGAGAGTTCTGAGTTCCTGAGTTCGGAGCTCTGTTGTGGGAAAAGTCGGTGGGAGTAGACAGAGATTGTCCAGCCAAATGTATTTCTTGATGCAACAACCGTCCTCAAAGACTTTTAACATAACAGGAGAGTTAACTGCAAGCTTTGCCGCCAACAGAAGTATCTTCGACGTATATAAAATATTGGAATTCCTGGATTCAAATTATTTACCTGCTTCTTGGCAGAGGGGTTATGATATTAGTTTTCACTCATCGGCGGTTCTCCCATTTCATTTCCAACCGAGCTAACATTATCGTATCTAACTCGCAAGATATCAATCAGGTCTATTTCTTCGGGGAAAAGACTTGAATAAGCTTACAACTATTGTTTATTGGCAGTCAGAAAGCGCATATTCAAAAACGTTTTGCGATTTTCTAGGGTTCGAGTTGCGTATAGAAATCGTTCCTCTACTCACATTTCTCTCTCTCATTTACTCGAAGTCGTAATCTCACCAAGCTAGAGATAACCTTTGAGGGTGTATGTACACACAGTGTTTCGCTGAGCTACAAATCGTGTTGACCATTTAAAGAAGGTAACTGTCATGCCTAGGCGCCTGCCTAGTGAATGCCATGTAGCTAGCTAGTCACGTGGTTATCCCCTACATTAGGTGGTGATCTCTTCAAGAGGAACCTTTCCTCTTTAGCATAGTTCTTTTATCTGATTGCTGGTACATGAAGCTATTCCCATACGCTGACATGATGCGTGTGACAGTAGCATTAATTTCCAATCCTGGAGATAGCTAGTATCCTCGATATCCAAGTCAAGACTCAAGACTGGAGTCACCGCAAAATTTAAACCCTCAAACAAATGAATCTAGGTGTTCGTTCCCATTGGATCTAAGTTGAAGACCTGGAAGATCTAACATTCAGTCATGAGCTGAAGAATCCCCTTCCTTGGATTTTCACTTGCTACGACTCAAATTGGGAGGCTCTTAACTATACATCAGTTTTGTTTCTTGACTCTCGATCTGGTATTCGCTAATCACATCTATAGATGGCCTATCAAGATAGGAGAGCTGCGAGCAATGCTAGATCTCTAGGTATCCCCGAGCCGCACTCCCAAGGCGACGGTAGCCTGTCAACTTTACAGTGCCCCATTCATACAACATTGGGGCTACAGTCAACATTTGGATACCTCAAGACTCCAATCAGATTTGAATTTACAAGAACAAATTCAATTCAAAAATTCGGTATGCAACAAAAGTTTTTTTTTCGGCTCTCCTTCCACATAAAAATTTGCGAGCCCAAAAGTTTGAGAATATCTACATTCAAGCAGAACATAGCTGTGCTTCAGTACACATCCGAGTCCATCCCTCATAATTCTATGCCCATGTATTCTTCCATTTACACTGCATACGCTATGATAGATTCCTCCAACAAGCGAGAGGCCTTAGATAGAAAACATGACCGCACGCGGATCATTGCACACAAGAATTCTAGTAGACTGCTCTACAAGCGTTGCATTGGGGGGGATGATCTTTGGACATGTCGATAACACTTTCTTTTGTTTGGCCGTTAGGACAAAATCTAGTGAATAGTATTTCTTATGAAGTGAATGTGATAGAGAATTTGTTCTAGCGAGGTGAGAGTGAACCAATCAAGTTTTTACAGGAAGGAGTGAGTTGTCGCCAATCAAAATACACAGGAAAACACGCATTCACTATGATGATTTTATAGTTATACTTTACAATAGATATCATTTACTTGTATTATTGAAGCTTAAGCCCGGGCTGGCACTAGTCGGCGAGAGCCAATTAGAGTGGACCTTTAGAAAAAAATGAGTTTGTTTTATTGCACATCTAGTGTGGTATATTTTTTGGAGATAAAAAAGTACTGTTGTATATCTAACCGGGAATGTACTGCCATTCTTTTTCAGTACCAGGTTTCCAGGCTAGTATTCGAAAAGCCTTGAAAAAAGAAGTTTTCGTTGTATATTTGAAGGAGTTGGTATTTAAAAGCATACGGCATCCATCACATAATCAACATCAGAAACAGGTCATGGTATATCATTTTATTCTCCATCTAACTAAAAGAGTACTACCGTCAGACTCAGAAGTTTGTATGCCAAAAAAGTAACAATGAAAAGAAATCAACTTTGTATACAGTAAAGGGGTTCCTATGTGCAATCAGTGGAATTATAGGCAGGGGGGAAGGCTTGAGAAGAAGCTCCTGCATAAAGAAATCAGCAATGTTCTCGAACGTTTGCTTGTGGTGCTTGAATCGAGCTTCAAATGCGGAACATCTTGAATACTTGGATTATGCATCGAAAATATCGAGACGATTGCTGCGCTCATAGTCGAGTGTCGTGGGATTTTCGAAAATATGCATATCGCATAGAGTTTCTGTAATCAAAATCTATCCATCGTTGGTTAGTCTCGTCATATGAGAGAGGAATTTGTATCTCACCAGATACGACCCTAATTCAAGTGATGTAGGCCATAATTAGCATTTTAAATAGCCTTAGTGCGAGAGAACAAACTGCTGTAGACTGCATCCACAACAGGAGTAGCGCTGATCATTCGTCCACCAAAATATCTGCCATTTAGACCCTTGATGGCATTTTCTCCTCCTTGTACTCGATCGAATTTGAGATAAATATCTCCTTGGGAGTTCGGATCTAAAGCAATGTGAACAACGTGGCCATATTTTTCTTCCGCTTCTGCGCGGACATCATCCTCAAGTTCCTTCTCCCAGTTCTCACCGTCCTCTCTGTAGATTTCGTTAGCAATTGACTGATACAAGAGCATGCATTACTCACTCTGTAGGATCGAACATATTCTTAAGCACAACACAGCGGCTAGCCATGTTGACATTTACTGGTAAAGCTTTGGTCTCGGTTTTAGGTTTTGATACTTCTCGCCTCTCGTTGTGGCTGTTCGCTGCAGTCGTGGAGTCATCTGTTCTGGCGAGTTTTCTCATCAATGCATCTCGACTATAATTGTTGAAGTTTACGCCGCCAACGTCAGTGTCGTCCAAAGCACTAGCACCACCCGCACCTTTGTCATTATCGCGACCACCAGCACGATCGAAATTACTGCCGCCAGCAGCGGTAGGACCACGCCCACCAGCGCCAGAAAATGCGGAACCCTGGAATTGTTGTTGGTGGCTTTGGCCATGGAATCTTTGCAGAAGACTGGCGGTAGATTCAGGAGTGAACTTATCGTTTCCAAGACCAACACGGATTGGTCTACCAGCAAGATCGAATCCATTCATCTTCTCCAACGCTTCTCTAGCTTGGTTTGGATCACGGAATCTATTGTATCTGTTAGCATAACTACATGACATTTCATGTAAAAACTTACTGAACGAATCCATAACCTCGACTACGCCCTTGCTCTTCTTTTTGCAATTGGACAAATTCGAGCTCACCAAATGGCTCAAACACATTCTGTAAATCGCCTTCAGTGATGCTGAAATGTATATTACCCACATATAGTCGATGGAATGGAATCTGGTTAGGATTACTAGAGGTAGCCTCGGGATTGCGAACTTGTCGATTCTTCTCAGCCTCAGTGAGTTGTGCAATAATTGGGATTCCTAGGAGTTTCTGTCCAGTGAGTTGTATAGCGGCAGGAACTGATTCTTCGTTTTTGAACTCAACGTAGCCAACACTGTACGGAGTTAGTAAGTGAGTTGTCTGAAGGGAGTGCAAAGTAAAAAACATACCCTTTAGATCTACCACTGACTCTATCTTTCACAATTTGAGCCTCCTTAACGGGGCCAACCTTTTCAAAGAATGCTATGAGTTCTTTAGTTCTGAGACGAGCTGCTAATTGCTGTACAAAAACGGTGCGTCTGTCTCGTTCATCTTCAGTCAAGGGAGGTGTGCCTTCTCGTTTTGGGCTCCGAGGTCGGCGTTCTTCTCGGGGTTTTTCTGGCTCGTCGCGATCACGGCGGTCACCTCGTGGACGGTAATATCTATCAGGACTTCTGGATCGTGAGCGTTGACGACCACCACCCCTACCTCCCCTATAATAATCTCCATCCCTGCGGCCATTCTCTTCGGGAGTATCTCTGCGGCGACGTGGTCGACGATTATCATCTCTACTTCTGCTTCTGCGCCTACCCTTCGCGCTTCCATTCTCACTTATTGGAGTGGCGGTACCATCTTTCTCGTTTCTGTCTCTGCTGCGAGCCCGGCGCTTTCTATCTCTGTCGCGGTCTCTGCTATCATCGCGAAGTCTATCGCGGTCGCGTCTTTCAATACGCTCGCCCTTGTGACGATCATCGGATTCTTTAGTCTTAGCAGATCCATTTTGCTCGACAGGAGTAGCAGCTGCAGTTGAGTCCAAGAGGGCTTCAACATCTAAGGCAGACATGGTGAAGATTGTTACTCGCCTGAGAGTGGACAAACTTAGTTTTAAAGTTATTGTTTGAATGACTGTTCTGAATATCCGGTACTGGATAATTTATCACAAGAGATAGAATTCCAATGTCGAAATTATGGATGTTTGACAATGAAATGAGAATTTGAGGTGGAATTGCTGTGTCTTCATGAAGTGACTTGTAAAAGTGGCTGGTGCGTGGGAAAATAAGAATTAGTCAGATTTTATTAGCGTCATTTCTTAGTTTGACTTAGTTTGACAATGTCATGTCAATGTCACTTCTCACGTGCTGGAAGTAAACCTAAAAAAACCACTTTTCTGGCTATGGATGGTCCAAATAATCAATGTTTTATTATTAGAAGTGAATCATTAAAGGTGAATCATATAGATTGCTATGTTGAATTACTATTACTATTACTATTGACACAATAATTTTAAAGAATTATTATTGTTTCTCAAAAGTAATAAAGAAATGTGTATTAGGTTATTAGAAAGAATATTGAAAAGGGTATTAAAAAGGGGTATTAAACTACAATACTGCTACAGTAATAAGAGCGGCTGGTGTGCTTCCTGTGTCCAACCTACTCCATAAACGCCGAGACCAAAGTGCCTTTGATATTTTTACATCATCAAAATCATTTCAAACACATCATTATTGGCCATGGTTCCCTAACTCGGCTGCATCATTTATAAATTCATCATCATCCATCTTGAGTTTATATGGTCTTTGGTGGAGGTGGGAGTTCAGTTCCGAAGATACAGTCCCAAAATCGACTGGTGACTCCGAATCCGTTTTCGTAATCCATGAAGTGATGTTGAAGATGATACTTCTTCAACTGTCGCCAGTAAGAAGGCAATGTGCGATGGTGGAGGAAGTAATGTGTCAAATCATAACAGATATAGCCGAAGATTCCTCCGCAGAATACTGCAGTAGCCACATGCCAGTCCCAATAAAACACAGCGTGTGCAAGCTTCCAGAAGGGAATCGCAAGAGCGATAAAGAGAGTAGGAGGCATAACTAGTCGTAATTTGTCCATTGGTAAATAGTGGTGGATACCGTGAAGTAGGAAATGAGCAGTGAGTGATACTCGGTTGTCTGGGAGCCATCTGAAAATATGTTAGCTTAAAAGTTCGTTGGTGAATTGGAAGGAGAGTGTGCATACTTGTCGAGATGGAAGAGAAATCGGTGCATAATATATTCAACCAATGTCCAAAGGAAAAGACCAAAAAGCCAGTATGCTGCTACTCCAGAGGTCCTGTCAAATCCTTTGCTCGCAAGGTATGTACCATAGGCCATAGGTGGAAACCATACCAATGGCACAACCCACCAAGCCGTCTTTGATAGAGGCTCAAGGAAGTTCCCAAATAAAGGCGCAGATTCTCCTCCCTTGTAATGACGAGGTCGATGGACTTGTTCCAAGTAGAACTGTTTGCTGAATCCACCTCGCCAAATTTGCATCAACAATGGCTTGTTTAGGTCGAGGAACTTGTGCGTCTTGTAATCATTCACAAGATCCGTCTCCTTATTTAAATCTTCTGCCGTCGACATACCAGTGCTGGCATAAACTGGCAGATTATTTGCGGATCCATTCTCTTTCAATTCCTTCAAGCCTTCTTGTGTTGATGGGAGTGGAACGATGGTATCTGGTTCTGTAATTTTGGTAGCTGTATCGACCTTATTTGTCGCAACAAATCCAATAAAAGAATCCTCGAGAACGTCATAGGCTGCTTCGGAATGGGTATGCGAGAGCTCGTCCTTCAATATCTGTGTTACGTCCTTGCCAGCGTACTCTAATACCAATTCACCCCCGCCCGGATGGCTGTCAACGAAATCTGTAACATCGAAGACCCTTGTGCCCATTGTGACATAGCAACTCTCTGCGGAATTATGAGAGGCGACCTCAGCCTGGGTGAGGGTTGGAAGGGTTCGAGAAGGAGACATGATCGCGATTCTATCGAATGGGATCGACTAAGAGATTAAAGAACGTAAAGCGCAGAAGTTGTTATCAATATCGGAGGGTCGAATGGGTTGTCTGATCTTTTCGATCTACCTAATAATTTGGGAGGCAGATTGCAAAGAAAGTAGAAAAGGATGGGCACGGGCGTAAACAGAGGAGAGGAGCGGAAGACCCGGATAATAGAGCGGTGGAGTGTGAAGTGCTGTATGTAGGTATGTCTGGTAGGTATGTTTTCGGAGAAGCCACGAATTGTCTTTGAAATTGAGTAGAGGACAGTACAGTGCTGTGAATGATAAATCGCGATCCAAAGGTAGGTATTAGGTAGGAAGGTCGGTAGGTAATGAATGTACTGTACTTATTAGATAGGAGAGTCAAAGGATGACTGGATGACTGACATGCTTTGTCATAAATACCTTCTTCCTTTGAGTAGGTACCTAGGTAAAATTCAAGGAAAAATCATACTGTAACAACAACATATATATTTTAATTGATATTACGAGGGAGGTTGTAATTGATTCGTACGCCTGTCCAAAATAGGTATGTGATGATAATCCCCATGTCTCAGGAGATTAGAGGTCTTTAGCAAAATTTCTTAAGTTTCTTAAGTTGCTAGCTATGCCTAAAATGGATTTTGTAGAGATTTTGTGGATCGAACTGACCATTCAAAGCTTTTGAAATCGATTAATAATCAAGATCCAATTAAATTTCGCTTAGTTTTAGCGTTACGCATTGTTGCTTTTTTCATAATTTTCATAAGAATTGCAAGGGTTAATTGGATCCACAAAAAGATAGCAACATAAGAAACGGTCTTGACAACTTGTCAAGGCCGTTTCTTACGTTGCTATCTCCCAAATAGGCAGGCTACTTTCCCAAAAGGGTTTAACTCAAAGCTTGGACTTTCGGTTAAAATTTAAACTTTTGAAAGCTATGCCTATTTAAATTTAGCTTCGAAAATCTATACCTATTTGGGGGCCACTAGAGTTAGCTAGCTTAGAAAATCTAAGAAATTTTGCTAAATCCCTCTATTCTGTTGAAAAATCGAGCCACACCAAATTTGAAGATACCAGGCCGATCCGATCTTCAGGATAACTGGCGGGTACACACATCATGCAGAAATTATAATTGGAAATTGGAAATTGGATCCTTCTCGGTAATGGTAATCTGTACTTCTGTACTCCGTACATATAATCACCACAATCACGTGAGACCCATAAAGTTCAATTCACATGATCACATTCACATGGATGGATCAACGGCGGGGTTTTTATTCAGGTCGTCAGATGTGGCTCATTATCTTGGCAAGGTTAACTTACAACCATTGCAGTTTTGCTACTCTTCTTCTTTTATAAAAAAACATACAAAACCATAGATTGAAGATAACTTCATAACTTTGCAACACAAAATGGCTTTCTTAACGCCCAGCACTGGGTCGTTTTTACTCATAGCATGCATTTTGCTTATTGTTCTTCCTGCCCCAGCAGCAGCTTTTGGTGCCGGTAACATTCCCAGCATATCCAATATCGAGGGCAAGAACTTTCGTCATGGGGATATTGAGGATATGCTCAAGACGGTTGCGTTCATTAAGGGTCATAAGTGGACAAGTATGATGATCAAGAGGGTTTACTTTGGTAACTGGTTACGGGATTATTCTCAGGCGGTTGATGTAGGAAGTTTGAAAGGAGTATCAGCACCTACTATCCGCATCTTGGTATGATGATAACCTCTCCAATATCATTCCTGCGTTTACTCATTCTTCATAGGTTTGGGTTTTGAGTTTCTTGTCATTTGGCTATGCTACTGCAGAATTTGAGGTCACAGAAGAACGTCTTGGCGTTTATAGACCCGAAGAACATATCGATAACCCAAAAGGTTATGCCGACAATCAGGATGCAAGAACATTCGACCCTAGACTCCGTGGTCCTATTAACCCAATGGAGCTTGAGGTTGACCCACATTCAGGTATGAAGAATTATATTGCCAACGAAAGTGGAGGTTGGGCCACTAGTGCTGGTTATGTCAAATTCAGCTTTGCAAGAAGTATCCATTTTGGTAGAATGTATACTAGTGGCTCTCATGGCAAAGGCAAGGAAGAAGATCTCTGTGAAGCCCTTCGATGTCTTGGACAAGCCCTACACTGTATGGAAGACTTTGGAGCGCACACAAATTATTGCGAGTTAGCCTTGAGAGAATTAGGATATCGTGATGTATTTCCTCATTGTGGTGCCAATACGCAGATTAATATTCGTGGTCACCATGTTTATCCTTTGGTCACAGGTACATTCGGTGCTGTTGATTTCTTGCATTCGGTTCTTGGCGAAGCAACAGATCATTTCACCCAAACCGAAGTTGAAGAAATGGATCTTGCTTTAGGTGGAGCGCAAAAGGCACAACAAAGTGGCGGTGGCGATGGTCAACGTGGGTTGTTTGGATCTGGAAGTGGGGGTTCGGACTTTGTAGGCCTTCTCTCTCAAATACCCGGTATGGGAGGAGGATTAGCAAGTACTGCACGAGATCTTCAAGCTCAATCGGCCGCTCAAGAATACCAAAACTCAAATCAACGCACCAGAGCTGATGGAAACACTTTCAATGCTCCACCTGGCTCCATAGGTGGCCCTCCAGGTCCAGGTGTTCCAGGAATGAGCGCAGACTTTGATCCGGTTGCAACTGCGAAGAAGATTTATCCAATTCTCGAGTTTAGAGATAAGGTCGTCAGAGCGATTAACAGCACAATTGCCAAGATCCCTGGTCTTGAATCATTGGTCGAGAAGATCAGTGAGACTTTGACTGTGTTCATCCTATCTTTGCTCGCACCATTTGTTCGACCTATCATCAATGCAGTGTCTGATAGCTTGAAGAAGGGTTCTAGTACGGTTGTTGAAGCTAGTGCAAACTCTCAATTTGAGCCATGGAACGATCCAAATTGCACCGATCCAACTCATTCCATGCTTTCCAAGGATCATTTTTCTAATATGTTGAATTCATGTGCTGGGAGAGTGGCTTCAACTATCTTACAATACGTTACACCGTAAGCTTCCTTCCTATTCCCATAATTGCAATAGAATTACTAAACTTCTTTAGTCGCATACTCTATGCTTGGCAGAATCCAGGTGTTCCCGTCGATGAGGTTATGAACGATATTCTACGTACATTTCATCATCCAGCTCTCCGCGACGAACACGTTGAAATTCACAAGAACATGTTTAATACCGTGAAAAATTGGATTAACGAACAGCCAAATGCCCAAAGCTTAAACCACCTCTTGAATTCAGAATCCGTAAAAGCCGGTCGAAATCACTCTGGCTCAGATCAACACGATCATAACCATGGTGCTCTTGGTGGCCATGGCAAAACCTCAGGATCTATCTGGACGGAAATTAAGAACAGAGACCTAGGAGCAATGGAGGGGTTGGATACTAAACCATCATACATAAACCCTTCCCCAATCCCAGGTTCCCCAGGAAGACAACATGCCACCCCAAATTATGGATACGGAAACACGGGTCCTACAGAACCACCTCAAGTTGGGAGTGGCTATCTTGTACCAAATTATCAACAACAAGGTGGATATGCACCCCAACAGCCTGCACATCAACAATATGGAGGCTATGAACAACAACAGCAACCGTACAGTCAACAATATGGAGGTCCCCCGCCTAACAACTACGAGCAAGGACCTCCACCAGGAGGCTACTGGAACCAAGGGCCCCCTCCTTCTGATCAATGGAGTCAACAAGGGTCACATACTTCTGGACCATGGGGTCAGGCACCTCCTCCAAATCAATATCCTCCTCAGCAGGGATATCCGAGTCAGGAATATCCGCCTCAACAACCTCCTTATGGTGGGCAAGGTGGGTATCAGTATCCGCATAGTGGTGGTGGTGGTGGTGGTGGATATGGAGGCTATTGAAGTAGTGTTCAACAATTTCATTTCATTTGGCTTGGTGTGGTGTGGTTTTCATTGCAATGTGTGCGGGTTGGCGAGAAAGTTCGTGCGGGGAAAATGATGACTAAGGGATAGAGGATGGCAGAAACGAAGCTCAAATGAAATATTGATATTATGCATTATGTGTTATGATTGGATGGGTAGCCTCAGATATGAAGCTGCATATGCGATGATTCATGATGGGATTATGAGAAATCTAGGTAGTTTTCACCAGAGAATACATACGTTCATTACCAACTAGCTTATAAGGTCTTGGCTCATCATCTCAAACTTTGAGTTCTATATATCTCATCTTACTGTATATACTAAAATTGGAACTCCGGATATTGTGAATATACCCCCGTAAGGTACCTATCTATCCCATACACATCTCAATGTAGTCTGTACGAGCTATTTTATTTTTACCATCAAGTTTCCTTTGGTGATAGATAGATAGTCAATGGTCCTTGAATTCCTTCCTATCTGCCTGTCTGTCTGTCTGTCGATCAGACAAATTGGGCATCTGAAACGGCCCTTAACAGATTCGTTTGGTTTAATGGCCGAATACCTACCTACCTTACCTACCTGGCTTTAGTAAGAATGCTTGAATACCTAATTATCTCTCGTTCTTTTGAGTATGAGTATGAGTATTGATATTCTATTTATTTATATTTACTCCGCGTTTGTGTTTGTGTTTATGTTTAGGAATGTAATTTTTGTTGTATGGATACTGGATTGTATGGATACCTTGATGGAGATGAGGTGATTTATGGATTATAGATAGGTGATATAGTAGTGTAGTAGGGTATATGTGGGTAATTATTTTGAAATTTTTGGATCGTATATGGTATGTAATGATAGTGATGATGATGAAGTATGTGTTTCTATCTCATGTTGCGTACAGTGCACAAAGATATGTGCTCGTTATAACTTATACGCGGATGAAAATCTCGATAGTGAGGAAGAGGGAGAGGGAGGGAAGAGTGGAAGGTAATGTAATATCAGTCAGTGATGGGGTTAAGTATACGCCCGCTTCTCATCAGGCATGTATATGGGATTTCAAATTCATGTTATATATTCCAATAAATGATTAGGTTTTACTGTATATCATTACAGTAGTAAAAACATATTGACACACTGGAATTCGATATGATACATGGATGGAAGATGCAGAATTCAAGCTCTAGGAAATATAACTTTCATCTCTGATATCTCTAACATGCATATTATAAAACACCTCATTGATTACCCGACAACTGGGAATCCATAGATCTGATTTTAGTAAGCTTGTTGCATAAATCACGTCGGTATATGGAAATCGCTTTATGTATCAGCAATCAGATAAAAGAACTATGCTGAAGAGGAAAGAATTCTCTTGAAGAGATCACTACCTTATAGAATGGGTGATCACACGACTAGCTGGAGCTACATGGCATTCAGTAGGCAGGGGCCTAGGCATAACAAAGTGAGGTTTGCTTCCATGTCACTGACTGTAGGTAGTATATAAAGCTTGTTAGTATTTTGTAACTCTGCAGTCATTACATCACCTAGTCTAAAAAGGAACAATACTAAGCTCGAAGGCCTACCTAGTTTACGTGATTCGGCACGTGAATTAGATCCACAGATTAATCAAAGTTGCCCATTTTGGTTATCCATATTGTTGTTGGTATTCACCATGGCTTATGAAGACGGAATTATACTGTAGTATGTATCATATTGAGTTTCGGCTTATTTTCTAAAAACTACATTATGGTTTGAACTCGTGTGTATATGTGCGTACCGCTAGCACATGCGCTAGCTGTACAGTACCTGAATCACATGATTATCTCAACAGTTATAGATCAGGTACCTTGTTGTACTCCTAGTCTACCGTGGACAACCTTAGATCATCGTCAATAATACTAATACGAGCGTGGGAGGGCCCACAGAGCCTGAAACGTCAGATATACTAAAGTAGGTAGCTTGATCTTGAGGGGAAGGAAGGCGCACACACCCCTCCTCCTTTCCCCAAGCGTCCGAAGATATTAAAATAACCGATGCAGCAAAATCGAAAGTTTCCGCTTTTGAATGCGATCTACGTAGTAGGTAATAACCAAATCCATATGATAAATTATGTAAACCGATTGCAGTAAGATGAATGGATCGGTTTTTTGCTTCTGCCCCGAAACCCTTTTACTTCGTTTCAGGCATTACCAGCTTATTGTACTCCTAGCCTAACAACCTGAGACCGTTATCTGTACTTTTTCTAGCTCTACCAGACGTGAGGATTTCGGGGCTCGCTTAATCTTAATCAATGAGGTGTTTTATAATATGCATGTTAGAGAAGAGAAGAGATAAGTGCAACTCATACCCTACTTTTATTAATCACTACCACCACACGATGCTTTCACCTGGAGTGATGCCAACAATAGAATATATAGAACTTCAGTATTTCAATGTATTTTCATAATTACATAGGTAAGATTACCTAGGTATTGAATACAATATATATATTAGTATGGTGTAACACCAACACGCCTTAATATCAGCCATTATAATACCAACTTCAAGTTATACTTCTCTCATCACCGGATACCTAATATAGAGTGCGTATATATATTATATTTCAACGCACCTGCTCTGCGAGTCCTAAATATACTATAATAACTATGAATCAGTATCGCAGGGAAGGAGTGAAGAGGAAGGAGGAAGTCTAAACTGATACGGGTATGTATCGTGCGGTTAGCGGAAGGGGATTCTTTTGTCCACGATCAATGAATTCTAGATGTGCTATACCGTGTGCACCGATTGATCTGCGGGGGTTAAAATTCCATTTCCATCTGTGTGGATTCGGCGGTGTTGGGGCAAGAGTTAAAGTGATGATGATGATGATGATAATGATGATGAATATAGTATAATGTAGAAGTGATTGTAATTAGGTGGGTAATCTTGAGAAGTAATATACTAAACAATTAGATGCTCGATAGCTCGACCCACTTTGGGTATTTTGTCTCGAAAAAGCCTGCTGGTTGGTCGAATTACGTACATAGTACTTTACCTTCATTGATGCTTAACGCCGAGTGTTCTTTCCTCCAATACCCTCTATACGAAAGAGCCATCGTGTTTGGTTTATCTCCCAAATACACACAACACCTATGTAGGTGGATGACTGGCAAAGAATTACGAGGCTATCTAAATATCACAACGGCCGGACACAATTCATAGACCCAATACCGAAGACTGAGAAAGTAAACCAATTGGAAGGTAGGAAATTCACAAGTCCATTCGGAAGCCACTTACTATTCCAACGGCTTCAAGGCTAATTGAAACTAGATGCTATAGTCTATGGACAATTATTTCATAACACACCAAATCCGCCATCTAATTGGTAATGATCGCCAACTATGAGTCGTAGTATGGAAAGTAAGCCAATGGGATGAGGAAGAGGACACTTCTAAATTTTTAGTTAACAATTTTATGCGATACCGATAAAAGGTATCTACTTTCTAACCGGATTGAGAAAGTTGATTAATTGCCACCGAGATCATTTTCTTCAGTCGATATACAAATAGAGGAGACCTGGGCATATAAGGGAGAGGAAATCCCCAAGTTCCACTGTTCTTTTCATCATCTGTAACATTGTCATCCTTTCAAGTTGAACATAATTTCATACTCCGAATTAAATTCAAACATTCAGAAGTGACAATATGGAATCCTACAAGAACAGAGCAGGTGCTAACCACCAAGCGATGCCTAACTACTCTCAATCCTCCGCCGGTCCTTCTAGATTGGCGAGACAGGCCGTACCTTCCGTCAGTGAAGATGGGATGGAGGGTTGCCAGGAGAGTGCGGATATGTTTTCCTTTCCTTCGTCCTCCTCCTCATCTAGATGGAAGAGAAAGGGAGTGTACGTGAAGGAGGAAGATGAGGAGGAAGATAAGGCCTCATCTAGATGGAAGAGAAAGAGGGTGGAAGTGAAGGAGGAAGATGAGGAAGAAGATAAGGCCCCATCTAGATGGAAGGGAAAGGAGGTGGATGTGAATGAGGATATGGTTTCCTTGCCTTCGTCCTCCTCCTCATCTAGATGGAAGGGAAAGGGGGTAGAAGTGAAGGAGGAAGATGAGGAGGAAGATGAGGAGGAAGACGAGGAGGAAGACGAGGAGGAAGACGAGGAGGAAGACGAGGAGGAAGACGAGGAGGAAGACGAGGAGGAAGACGAGGAGGAAGATGAGGAGGAAGATGAGGCCCCATCTAGATGGAAGGGAAAGGGGGTGGACGTGAAGGAGCAAGATTCGATTGACCTCGACGCCAAACACATGCAGCCAAGAATAGCTTTATTCATACGGGCTTACCCTAACGATAGCTATCCTTACTACTTCACATCCCACGCCTTAAAATACACCGAGGTATATGAACACCTCACGGTAGAAAAAGTAAAGGAATTCGACCTAAAGGCGTACTGGAAAGATTGCACCTTGATTGAGAGCAATGGTCGTAAGATGCTCTGTAACAAGGTGACAGGAGATATGAGGGCACCAAGAGCGTTAGATGGCACGAGCCGTACCTGGTGCTGTGGCAAACCTCCTCAGTGTGACGGACATGAGGATGATGAATGGGATAGTGACAATTGGGACTGTTGGGAGGGAGTGAAGGAGGGAGGGAGGGAAGGGGAGGAACTTGAAGAAAAGTGAAGTAGAGGATAGGAATAAATAAATGAATGAATAGATTCTCAGGGAAGTTGAATCGATAGGAAAGAAGGAAGAAAGGAAGAAAGAAAGAAAGAAAGAAAGAATAAAAGGATTTTGTAATTTTTGTAATTATTCAAAGTATTGGAAGTATTCTCGAAAGTATTCTTATAAGTAGATATTGAAATTATCATCATCATCATCATCATCATAAAACAACGAAATCCAATCCAATCCAACCCAATCCCGAAGAAAAGAATGAATAGAAACCCCCCGATGGAAAAAGAGAAACAAATAAAGGTTTATTTGGAATATAGTATCATGATATGATATGATATGACATGACATGACATGGCCATTCCCAACCTATATGATAAAATAAAAAGTTAACCCTAGGTACTGAAAACCCAAGTCCAAGTCCAAAACCCGACCTATCCTCATCGAAAAAAGAAGGAAAGAAGGAAAGAAAGAAGAAGAATCCTTCCTTACAACAAACAAACATACACACATACATACATACCCGTACTTATCCCCATCCATCCACCCACCCATCCATCCCTCCCTCCCTCCCTCCCTCCCTCCCAAGTCGAGTAAGGCGAGTAACTCATTTCTCAATCCCCACTTGCGAAAATTCCTCCTGATCATGACAATCACAATACTATAACCATATCATATATTGCCCTCCCCCCCTCCCCCCAAAAGAGAAGGA
>JANPYM010000005.1:1068439-1168950 GCA_025890175.1 Ciborinia camelliae
AAAATTTTCTTCTTCGAGCGGTTTTTTTTTTTTTTTTTCATTTTTTCTTTCGCTTGAGTCACAGTGTGCGGACTCCTCTCTAGCTACTAGATACCTAGGTAGGTATGTAGACTCTATGGTATGGGTATGGGATGGGAGAGATGGTATGGTATGATATGATAGGTGCTGTTAAGGTAGGTAGGTATAATATAATATGGGAGAGATATTAGAGATACTAGAGATAATTACAGATGCAGATACAGATGCAGATGCAGATACAGATGGTGGATGGTGGATGGTGAATACCTACCTACCTACCTATCTGAAGAAAGGAAGGAACTTTAAGAACCTTAGAAAGTGCAAATTATCAATAATATTGATGGTGCAAAGTTCTTCGCCTCCAGATAGGTAGGTAGGTAGGTAGGTAGGTACCTCCAGGGCTAGGTAGGTGGGGATCCATCTACAACCGAAAAAAGAAAAATGTTCACGCGGGCATTATGATTGATTAGATGGATTACTAGGTACTACTGCATATGTTAATTATTCGTTAATAGGTAAGGTAGGTAGGTAGGTAGATATTATGGGGAATATCCGATCATATTTCTTCTTCATTTTTTCATTTTCCCCCCCCCAAGGTCTAGAATCCCTCATCCCACATCCCAAATTTAGAAAAAGGATACATACAGTCAGTATATACGAAAAATTGGATTTTTTTTCTTCTTTCACCAGTGCCGGGTCTCGAATCGGGAATTTTTTTACTCTTGACCCGGACCCTCTACTCTCGACTCTTGAGTATTGAAGGTACATACATACATACATACATACATACGTACATGCAAATATACATATATATATATATATATATATAATATATATATTCGAACTTCGAACTTGAATCTTTGAGGTACATTGTAAAATACCTAGGTGGGTGGGTACCTTGCATTTTGCATCGCGACTCGAGAGTCGAAAGTGGCATTGCAAATCCATCCATGCATGGTTTTGCTGATTTTGATTTGCGTGGTACAGGTACAGACAGTAGGTACCTACCATCTACCTACCATCTACCATCTACCATCAAGTAGCGAAAAATTTGGTTGGTTGGTACAGTACCTAACGAATGAATAAAAGAAAGAAAGAATGATATTTGAAGTATCTGCGATTCTGTTCCGTCCACAAGTACTCCATCCACAAAATGTCTCAAAATGTCATATACATACATATATGTATATATATATATATTGGGCAAAAAAAGAGAGGAAAAGAAGGTGGGTAGTTAGGTTAGGTAGCAAGATGAGATTACCGTGAAGCCCTGTCGAGTCTCGACGGTTAGGTTAGGTTAGGTCAGGTCAGGCCAGGTCAGGTTGTGGCAGATGCGATGCGATCGATGCCCAATACCTAGGTATGGGTTCTAGAAGCCAACCTAGGGTACCACCTACTAGTAGAACGTACCAAACAGACAGAGTAATAAGTCTGTGCTCTGTATATAAAAGATACCTAGGTAGGTAGGTATGTACCTATGATATGCAAAGACAAATATGATTAGAGATTAGAGATTCGGTATATAAAGCGAGAAGATAGAGAAAATACCGAGACATCGTATGTGACCTTTCTTTACATTTCTCTTTATATTTCTGAGTTCTCACGAGGGATAAGATCATAAGAAAAACCAAACCAAACCCAAATAAATTTTCGGTCGAGGTGGGTTAATAAGTGAAGTTAAACCGGCGCTGAGAACCAGAGACGAAAGGGGTTAAAGAACCGAGTGCAAAATAAAAATCAAAATAAAAATCCATAGGATCCTCATCTTCATCAATATTGTAATTGTTCTAGAAGGGAGGGACCTGAGGTCTTGTGGGGTGATGCCGTGAAAGGATTGAAAAGTAAGGTAAGGTAAGGTAAGGAACAGGGGATGGATGGATAGATGGATGGATGGATGGATGATAAATAGAATACCTTTGTATGCAGTTAAAATGCTTATCCGCGGACTCGTTCCCATCAATCCATGTTCTTTGGGTGGAATTACCTATTGGGGACCTCGAGAGCAATGGGCATGCCGCACGGTCTTTGGTTCCAAATTCCAATAATAATAATATAGGCACTGAGGTACTTAACTTACTGAATCCATGATATGATTTGATATGATTTGATATGATTTGATATGATTTGATATGATTTGATATGATTTGATATGATTTGATATGATTCGATTCGAATCGGTACTCCGGCAGTCAATTTAGTATTTGATTGATATGTTTCTGATTCTTCTATTATTGGTGTTTCTATTGGTGTTTCTCCCAGAATAGAAATAAGAAATAGAAAGGTTAATGTTAATTGGAAATCCAAAAGTCTGGGCTACCCGAGCTGGAGTAGGGTAGGACGGGAGGGAGAGGGAGAGCGAGACTTAGACGAATGAGGAAATCCCGTCGGATGTCCCAATTGGGTTGGACTTGATATTTCCGGGGCCCCAAACCACTAGGTAAGGTATGCTATGCGATGTGGAAAGTTGGGGGGCGGAGTGAAAGTCTCGACGCAAAGATGGTTTCGTACCTCATGATTGTTTGGACATTGATGGATGGACGAGGCTGTGATGGATGGAATTCTGGCGTGGTTTTGCATTTTGTATAGCCTCTCGAGGGTTTTGATAGTTGAGAGATGGATGGATGGATGGATAGATGGAGATAGTTCGGTATTTCTCTTCTGTAACTTTTATTAATTGAATTCAATTGTGCATGGACGATTAAATGAACGGTTTTTCAATGTTCATGTCTTTAATATTAGTTTTGGGTTCCCATATTGGAACTTTAGAGTTGATTTTAGACGCGAGGCATTGGACTGTGCTGGAAGGACACTTGAAGTAATTTTGTACCGAGTACCGAGTAACCAAGGTGTACTCGTGGACACGGGAGTCATTGAGTTTTTTTCTCAGGGAACCAAGAGAATGGGGAAAAGGGGGGGAAAATCTTTGAGTTGTGATGTTTGAAAAGTTGAGAGTTCTGGAGGAGAAAGGAAATTGATCATAGTCAATTTTGTGGGGGTTGTTAATGGTGTAAAAGTAGAAAATGTGGTTTTCTTGTAACAAAATCAAAATGTCGAAACAAATGTGTTTGCTCTTAATGAGTATTAGAAGATTGAACAATTGAAATGTTATATCATGATATTCTTTCTTGTGAATGAGTAGGTAGATCTTTTTGCCTCCCATTAGATCTGATTTCATTAATAGCAGAAGTTGGTATGTCGGTATATGTTGTATGATGAAATTTGAAATGTGAATATTGAAATGATATCAACAATTGATGTAAAACGGAATAACTTGAAAAAACAATGGGGATATGATGTTATGTATACGTACTCGATCGAGTAGGATGGAGAGATAGAGATCCGATTTCGTATTTCTCGATCATTCAAAAGATGGATATTTCATCATGACCCTCCAAGAAAAACCTGTTATCATTCCAAGGTACGTAGACAGAGATAAGACTTTGGTTCACCGTTGAGGCGTTTCCAACAACGTCGTTTCGATTGTGTTGGATGTTTAATGTTATTTCCTACTCCGGCTGTACCAGTTCTCCAGGTACAGGAAGATTTGCAGATTTCCAAGGTTGCAGTTCAACATCCCCCGCCTCAAGTATACACAGCCACAAGTAATAAAGATTCTTCTGGGAGAGACCTGTCAAAGCGATACTGGTAAAGCATCAGCAACTAGATGAACGAGAGGCTAGAACAGTCACTCGTAAAAGAATAGTGGAGCTGGCAGTGTAGATGTTGGAGCCCAAGAATGCAAACGGAATGACATGGGTTTAAAAATGTTCCACATGTGACTGATATGCACGTTGTAAATAATAAGTTGCTTGTTGCTTGCGGTACGTCCCTGGTAGGTAGTAAATGTAAATGTAATGCAAGCATGGATGAAAAAGAGTTTACCGGAGGGGCAAAAAGAACGCACGGATCTTATTAGTCTCTTCGAAGTTCGAACGGTAACGGTCTCTGGAGTCTGGTCTGCGGTCTCGAGGAAGCACACCCGGGCAGCTACATGGATATTTCTATAGGGTGACGAACCACTGGGCGGTAAAATATCTACATTCCATTTCACACGACGGAAATAATTCTTCCGTTTTGATAGAACACGCCTCGAACATTTTGGAAAGACCATCTGGGCAGTCAGACAGGCAGTGCATGATGTATAAAACCGTTCAATACATGAATTGTATTGTATTATCAAGAGAAAAAGTGGGTTGAGAATGCCTATGTATGTAGGTAATCAAATGGAAGAAAAGAAAGAAATGAAATGAAGAAACGAGAGAGGGAGACGACGCACAAAACCGCGGGGGGACCATCCGTCAGCGGAATGATGATACCGGGCATTGGCAAGAGAATTGATCATTTTACCTACCTAGGTTATTTTGTCCTGCCCTGCCCCGCCAAACTAAATAAGAGCTTCTAGATATATTCGATTATTACCTAGTTACTGTAACAATATCACATCTAGACCTACCGAATGACAAGCACCTAGGATCGATCTAGTACCTTTCCAGTAGCAATTAGACCTTTCCGTACCCATCTAGGTAAAAGAGACAAGTTATTAGTATAGTTTAGTTTCCTAAAGTATACTAATAACTTGTCAATCAACATCCTAGCTCCCTCGTTCCCTAGTTTAGTAGTGGGGTGGAAGGTACCTCCACCTCCATGAATTTTCGCTGATCTTTTATTCTGTCACATGTCGCCCTGGAAAACTGGGTCGTATTCTATGCAAGTTTCTGTGCAGCGTTACATGGCTCAGGTGAAGAAGAGATATTGTGGGCATTTACCATGAACGGTGAGAGGATAGAATCTTAACCCAATATTCACACCAGCAATGGTCAATTTGCTACCAGATTTGCATCAACACATCCCCAAATCCATCGCTTTTTAATTTTAGTAAAATTAATTTGGGCTGCTCAGGAAACTCTCTCCCTGCTTGCCAAGTTCCATCGTGGCCCATGCTAAAAGTCTGATTGCTGCGAGTGACTGGGCCGCGCGGGATGGATTTTCCCATCTCCATCCGTGCATTGGTTCTGCCCAAAAAAGTAACCCTGGTAATGAATTTTGAAGTGAGTCGTGACCTAAAAAGAGAGGGAGAGAGGGAGAGAGGGAGAGAGGGGGCCCCGCCTCACATGGCAAACCAAACCAACCCAACCCAAGGAAAGGAAAGACGTAAAGATGTGAGAAGGAAAAGACGGAACCTCCGACGAGCTAATCCATTAATCCATTTCCTAGGGAACCATATTATTTGACAATCCAATTTTTATATTGAGCTAATGAAAGAGCTAATGAAAACTTTACTTGCAAACTTTACTTTGCATCTTCTAACAATCATAATGGACGTGAACGAGAGGGTAATGAGAATGACAGGGTCTGAATGATAATACTTTTAATGGTCAAAGTTGAATGACCTAGGTACTTAAATGAGTCTGGAATGCCGACTCTTCCATCTATTATTATTTATTCAATATCCAATACCTTCTCCAATACCTTCTCCAATCCCTTCTCCAATCCCTCCAGCTTCTTCTCCAATATTTTCTTAATTGGTCCCTTTAAATTCTACCTATCTGTTGATCTTTTTTCCGTAAATCCTCAGCCTCCCCTCTCTCCCCCTCAACTCCACCTGTTTCTTAAGATATCATATAACTAGAGGGCTCTCCCCTCGCGCCTCCTCTTCCTTCCTTTCTTCCCGCAATCAATCAAACCCTTCTTCATTCCACGACCGCACTCCACTCCCGTACTCCCCATCTTCCTATAATTATCCTCATATCCCCCCTCCATTCCATCTTCCTTCCATATAAAACCAACCAACTTCTCAAGAATCATTTCATTGCGGCTTCTCCTCATAATACCCCGTCAACCTTTCCTTTTTACAATACCCATTGTCCCTTTATATCCCTAATTTTACATACCCACACATTCCCATCATGATGATGCATCCCACCCCACCGCCTCAGATCCCACACACTGCTATCGACAGCTTCAAATACAGAAGAGATGCCGAATATAGAAACATCGATGTTCCAAGAATTGAGAACCCTGAATATGTTGAGCATATCGAGGAAACAAAAGTAAATCTACCAGAGGATGTGGCTGAGACTGAGGAGGAAGAACAAAAACAATGGTTCATTGGTAGTATTGATCAAGGCACAA
The DNA here is from genome assembly GCA_025890175.1 of Ciborinia camelliae. Taxonomy (NCBI): domain Eukaryota; kingdom Fungi; phylum Ascomycota; class Leotiomycetes; order Helotiales; family Sclerotiniaceae; genus Ciborinia; species Ciborinia camelliae. The sequence goes on from JANPYM010000005.1 coordinate 1,074,590, forward strand.
CTTCTACAAGATTTATTATTTTCAATGGGGAAGGACAACCTGTGGCAATGCACCAGCATGAATTCGAAAACATGTATCCCGAGTCCGGGTAAGTTTTGATTCTTCCGCTGTTCTTACTGGATCAAATGGCTAATGATACTCTTTCCGCAGATGGCATGAACATGATCCTCAAGAATTGGTCAACTCGGTGGATGAGTGTGTAGAGAAGGCGACAGAGAAGTTCCTCGCATTGGGACACAAAAAGTCCGATATTAAAGCTATTGGAATCACCAACCAACGTGAAACCACTATTTGCTGGGACACAAATACTGGAGAACCTTTATACAATGCCGTTGTTTGGGCCGATACTCGCACCACAGGTCTTGTGCGCGAGCTCAAGGATTCAGAGGGATCAGATGAAATCCTTCAATTGTGCGGTCTGCCGCTGTCCACATATCCCTCCAGTGTCAAGCTTTTGTGGATGTACCGAAATGTTGAAGCTATCAAGAATGCATACGATGAAGGAAGACTATCTTTCGGAACCGTTGACTCTTGGTTGATTTACAAACTCAATGGAGGAAAGGAAGGTGGCATTCATGTCACAGATACCACAAATGCTTCTAGAACTATGTTCATGAATCTCCACACATTACAATACGACGACAAACTCCTCAACTTCTTCCAACTCGACAGGAAAAACGTTACCCTCCCAAAAATCGTTCCATCTTCCGACAAAGAAGCTTTTGGTAAAATGGCCTATGGTCCTCTAGAAGGAACCAGAATTACCGGCTGTCTAGGAGATCAATCATCTGCCTTAGTTGGTCAATGTGGTTTCAAACCCGGACACGCAAAGAACACATACGGAACTGGTTGTTTCCTTCTCTACAATGTTGGCACCAAGCCTGTAGTATCAAAATATGGTCTCTTGGCTACTGTCGCATATGATTTCGGCAATGGTAGAAAACCCGTCTACGCTCTTGAGGGTAGCATTGCCGTTGCAGGTTCCGGTGTTAAGTTTTTGATGAACAACTTGGGATTCATTGCCCACTCTAGCAAGATCACTGAGTTGGCAGAGACCGTCGATGATAATGGTGGCGTGGTATTCGTTACTGCTTTCTCTGGTCTATTCGCACCATACTGGATTGATGATGCCAAGGGAACACTTTTCGGTATCACTCAACATACAGAACGTGGTCACATTGCCCGCGCCACCCTCGAAGCTACCTGTTTCCAGACCAAAGCTATCCTCGATGCTATGGAGAAGGACTCCGGGCACAAACTTGGAGGACTTGCTGTCGATGGTGGCATGTCTAATTCCGACCTCTGCATGCAAACACAAGCCGATGTCCTCAACATCCCAATCAACAGACCAGTCATGCGCGAAACAACTGCCCTTGGTGCCGCGATCGCCGCAGGTTTCGCAGTGAATATCTGGAAGGAGTTCGAAGAACTTGAGGGGATCAACCGTGATGATAGAGCCATCTTCAAGCCTCAAGTTAAGCCAGCTAAGAGTGCACGCATGTTCAAGAAGTGGGAACAAGCAGTCGAGATGAGCAGGGGATGGGTTTTACATGACGAGGATGAGGAAAATGATGATGACATTGATTAAAATGGCTTCAACAAGAATACTGCCAATGAAATGGGGATGGGGGCGAGATGGAGGTAATGGATCATTCAACCGGGATGTGAATAGATATGGGGAGAAGAGGAAGACATTTGGATATACCCCAGGATGATTAATTGCATCGATGCACAGAATGTGGGGCTTTTTGGGATTTGGTGTTGGGTGCTTGCTTGCTTTTTGGCGCGCGGTTGGATCGGATACTCTTTTTGGCGATGGGCGTCTTTTTATGGGCACGGAAGACTGTTTGTAGCATATACATGATGGGGTTTGGGCTGGAAGCGTGCTCGGATTTGGATTGCGATATAGGTTAATGGGGGTGGGAGGGTATAATGATGTCTATGAATAATAAAAATATCAAAATTTATCCAAAATCTCTATCTACATCTTGGATCGTTTTGTGTATTGGATGAGTGCTATGCATTGATTGGTGCCTGTGTATCTCACTCAGATGAATGTGTGATTACAAAATCTTGATTCTTGGTTCTAGAAAGGCAGAAAGAAAGTTTACTTGATTGAAATTTTGGATGGTTGTAAAGATTGAAGATTGAAGATTGAAGATTATTATCTCTCTCTTTGTGTCTCTCTCTCTCTTTGTGTCTCTCTCTCTCTCTCTCTCTCCTCTCTGGGCAGTTTCATTCCCGAGTCTTGTTATATCCACCTAGGTCTCTATATCTGAAAAAAAATCTTGGCCTTCAATCGTATTTGCATTTGCATTTGCATTTGCATTCGTATTTGTATCCACATCCGCATACGCATAAGCATACGCATTGTAATATTTCCCAACTAGTAATTCAAGTGATTTATATCTTCTTCGCTCGATTCATTCCCTCGGTTTCCTCGATTCCTCTTGCTCGCTTTACCCATCTCCCTACACAGCCCACGCGACTCACCCAGCCCACCCCCCTCACGCCCCTCACCCCCACAGCGGCGCGGTAACCTCGACGGCGCGCTCGACGACGGCCCTGACCCTCTCGCCAAAAACGCGATTCGCACACTCGACCTCCAGATCCTCGAGCCAGATCTTCGCCTCCATCTTGTCGACCGCGATGCAGATCCCCGGGACCGGGATCCCCAGCTTGTGCAGGCGCGCGAGCTCTTTTTCGTGGGTTGTGGGGGAGGAGGGAGAGGAGGGGGAGGGAGAGGAGGATGGGGAGGGAGAGGATACTCGGGGGATGGAGATGGGGGTTAGATTGTCGGCGCCGAATTGCGCTTCGAGGAACATGAAGAGGCGCTCGAGACGCTCGGTGGGGGAGAGGTTCGCGTGGGGGTTGCGGGGATGGGGGGTGTGGGAATGGGAGTGTGGGTTTTTGCTTGAGGATTCTGTGGGTTGTGTTAGGGTTTTCTATTTTTTTTTTCTCTTTTTTTTCTTTTTTGATATGAATGGGGAAAGAATAAGAGGAGAAAGGAAAGAAAGAGTAAGGGGATAGGGGAGGTATTAACATACGTTTAACAGCCGCCGGACTACTCTCTACGGAATAAAGCACCGCCATAATAGCATCTGCAATCCCATCATTCAACATATTCCCCTCCCATTCCAATTCCACCTCTCCATTACTTCGATACCTCACCGTCACACATCCCATAACCAAATATGCAGTTACGGCATTCGTATTTGCGATTTCCTCATCGGCTTCTTCGTCGGATGATCCGTTCATATGACTATCCCCATTGCCATTTCCATTTCCATTTCCATGTGAATGTTTCTGTTGCCCTCTACTCTCAGGCAACTCATCGATTTTCCCAAACGTGCCTTCCAGCGCCCACCTAATAAGATCAATACCCGCCGCACTAAGTGTCATACGTTGTTTACAGGTAATGGTAGTAGTAGTCAAACCAGCATACTCTCTCAAATCTTCCGGGGCCATCAACGACATTTTGAAATCGTTTTGCACCAGCACACCTGTGATGATTTGGGTTGAATCGGCAGGTGGAGGATTATTTGCCAGTTTTCCGACGACTTTGGCGGTTTTGGAAGTCATGAAGGGGATGCGTAAGGGTTCGCAGTTTTTGGGGGAGAAAACTTTTACTTTGATGGTTTTGTCGGCGTTGAGGGAGAGAAGTTTAGACTTTAGACGCATCATGTTGTGTTGTTCGCCGTGGACGAGGATCTATTCTTATTAGGTCCTCCTTTGGAATTGAAATTGGGAATGGATGAAACTTACCACAACTGGAGCAGCGATCTCTTCGATAAATTCTCGATTCTCAACACCATCAACATGTGCTGCGAAGGAGAATTCTTGAACACTACATCTTCTGGGTATCATGGCTTTCTCTGCTTCTCCGGGTGCTGATCTTCGTGTGAAACCCTGTGGCCCGGACATGATTGCTTGGATTTGATCGGGTTCTTGCATGATTTGCTTCGCCATAGTGCCTTCGACACTATAACCAGTAATAATGACACCATTCTTATCACTTGGGGCCCATCGTTCTAGTAATTGTCTACTGATACCATTTTGTAACATACCGGGACTTGCTAGAATAACACAACCTCCTACATCGTCGAATCGATCGAGGTTTTTTAATGACCGAATGTATTTGAAATCCCATGGTCCTCCCCTACCCCCGCCGGTCGAGTTGGCTTCGGCTTCGGCCATACGTTCTCTGAATAATCGTTTGATATTTTCGTTCATAGATCCAACGTATGTTTGGTATACCAACATACATTTACGAGCCAAGTTACTAGCATAGTAGATAGGAATCTTTTGGAACTCCGGATGTTTACCCCAATATTCATCTAGAATCAAAAGAAGCTCTTGCGCTCTACCAAGTGCAAAGACTGGCATGAGAACACGACCCCCTCTGTTCAGGATACTAGTCACGGACTTCATGAGGGCCTGCTCTCGTTCTATTCTGGGAATATGTGACGCTATACCATAGGTAGATTCGGTAATCAGAACATCAATCTTCACTCCTTTAGGAACTTCGGCAGAGACAAGATGTCGATCATCTTCTCGAGAGTAATCTCCTGTGAAAAATATCTTCAGTCCTGCGATTTCGATGAGAAACATGGCAGCACCAAGTACATGCCCAGCTGGATATGGTGTGACCCTTATCGAAGAGATTGTATGCGTGGTATGATAATCTATAGCTTCGATTTGAGCAAATGTAGTGAGATGGTCGGCTTCGGTATAGACTGGTTGTGAACCTCCATTCGAGGATGCCCCTCCAACTCTTATGCTGTCTATAATGAGCCATTTGTAGATAGCCTTGGTGGGATGTGTCATGAAGACACGTCCCTTGAAGTTAGTCTTCGCAAGGACGTATGGTAATGAGGCGGCATGGTCGACGTGGAAACTTTAAAAGGTCAGCTCTTGTACGACCAGGCAGGATAAAATACGCCAACAAAAATAGGAGTCTATGTACAAGTCGGGTGTGCGGGGATAAAGGTTATATCACAGAATCAAGACAAGCATTTGCTGCGGGATAATGGTATTGTATTGATTCTCGTATACATGATAAATATAGCAGATAGGCCAATGAAATGTGAGACGGAGTCCTGCATTTGATCTGCAGGACCCAGAATGCAGAATTCGATGCAGAGTCCAAACTGCTAATGGCGTATTGTATTGAATCACCGAAACAGAATACCATATATTGACTAACCCATCCTCCAAAAGCCAACGTGCATATAGAATGTAGAAAATGGGAAATCCGCTTACTGGCTGATCAAAAGTAAATCGACAGTACTTAAGTCAAAATCGTCATAGAAAGGTAGAGCTGCTAATCCATCATAGCCAGCGTGCATACCAGCATCGAGCTATATCGACAAGTCAGTAAGCAAATTGCGCAGGAGAGAGACCTTATGCTTACCATGACAGTTTTACCCTTATATTGAATAATATGACAAGATCTTCCGACCTCATTACCACCACCAAGATTCGTAAAAGTGAGTTCATCAGCTGGATCTACCGGTTCTTCCACAGTAGGCACCATAGCGGCAGCCTTACGTTTTGATGCCATAGTGAATGAGATGTGACGTTCCTTTTCTTTGTTAATTCAGAGTTATTACTATTGTTGCCTTCAAGGCAGATAGACATTCAACGAGATGGCATAATCATTTAAAATCTGACCGCGATAATGAATATTAGCTGGAAGATGTTGTTGTTAAATAATTTCGTGGGATGAGTTGTGAGTTGGAGAATGGATTGAATTGGATATTGTGAGAGAAGTCAGGTCAAGTCCGTGCCGGTTATCAAAGACGCGATTTTGGCGTTCCTCCCTTGTAAGGAAATTTCGCACTAAAAGTTCCACGTGATAAGATCAAAACTGGAGAGCTTTCGCGATCCCCATTCAATGACCACATAATTTGCCTGAACAGAAAACGGCTTAATGGTTATCAAAACAACAAGTGAATACCGTCGCGCAAGTCTTTAAGATTTATTTTGAAGACTTACACCATCGCATGGGTCAGTGTCATTGGAGGTAGCCGGGCTTTGCGCCTGGGTTGTGAAAGGATATAGGAGATCAATAGAGGCAACTACAATCAAGACGTCGACATCATGGCGCAACCACAGCAACAGCAACCGCCATACCCTATGCCGCAGAGGCCCTTCTCTCCCCCGCAGCCAGTTAATTCACCTTCGACGGCGCAAACTCAACAGTTCGCGTTTCCACCACACAAGCGACAAAGAATGTCTCCCAATCCGCCGTCTCAGCCAGGTTCGCCCTACGTCACATCACCATATGCGATGAGTCCAGGTGCTCCTGGTCCAGCTTCACCTTCTCCGCATTTCTCGACAGTTCAACTTCCCCAAGCTGTTTACAATACGCCGTATTCAAATGGATTAAATGCGCAACCGTCGCCTTCATTGAGTTTACCGCAAACTCCAGGTGCCCTTCCACCTCATGCGCAACCAAGCCCTTTGATTTTTCCAAATCAAGTTCAGCAGCATCTTCAAGGAAATATACAAGCGGCTCATTTCAATAACTTTAATCTGCAGATGCCACAACAGCATCATCCTGGAGTAGTTATGGGCCCACCTTCGAAACCGATTGATAAAAATAAGCTTGATGGCTTGGATCCCATGGACGTTTTGGGAGGGACTGGTATCGATCTCGCAGAAGAGGAGCAATATACATTTCAGCAGTACTCATCATCGTTTAATGCTCAAGTCTCCAGATCACATCCAGGTAATATTTCGGCGGGTCACAGCTTTACTCAATTCCCACCTGGACATGAGCGATCTTTCTACGGCTCTGGTCCTGCTAATCAACCTGGAGAGGCCCCTAATACCAAGTCACAAGAAGATTTTGAAAAGAAGGCTGCTGATAAAGCCTGGCATGATGCGGCTCGCGATTTAGCAGTATCGAGGCAAAGAGAGTTAAACAACCCATTCTTAAATGTTGCCATCGTTCATAGAAGAATGGAGAAGATTGCACAGGATAATGGTCTTGGCTTGAACACGGACTTCAACGGAAAGATGGGAACAATGAAACTACCTGAGCATTTTTCGGAACCAAACGTCAAAGTACAAACGGCCGTCGGGCCAGAGGGAGCTATCACTGCAACGACCGGCTTCTTCATTCCAGCCGACTCTCTACTTGTTGACCAACTTGCGCTTATGTCTATCTCTACCAAGCATCGGCTTCGTGGATTACTGGAGGACGCAGTCAAATTAGCTGTAGGCCGACAGACAGGTTCTCATGCTCAAATTAGGGATGAATGGGCAGATGTTGCCGTACGGGGCATTAACCCTAACGTTTCTACCGCTGTCGGTGAAGGTGGTCCACGGAGTGGATGGGAGAGTGCTGTTAGCCCTCTTACCAACCCTCTTAAACGTATGTATCATATTCATGGGATACTTTGTTTTTTTAGCTAACACCCCCAAGGCTCTCTCTCGGCTGCAGGTAGATTACCTACCCCAGTTTCAGATACATCGAAGACTCAAACAAAGTCTTTTGGGAGTGACGTTGCAGTAGCTCTTCGACAAGCTGCAAGTAGAGAGCAAGAGGCCGAAGAGGCCAGGTTACGAAGACGTAAAGCTCGCGAGTCTGGTGATGGATCTCGTTCCGGCTCAATAAATCCAGGTACACCAGGCTCTATTGCCCCGGATATTTTTGACAAACCACCTACCAAAAAAGAAATGAAGAAGAAAGCAGAGGCGAAGACAAACGAGGCAGCAAGCCACGCAGCCGCCAATGTCACAACCACGCAATTCTTGGGTGGTAGAAATGTGTTTGGAAAGAAGAAGCAATATAGTTGGATGACGGCTGGAGGATCTGGCAGTGGTACAAGCACCCCAGGTAGAATCAATACACAAGGTCTTGGCGCTTCTTCTGGTAGTCCAACGGCGAATCTTGGTCCCGAAAAACTTACCACAGATGGGGTGCGAAGGTTAGGAACTTGGCGAGAAGATGGTGTAAAGGGACGTAATATCCAGATCAGAGACTGGATCATGGTTCTTGAAGATGATGGCAGGGAGAAAAAGGCATTACAAAAGGCATACGCCTCGGCCGATGATGATCGGAATGCCTTGAAGTAAGGAATTTTGTTTCATGGATAGGGCAATTGCAGAATAATATTTGCATGGCGTTGCATGGATCACTAGGCGTTTATGTGTCCCCTCAGGAAAGGATGGGCGCGATTTTTATCTCGTTGGGATTCTATGAATGGATTACTTACATATGGCTGCGAAGGAGAAAATTTGCATATTAGTCTTACCATTGGGTTTGATTTTATGAATCAAGACTTTTGATAGACACACATTATTTGATGCAATAGGCACTTAGGTAGCAATAACTCATTCTTGCCAACTAGCCGTCTTTACTTTATTGGGGTGGAGGGCAACCTCTCATCGTAGCCATGAAGATAATCGTAACTTCTACGAATAGATCAAGTATCTTACTACCTAGGTAATGGAAGAGCAGCTCCAAATCATTGAGATACCGAGCTACCTACTACCTACCCCACACCTTGGGATAAAACAATGTAACAAAGAAGAGAAACATAAGCCTCTCCAGGGGCTCCCCACAATCTTCCTTGGTATATTAGGTCTTCATTTATTAATTCTCCATACAATATTCCCCGCGATAATTCTCATAGGTCGCCTTTCAATATCAATGTTAGGTTAGGTAGTCTCGGGCTAGGTAGGGAATATTTCTTACCCACGCTCGCCACGTCCCGGTATCTTGTCATCTGATTGATTTCCTAGTCTTGATGATCTCCAGCTATCCTTGATGATTCACCCTTGATGATCTATCCATGGACCATGCCCGTGATGATGACGGGAGGGCTTGACTGGTCGTTTTTGGCTCACAAGTAGAATATCAGAGATACCTCGCGATACCCAGCGATAGCGACCTAAATAATCACGACAGCTTCTGCCCTTGTGCTTCCTTTACCTCTCACTCCTACTTGTTTGATATGGTAGATATATATCTGCTTTACCAATCGGGTCTGTACAAGCGTCTCTTTTCATCTTTTTTGAATGCTGATGCTGATGCTGATGGTTTGTTTTCATGTGATATGATATGATATGATATGCTTCATGAGTAGTCGGATTCCTGGTAGAGTATTCCTAGTAGGTCGGTCGTTCACTGGTGGGTGGTGGGTGGTTATGTTTGGTTTGGGCTTGGATTCCGGATGCATGGATCATCAAATGCCAAATGTCAACGGATCCGATCATTTTTCCCGTTGGCGAGCGATGGAATTTGTGAAGATTCGGGAAAAGCCGTAACTTTTAACTTTTATGATGGCTCATTAATTTACCTGGGTATTATTTGGTACTTGTACCTTGTTGGGCGTAAATTATTTAAGTTTGACCAATTATCTAGGTAAAATAGGGGATGCGTTGATATATAGAAAAGGATCTTCTTTCCCCGGATTATTTAACTTTCTTACTTTCTTACTGTTTCTACGTCTACTGAACACTTTTTACCTACTAGGTATTCTTCTTGATGGGATGGGAGTGAATTACCTAATTAAATCCATTAATTAATTTATTGAATTGATGGGATAATTATTTATGAATGGATGAATTCATATGAGGTTTACGAAAGCGCAACTCCTGAATCATATTTTTTTTTGGCTACAGAATACGAAACACAAAACGAAAGGATAAAGAAGTGACGCACATTTTACGAAAAGGGCATATCAAAGCACAACTTTTCATGGTGTAACCGCAACTCATCTCATCAGATATAGTACCGCTGCAGTACTTATTTCACATCATGAATTGTCCATCAAGAACAGATGAGCCATTGGAAGGCGATGGATACAATCAAAACCCCAACGCCTTGGCAAACGATCTTACCACCAGGGAAGATTTGAACGGCAGGGCCAATGGCAGAGCACTGAGGAGAAGTTTGGAGGATGAGGGCGTGGAATCTATTAATCATCTTGTAGAAGATACTGGTGATGGGAAGGGAGTGGGAGGTGAGAGTGGTGTTGGAGGGGGGGATGGGGGTGAAAGGGGCGGTGCAGGCGGTGGAGACGATGTGAATGGTGGTCACGTGGTTGGACCTTCTACTAAGATTTTGAATATCAGAGATCGAACGAGAAGTAGAAGGGGATGTGGGAGAAGTTGTCTCAATATGTCGAGAAACAAACTTTTAAAAATGAAGCAAGTGATGGTTAAATTTGCCAAATTCGTGGGTCCAGGGTTCATGGTACGTAATTTGCTACCTCCGTCAACAAAATCAAAATTGGCTTCAGTCACATCATTTAACATATTATATAGGTTGCAGTTGCATATATTGATCCGGGAAATTATTCCACCGATGTTGCTGCGGGAGCAACTTACAGATTTCGACTCCTCTTTATTGTGCTGATGTCGAATATCTTTGCGATTTTCTTGCAGAGCCTTTGTATTAAGCTGGGCACTGTGAGTGGATTGAATCTCGCGGAGGCTTGTAGGGCTTTCTTGCCGAAATGGCTTAATATTGCGCTGTATATTATGGCGGAGGGCGCAGTATGATTTCCCCTCCCCCTTTTGCATTTTTACTTTGGCTGACCGAAGATAGATTATCGCTACAGATATTGCAGAGGTGATTGGTACAGCTATTGCTATCAATCTTTTGATACCTCAGATACCCTTGGTTGCTGGTTGTGCTTTATCCATCCTTGATGTGCTTATTCTTCTTCTTTTCTATCCTGGAAATGGTGAAATGAAGAGGTTAAGATATTTTGAGATGTTTGTTGTTGGCTTGGTGTTGGGTGTTGTCGTTTGCTTTTGCATTCAATTATCCCTTATCCAAAATACGTCAGTGGGAGAAGTGTTCAGGGGATACTTGCCTTCAAAAGCGATCGTAGAATCGAAAGGGTGTGTACTTACTTTCCAGCTTCAACGTACATTTACTAAAACATTCTAGACTCTACCAAGCATGCGGTATTCTAGGGGCTACTGTCATGCCCCACAGTCTCTATCTCGGAAGTGGCATTGTTCAACCTCGACTCCTCGCCTATGATAAAAAGAACAACATTGTCAAAAAAGACTTCGATCTAGGTTCCAAAGAACCATACTACCCCTCTCTCCCTGCCATCAAATTCTGTCTGAAATACTCCTACGCCGAACTAGCAATTTGCCTCTTCACCTTTGCCCTCTTCGTCAACTCCGCAATCCTTATCGTAGCCGGAGCCGCCCTCTACAATAACCCTGCAGCTCCCGATGCCGATCTCTTTGGTATCTACGATTTACTCGTCTCGAGTATCTCAAAAGGTGCTGGAACCATTTTTGCTCTCGCTCTGTTATTATCGGGTACGAGCGCTGGTATTGTTTGTACGATCGCTGGACAAATGGTTTCGGAAGGTGCTTTAAATTGGACTATCAGACCTTGGATACGACGTCTACTCACGAGAAGTCTAAGTATCACGCCCAGTATTATCATCGCCGGTGCTGTCGGTCGTGAAGGTCTATCAGCTGCTCTAAACGCTAGCCAAGTAGCCCTCAGTATCGTTCTCCCATTTATCTCAGCACCCCTAATTTATTTCACCTGTCGTAATCGATACATGACAGTTAGATGTCAGGCCAGAAATACATTTGGAGATGATGATGAGAATGTGAGGGAGAATGGAGATGGGCTGGCGGAAAATGAAAGTATTTATGAACATGAAGGGATTAGGGGTATGAGTGTAGATACGGGTGAAGGAACGAAAATGAGAAATCATTGGGTTACGGCTGCAGTGGCAGGGTTTATTTGGATGGTCATGGCCGCAATGAATGTGGCGAATTTGGTGCTGTTGGGGAAGGGCGATACTTGATTTGAAGGGGCGTGGAGGAAGGTGGAGCGCTGAGTGTGGTTTGATGACTTCCAAATAGAGAAAGAGGGAATGTGCCCAGGTGATAGGTGGTGAAGAATGCCAGCAAAGCACTAAGTGTAATGCATGGTTTGAAATAATGGTACCGTAGGTACAGTAAATACACAAATGACTAGCTATTCTAAATTGGCAATCGTCGTCCAATAGAAATATTAAAATATCACGAAATTCACGGTTCAAAAGTTTGAAGGGAGAGTTGCATCTTATAAGAAAACGAGATTTGAAGTATCAAGTAAGTTTTCACACATCATGATCTCTATTGCTCATCCACTTGGAATAAAACATCGAATGAAAAAGCTCCTAATCAAACTTTCCATATACAACGAAGAATTGATGTGGGGTTAGGCTCATCATTGGCCGGGTCACGTTTTCAAGTGGGTGAGATTGAGGTTGCATTGCAAATACGTTAGCCTCCGGTGCCCGCCTAAATGATTATGGTGTTCACCACTTCGAAATGTCCCTCTTTCACACAAAACATACACATATCACAGCCTTGTATGTTTTCAGCTTCATTATGGAGTCCAAACGACGATTTTTCAGAGGTTTGCGGAGAGGAAGAAAGACACAATCAGCACAGGGCTCGATTGACAGTGATGGGCCTGCTCCGAAGGTGAATTCAGCATCCTCATTAATCCAATCTCGTTAGACTTATTCATTCTCCAGGAAATTCCCGAATCGGCAATCGCTACGTTGATATCTAAAGCACTAGAGAGTACCCCACCCTTGAGTCGACATGATCAACATTCCCCAGCCCCTACCCAAACCAACCAGACACCAGCTCAAAAGCATGAGGCACTCTGGAATCAGGCGTACACGTCCCTACGCCAAAGCAACCCAGACCTTATCGAAACATACGAAGCCTTACTCCTCGATACCGATTTCAGCAATCTGGGTAAACAAGAACAAATGGCGGCCATGGTTAAGAGAAAACAAGAAATACTCGAATCAAAACAATGGACCGTTAAGATTTCTGGAAAGCCAGTTAAAGCCAAGGACCAGGTGAAAAGAATAATCGAGGCTTTCAAGAAGGTCAAAGACTTTGGGGCAGCTATTGCTAGCATCGACCCAATGCATGCTGGTTTGCCTTGGGCTGGCGTCTCCTTTTTATTGGGTGTAAGCCAGCCTTTCATTAGCCTTTATGACAAGGGGGATATCTACCGTTGCATTTTTTTCTATCCATATTTTCTACGGCATACAGCGGCTTAGAAACCTCCAAGTGTTCAAATCAAGCCGTGGTTGCCCTCAAATACTTTGAGGAGCACACAGTAATAAGAAAAGTTGCGTCTTCTACTGTCTAAGAAGAATTTTATTTCCTCTTTGATTGTTTGGTCGATCACTGACAATAGACTTAAGCTTGTTTCAAAAGATTTTGAACAAAATGAAGCACTTCTCGACGGATTAAAAAAGATCTCTGAAATAATGGCTCGATATAGATATACCGAGGCAGAGAGTGTGCTTTTGAACAATTCTGCCGCAGAAAACCTCGACAACAAGCTTGAGTTAGGGATTGTCAAGCTGTATACTTGTATCTTCAAGTTTCAAGCAACTACAGCTTGCCACCTTTCCCATTCTACGCTAACAAGATTTATGCGCAATCTACCCAAGTTGGATAATTGTAAGTTCAATATGTCTTTGAATCTATCATCTCTTGGCTATATCTGCTTTGAAGTTCTTGGCAAAAGAGAAAAGAACATCTTTCTGTGCCCTTGCCTCTCTTTAATTCAATGATAGTAACTGCTTTGATTGCTAGGGGGTGAACTTTTAGCAGAAGTTACATCTGAAGACGATAATTGCTATAAATGGATTGGTATCCAAGATTCGAGAGAATTAAGAATGATAAATGAGCGTATGAATATGCTTGTACCAACCCAGAACTCAATGATGCCCTCCTACTTTGAAGTTCCCATGGGACGCAAGATTCCTCGTTTCATAGGCCGAAAAGATATATTAACAAGAATTGGCTCTGCCCATTCGAAAGGCTTATCTTCAAGAGCAGGAATTGTAGTACTGCGAGGCCTGGGCGGGCAGGGGAAAACTCAGATCGCACTAGAGTACTGCCATATCTCCAGAGATACATTCAAACCCGTTTTTTGGGCTGATGCGAGCTCTGAGGGCTCAGTTACTGAGAGTTTTGGGATAATATATGCCAAGATTAAGGGACCTGGGGATGTTTGTGATAGCAATGAGGCGAAGTTAGAATTTGTCAAAACTGCCTTTCGCAACTGGAATTCCAGGTGGCTGATTGTTTTCGACAATTACGATACGCCTGGTAATTTTTCACTGGAAGCATTTATACCGCATAGTGCTCATGGATCGGTCTTGGTAACTACAAGGCACAAGGATGTTGACGAGTTGGTGGAGGACGACAATGCTGCTATTGAGTTGTTGGGGTTGCCTGAGAAAGAAGCCCTGGAGCTCTTGTGTCAACAGAGTGGCAAAAAAGAAAACGAAGTAGATAAGGAGAACGGATTTCGGATTGTGGAGAGACTTGGATATCATGCGCTCGCCATCACTCAAGCCGGTACATATATCAAAAACTTGAAGCTCGACTTTTCGGCCTTTCAGTCTCATTATTCTTCTCAACGTCGAGAAGCTATTCTGAAATATCAGATTCCGATGAACAAATACACCAAATATCTGAGCGAAACAGAAAGAGAAACAGCGTTCAATGTGTTTACCACATGGGAGATATCTTTCAATGAGCTCAAAGTTCAAAAGAATTCCGCGGCCCTTGAGAAACTCTTGACAATATTTGCGTTCTTCGACTCCGCGGATATACCAGAGGAGCTGTTTTCTATTCGCGCGAGGTATGTAGACCTCGAGAGAGAAGAACCCGAGCCACAGGAATACCAGGCCCAGGAGTCTAGCCTATTTGAAAAAAACTTTGCCTTATTTTTGAACGCAACAGGTGTTTGGGATAGTAATATCTTTGGAGATGCTTTGCAAGTGTTAGAGAGTCTATCTCTTATCCAAAGCTTTGTTCTTATCAAAGATAATTATCATATATCTCTTCATCCTCTGGTCAAGGATTGGATTCGGCTCCGAACCGATAGCCAGACTTGCGAGCTTTGCACCATTTTGGCAGCTAATATTATTGAGTCATACCTTCTGTCGGCATCTCGAGCAAATATCAATAGCACCATGCGACAGGTCGCTCTTGCAAATATTAGTGCACATGAAGACAATATTGGATACATTACTATCCCAGCCACTGCTGTGGTATCGACCAAGCGCTCTATTCACGAAGATTTGTATTTCAGTGAACTAGTTATGGGTAGAGCGCTCCGGTATATGGGCTTTGAACAGAGGGCACGTGCCACCTTGAAACGTTTGTTTGAGCGACAAGAGAAGTTTCATTGGGATGAGACTTGGCCCACTTCATGTAAAATAAAAGAGAAGATACAAAGAGTGTTGAGTGAACTAGGCTTGAGCGAAGAAGAATTATCTATCAGTCGACAGCTTTATGAATTAAACTTGAGAATGCATGGGTCGGAGAGTGTGGAAGCTGTTCGTAGTCGGTCTATACTTGGCAAAGCACTTGCAAAGGCTGATGAGCT
Organism: Ciborinia camelliae; assembly: GCA_025890175.1. Lineage (NCBI taxonomy): Eukaryota > Fungi > Ascomycota > Leotiomycetes > Helotiales > Sclerotiniaceae > Ciborinia > Ciborinia camelliae. The sequence continues at coordinate 1,090,005 of JANPYM010000005.1, forward strand.
TGTAAGTTTTCATTTCCCCGAATTAAATTTTAGTGACGATTTTATTGGAGGGATAAAAGATGGGTTGTAATATGCGAAGATACTCTTTGCTTCCCTTGCATTATAGTGAAAAGAGCTAAATCTTTATGATTTCAGGAAGAAGCCGAAAAAATACAACGCCAAATCCTTGAATACAACATGAAAAATAAGGATGACAATGATGCTGAAACCATAGAATCCATAATTCAACTGGCAGAAACACTCGAAAAATGTGGTAGGTTGAATGAAGCAGAAGAGTTATACCACCGTGTGGTAATATTGAAAGAAGAAAGCCATCTGGGAATCTTGAGAAGCAAGATTAATCTGGCGAAATTATTAAAAAGGGTCGGCAAGATCAAAGAGGCAAATGAACTATGTACAGAAATATTAGACGGGTTCGAAATCGGCCCGTCTTTAGGAAGTAACGAGGGAATTCAATTGATCAAGGACTTGCGAAATACTCTTGTGGGTCTGAGGAGAGACGGAGAGGCACTAAAGTTGTGCCGAAATGTATTGAATTTTACCGAGGAACGGTGGGGCCATCTCGATATGCATACCCTGTATTTAATAGACATCCTCGCTCATTGTTATTTTGAAAATGAGGAGTTGGATGAGGTGGAGCCACTGCTTAATAGGGCTTGTGAGAGTGCTGAAAAATTGTTCGGAGATATTCATCTTTTCACCTTTTACTTCCAGCGAAGTTATGCTCTGATACTGAGATACCTTGGGAGAAGGGATAGGGCCGAGAAGCTTGCGAAGGATGTGTTGCGAAAAGTGAAAGAAATGGATGGGGAGGGAAGCGAAGTATTTCGAGAATTTAATAAAGAGTTTTTTTGGTTGGACGAGCCGAGTAAAATTATGCTAGATTTGGATGTTTATTTTGAAGGTGTGTTTGGGGATCGTAATGATGTTGCTGACGAGGAGAGATATGCGGCATATAGAGCTTTTCGGGCGGAGAATGAAGATTATGTGTCGGCGTCAGAAGATGAGTGTGAAACTGACGAGGAAAATGAAGATGGAAGTGGGGAGGAGGGAGAGGAGAGGGAAGAGGGTAGTGAGGAGGAAGTCGAATATGAAAGTGGGTATGATACGGAGAATAAAGAGTCCTTGTCTGAAGATAAATGTGAAACTGATGAGGGAAATGAAGATGGAAGTGGGGGGAGAGGGAAGGAAGAAGGGGCAAGCGAAGAAGAGTGTGGGAGCGAATCTCGAGATGGTTGAATTAAGAGGAGGGAAGCACACAATGCAGAATATATGCATATGGATAGGAGGAAAGGGTGAGATACCGGACGATCATTACTGGGTGGAACATTTCGGAAACTATGATATCTATGGCAGTCGATACTTGGAGTTCAGGTTTAGCTAGTACATTTTCAGTCTCATTCCCAAAGTGGAAAATCTTGGGCAACTGGCGTGATGATATGTCTCTGAGAGTGCTCTAGATATTTCTATATCGTATCGCATGGTTCAATCATGTGCTTTCAGCCGCATTCAACTCTCTAGATATATCATGCATCTTTTCAACGGCCATGTCAACATACATCGCCGAGAACATTAATCCCGGGTAAGACTTGCACCAGATCCAAAATCGCACTTTCCCAGCTGAAAAGCTAACAATCTTCAACCTTGCACGGGAAAACGAGCGACACCACATCGTGCCTGCCTTCTTGGGTGAAGTGGATTGGGAGAAATTCGGTGCCACATTTTAAGTTGCTAACTATGACCAAAGTGATCCATATAAACATACACTAGAACAAACCTACAGAACTCAAAACTACTGCGCTCGAATAAAATAACACGAGCAACTTGCAAAGTGTCATATATATCTTAGCCGAACCCCCTAAACTTTAGCGGCTGACTAAGGTACTCGTCGATACACCAAGATAGGTACTAGGTAATGTAATGAACCTCCATAAACCTCCTAAACATCTTCGGAATCCCAAAGCCTCTATTTATGTCGCACAGGTCTGAAAACTCGAGATTCTTAATAATTATCTCGCAAGAAACTTTTCATGCATGGGAAATGCCGCTTAATTTGAGCTTTGTGCATCTTTACACCCACCATTGGAAGGGGTGATTGAGAAACTGTAGTGTGATGGAATATTTGCGAGGAATTGGAGTGGCAGGAAGTATTAGATGTAGGTCGATATGTATGGGGTTTGTGGAATTGATAGCTTGGAAGGGATTTTGATTGGGATTTTGGGTGGGATTTTCATGAATCCAGGGTTGTGGGAATGGGAGGTGTGAAATGATAGCTACCTAGCCAATAGGTGTTGATGAATCGCTAGGATCTAATTCTTCTGCTTGAATGGAAAGAATATGATCGATAGCTGATATCATTTGATACCTATTCAAATAACATCATGAATTTGAACTGGTTCCTCTTTTTATGTGAAATCTACGTTTTTTTTTGGAAAATCCAAAAAATGTTGGGATCAATAATCGCAATATTTTCCAAATCTGACACTTCGCAATTAGGAGTCGTAGTACAGTAGCTAGCTATGAGTGAGCTTGTACTTCAGAGTAAGCCAGCTGAAGACCTGGCATCTAAAGAGACGTGTCTTGTTGGGCTCAATAATGATGCTGGACTAGCCTCACTGGCTGTCGAGACGATGGCTTGATGGCTAGACCTTCTAAGAGGCGTTCAGAAATCTAGTTGTTAGAGGCATTTTCCGTGCAAAGTGAGTAAGAACAAAGTGATAAGCACTTATTACATATGTGATCAAAAACCAGAGTCGAGACATAATCATACTAGTCTTCTCTATACGTTAGAACTATCTTTGTGAATACTCCCAATTCCCGAACAGATAGGAGTGGATGGCCGAAACTCGAATGGTTCATGATATCAAGCAGGTTGGTAGGATTCTAGAGTCTGCCAGTGGAGTTTGGAATTGAAAAGCAGCAAGAACCTAACTTAGGTTCGTGAAATATCTGCCGGCCTAAGAAGGATAGATGAGGACCTTGTCAGGCACGTCGCCAAGGGCATATGGAATGGAATCCAGGATCTGAAATGTGATAAAAGAACTATGCTGAAGAGGAAAGGATCCTCTTCAGCAGATCACCATTTAAATATAGATGGTGATCACGTGACGAGCTACATGGCATTCACAAGGCAGGGGCAGTAAGTAAAGGGGATTAGTCAGCAGGATTAGGTTCATAAACTTAAGTAATATAAGCAATATTGCCCTTAAAAGTATAATACATAATTCAATAATAAAACTTTCCATTTTAATTTTAAACTATTTTCTAATAACATTTGTAAAATAATTCCGATTCTGTTTTCAGAATAATAGATTTTGATTTATTCGTCAAATCACTTATTAATCAACTTCAATTTCAACAAATTATAAATTTATTAAACATTAACAAATAAATCATTTCGTATACTTTATAAATACTTAGAAATCTCGTTCAATTTGTTCGATTATACAACATTTCAACATTTACGAAAATCACACTTAATTTATTCAATATTTCGATGTTTCTTATTAATCGATTCGCTCGTTTGTTACATTAAATCTTACCCTTGCTTGCTAAATTGATTAACCTGAAAACCCTAAAAGTAATAACCGTAACGTATTAACTAAAACCAAGATTATAAAAAAATTTCCGTATAAAGTTTAAAGAATTCAAATTAAAAGTATATGTTTAAACAATTTATTAAAATAAAAAAATTAAATTAAAAATTCTAAAATTGAAAAAATTAATTAACTAAAACATATATTTAATTCGCAAAAACTCACTTATAATTGATCAAAATAATAAATAAAAAAGATTAATTAACAGAATTAAATTTATAAACTTAAATAATATAAACAGTATTGCTTTTAAAGGTATAATACATAATTCAATAATAAAGCTCTCCATTTTAATTCTAAGCTATTTTCTGGGGCCTAGGCATAACAATGAGGACTAGCTCCAGTTCCTCACTTCCCTGCAGTATATGGCAGCCGTATCTCATTTTCAACAGCATGGATCGTGTAATGTTCAATTGATTTAAAGAATGCGAGAATTCGATAAAAGTTCGGATGGAAACGCTAGAATGGAATTCCTCTTTTGTAAATGAACATTATCCAAGAAGTTAACTTGGTAGTTTCGAAAACGTAAGGCTAGACTGCAAAACCACTAATATTAGATGATAGTCCTCTGAATATACCAGATATTAACCGAGACTAACCCTATCTTTGAGGCGAGGACACCCTACTTCCTCTACTCAGATTGAACAGATCAACTTTATATCGTGTGATATCTTTATATTTCAATAAAACTACAGCATTTTAACTTGATGGATTTAGGTAAGTATAATTAGAATATCGAGCGATAGTTTTATAAATCTTAGACATCAGACAATAGTACCCTAAATGTTTAACCTAGCAATAAAGAAGTCTATATTTTCATTAGATATTTGGAGCGCTTACTTGCTCCTTCTTACATTCGACTAGAAATAATGAAGGTTGTATCGTCCGATAGTTTGGCAAACTTATTAAATGATCATTTTTCGAAAAAATTGACTCGGTCATTTTCTAGAAACCAAGTTAGTGCATTAGTTGATAGTTCCCTGACCATTCAAGCCAATTGGAGATATTGGTATCATCGTTGGATGTCCTTCTCGATAACAGCCACATTTCTGTATCTGAATAGGAACAATAAAAGCCATATCGTCCGATCTTTTATACCAACCTATGAAATGAACATTTTCAAAAATCGCGAGGCTACACAGCCTTGATGCATGATGAAGACAAAATTTCTCGAGAAAACTGACTTTGTATTGAAAAACGCTGGGAGGCTAGAGCCTTGCGAGCTTAAAAACAACTATCTAAAAGGAGGAAAACGTTTCGAAGTATGAAAATGATCAATCAAAGGCAAGATAACTCCACGGTAAAGAGCATTGAATTAACTAATCCACCGATTCGAACCTAGCGAATACACCAATTTTCTCCACTCCAGCCCCAAATCACCCCCAATCAGTTGCAGCCATTGTTCACAGTTTTCATTGCCGACCATGCGATTAACCAGACGAGGAGCACCAAGAAACAACTTTGGCCTCCATAGACCCACCATCTGTAAGCAAATACACGAGGAAATTCTTCTCTCTTTTCCCGAAGGAAGGTGGCAAAGACCAGAATCGATATCAGTGTGAAAGCGATAGACAAGGCAGTGATGATAAGAGAGGCCTGCCAGCCATCACAGTCTGTGTCTCGCTTCTCATGGTGGTTGGTTCCGATAACGTGGCGCTTTATGGACGCCAAGGCTTTGAAGACCCCGTGGGGGTTATGGCGCATGACGCCAGAGGAAACCAAGGCCGAGGTTATAGCTGATCCCGAGGATTTACTTGAGCCCGAGGACGTAGTAGTGACTAAGACTCCAGCTGTGCAAGGCGTGAGGGCATCTTGGGCGGAAAGGTAGCATAGCCCAGTGGCAATCGACGATGATATAGAAGAAGCCGTGGTGATTGTGGTGACTGTAGAAAGCTCAATCGATATATTGGTGGATTTGTAAAACTCCGTGGAAGTAAGCTTAACGGTTACAACATCTGTACTTGTGCTGTGAGGCAGGATAGTGGTAGTAATGGCGTTGGTACATGAGACATTTACGATTTTGGTTGAGTAGACAGTCGATTTGGCTAATTGTAGCCCGTCAAAAGAAACACCAGTAGGAGCAGAGGTTGATGTATCCTTTTTGATCGTGGAATAGAGTTCCGAGCCAAATGCGCCAACAATAGTCTTGGTGGCAGTAACAAAACTGGCACGAACAGGGGAGGAGTCCCAGTCACCAACAGCATCTAGATAAGTGTTAGTAGCCATGGTGTGAAGCCTAAAGGCTAGATAGGTGAGGAAAGGGATCTTACCTTGTGCAAAAGCCAAGATCATCACAAGGAAAAAGGGAAAGAGCTTGTAAAATTCCATCTTGACGTTACTATCGAAGATTATATTAGTATACTTGGCTTGTAGTAAGGGATCTCAGCAGCAGGGCAATAAAACACGCCGCCAATTTGAATCTGCTTTGATAAGAGAGGAGTGGAAGGTACTCACGAGAATAGACGCAGTCGAGAAGGGGTTATTAAGTTCGAAGAGTGTTTCAAAAAGGAGTTTGAATATGATTCAAATGTCAATAATGTCGAAGTATAATCAAAACCAACACGCTAATTGATTTGAGAGTGCAACCTTAGCTGAGGAAGTCTGCGAGGAAAGGGTAATTCGTGGGGGTAATTTGAATTAGATTGTATGTAATTCGAGAACCTTGAATAGATTTTTACGTAATTCGTGATGGAACTCAAAATGAGCTTGGGGGTACGTATCGCAGAAGAAGAGAAGCTGCAGTACTGAAAGATGTAATGTTGACTTGCTTGTAAGAAAAGATCTTGGTAGTAGACGGTCTTCTGATTTACGTGCGTGTTGTAGTTGTTGAATATCAAAAGGAATGGGAGCGAAGGTTTTAATAGAGAAGGCCGTGAAAACTTTTGCTATTGTGCTCTTTTGAGGAGTAAGCGAGCGTATCATTGCCAAACAAAAATTCTCAGCGAATTGATACCCATCATTCCCGAGATCGGCACAGAGTGAATGGCATGATTGCCGACATACCGATCATTCTCAAGGATACAAATTGATCGCGGTGAATATGCCAAGTAGGAATAAGCAGCAGCCTCTCAGGAGATGCAGCTACCTTGCAAATATGAGGGTTATGATTTGTTAATGCTTACTACATCTACTCGCAGTTCTTTGGCAGCTCTGATGACTTGGCAAATGAGCAGAGAACGATGAAGTTGAGGATTCTTGTGCCTCTGGCTTAAGATGCAGGTAAGTAGACGGTGAGCCTCCGCAAGTAAGTCTTCAACCTCCATCACATCCTCTGTGAATCTCTATTTAACTCCTTCTCTAGAAGAGGCACGGAAGCTTACTGCAAACTTTATGGATCTTTAGCAAGCGAACTTTTCAACCTCAAATCTGACTTGGACATTCAAGGGATCTTAAGGCCCGTATTGGGCTCTCTTGCCCCACGGGAACCTTCAAGCTACCCCCGTGTGTAACGAGAGTCGAATATTTAGTCACAAAACTCTGGAGATCCCGACTCTCCAGATGAGCGCAGCTCAATTCTCTGCCCTTCCTTCGACCAGCTAAATAGTAGGTATGAATTTTGGACATAGTTCCATTCCTGCTGTAAACCTAGTTATTTCTAACGAATGCGATTAGCTGCTTCACCAACATCGAGAGAATCGCTCAACATGACTTTATGCCAAACGAACAAGATGTACTTCGCTCTGGTGTCAAGACTACGACCATAACCTACTACACACACCTTTACCAACACCGAGGACAATATCAGTGACATCGACTATGGAAACAGGCGCTAGGAATTCGAACTGAAATTAAAACCGAGCAGCAGAAGACATGGGATGAAATATGGCGCATAATCGATTGTATCAAAGGACGTGCCAGTGAAACCGGGTATAGTTGTAAGTACTTTCTTTCAAATTTAATCTATACGCATTCTGGATCAAAACTAACCAATGAGATTCCGCACATCTTCGGACTATTCAGGCTCTTCAACTGACTTCGACTTCCACAGAGAACGCACAGATGAACTCTCCAACGTATTCCCACCCAAGCTATTATCAAGCCATGCTTTACAACACTTCACAAGAGCTGGACCCGGCTTCCAATATCGCCTAAAGATACTCCACTGCGAATCTGCCGAATCCCCTTTCCAAAGCATCATCAGATAGTCCTCATATGGCATGGATGTATGGTCCGTAGCAACCCAACAATGACTTCATAATCATTTGTTACCGGAGACACTCGTACAAAGCGAAGGACCTAAAGCCGATATACTGGTTGAGGACATGTTGTGAGCATGGCGTAGAGAAGAGAGTTCATAAAGAAAAAGAATTCAAAAAACCAAAAGCTATCTGCACTTTCTCATATACCCCAAGATATCTATATTTTGCTGGACGGTTCATATTTTCCCAATAACTCACAGTATGAGCCGCTTAGCCCCTTGCTTATCCAGTCAATGCGCGGAGCTCACAATACAGGCAGCACAACAATGGCATGTAAGCATCAATTTCTTCAAGTGTATATTGTTACACTTGAGGGGCGTAGAAGAAAGAAAGGGGGTGCGTAGTGTATAGTGAATGTATTTACTCATTTACTCAGTCGATCGGCAACTACAACTGCGCCCTAGCAAGTTTAACCCATCGGCCTGAGTCATACAGGACAATTTCTAAGGTGTTTAGAACAAATTGACATTCTCCAATGTTATCAATTCAAAGGTTGCAAATCCCAAAGTTTTGCACACAAAGCACCATCTTGTCCCAATCAATATCTGTTGTTATTTGGTTATACTTATTATTTTTTGGATATATGGTTTGGCAGAAAACACTTGTTTTTCACCATGGATCGATTGTGTGACTGGTTGCATGCTGCTGAACTTTCCAGTGGATTGATTTACTTTGGAAAGAAATATTTGAAAGCAAGAAATGCTTTTTAAGCTCACATCCAGGCTTTACTTCGGGTCTTACTAATAAGGGTCTGCAGATGGTTATGGTGGCTCGAGCACCTCTCACCTCTCGTCTAGTTAACCAACCACATCACTGACCTTCAAAAATGGCATGAATGATGAGTCTTGTCTTGATACGAGGTACTCTTTATATAGGAGAAGGTGATCAAGTGTGCCTTTGAAGATATATGATGTAATATATATATAAATATATATATAAATATATATATAAATATATATATAAATATATATATATGGACATGAATTTGAGTTTGAGCTTGGAAAGGAGATGTCGTGTAAGCATTGATATGACTATAGGTACTCCATACTCCTTGTCATGTTCTTTTTTGACAAACTTTCCACCCCATCCTGTATTATTGAGAGATAAATATAACCCCATCCCATCACTTTCATAGCTTAGCTGGGATTTTCTAGTTTCCTCACATTCAAAGCACTCCAGCCAGCTGCATGAGCAATAATGAAACTCCTTCATCATAGCCGATAGTACATTGTGGCCCAGGCTTCCGCGTCTATTAACAAAGCCTAGACGCCAGTGGCTGAACCTCGGAAGTGAACTGATTGATATCCTCAACTTATCATCATTTCCCTCTGGTAGAGTAAAATCATTCCCATTTCCTTCATCCCTAAAATTCCTCTCGAGTATTCCAGCAATGGCCTGGCCCTATCCTTGAGACACTTATTTAGTGTAACTCATCGGAGTTACAGGAACAAAATTCACCTCCAAACAAGATTTCACAGGCTCAACAGTTTCACTGTGGTGTATGCAAACCGGAAGTCTCTCGCAATATTTGCTTTGCCAAACCCATTCTTGTTAATTTCCCCAGACGAAAGAGCAATTATAAGGAGTCCGGATCATCTATCGTAACGAGGGATAAGAAATATGGCTACAAGCACCGAGATCCCCCCTACGGAAGTGGCGGAAAGTATACATGTGGATGGTACAGAATACAAAGTAGTCCCTGTGGGAAGTGGCGGAGACATCATTCTCGAAGTTATGTTCGAAAACACGAAAGCCTGTACAAAGTCGATACCAAACGAAACGATTCAAAAGCTACGAATCTCAAAAGCGCCATTCCCTTCAGCGCGAGTGTTCTATCGCGTTCGCCTCAACACTCTGAAGAAGCATTCCAAATATTTCGACCATCTTCTCGGTTCAGACACGTTCGGAGAAGGTCGAGCTATATCTGCCAAGTTTGCAGAACTGTCTCTATCAAGCAAAGATCCATCAACCCTACCGGCAGAGGAAATCCCTAGGATACAAATAACGGATGAGGATGATGCGACAAGGACCATTGGAAGGGAAACCGTTTTCCATGATATGCTCAAGATTATTCATGGCATAGATCATTCCACCAAATCCATTACTCTTCTTTACATTGCCATCTTAGTTGTCATGGCAGATAAATATGACTGCATGGCTACGGTCGAGCGATACATTGCTGGCAGATTTTCAAAATTTCGATACCCGCCAACCCTTGACAAAACTACGGAAGAAGTTGTGCGGCAGAAGATTTTGATCTTTTACCATACCAATCAAACATCACGCCTGGCCACATCCACGAAGGAGCTCATTGTTCGAGGTTCATCCCGCTGGTCAATTTACGAAGAGGCAGATTCTAACTTTGCAGCGGCTTGGTGGGATCTTCCAGAAGATCTAGAAGGCAAGGAACAGTTTATTTATTACCATTTGCTAGAGAACATAGCTAACATTTTACAGCTGAGCTCTCTTATCGCCGATCTCGAATCATTCTGACGATATCATCCCTGCAGACATATTTCCTTTCTTTATACACATCTCGAACACAACAATGTAAATTGGGCTATGACTCGTCAGCCGCCTGCGATTCCTTCCAGCTCGGTGAAATGGTTAAGTTCTTTACGAGGAAAAATCTCCTCTCGCTCATTCCATTTCAAGCGGTCTCTCCAGAAGACCCCGAATTCATTTGGCCCGAAGCATATACTGGTGATATTGAGCAGCTTTTTATTTTATTACGTGAATGCCCAAGCTATCAAATTGATAAGAATCATGGTCATTGTGGTTTACGTAATAAATTACTTCCTGCCCTGGATTATATCAAAGATTGTCTGGATGGCGTTGGCATTAAAGTCCAACTCTGGAAAACAGAAAGATCAACCCAGACCTGGGTTCCTAGTTCTTCGGCAAACAATAGCAGCACCAAGAAGGCATTTGTTGTAGGAGGTAAAGCAGTTGGAGATGCAACGCAAGTAAAACTCTTCGATATCAAAAGTCTAAGCAGGGAGGATCTTATGTTTGGTGGAAGAGCACTTGGTGTAGATCAAGCCGCCAAGAAGTTGTTCCTGGCTGAGAAGTGGAATTGGACAAGGGAAGTACAAACGGAGAAAGAGAAAGAGAGGATGTCAAAGCCTTCATTTTTTAGATTTTGAAAGTATAGACACTAATACCCAGAAGCATACCCAGGTAGTTCTACACGATATATTTTTGAGTGTATTTCTTTCTACCCAGGTATTCCCTTTGGGTAATCCGAACTGAATACGGGATGAAGGAGGTTCTACTAGAGTCTAGAGTAGATCAATGCTACTATCCGAATTGCCAAGCCTGTGGACGCAATGCCAATTTCCGGGGTACCCAGGAGCCCTAAATCCGCTAGATGCCTAGGTAGGCAGTAGAACAATCTACTGCCAAATTTGTTTTCGAAACACCCGTTTGATCTCACTGAAGGCATGGCATTACCAAATTGATCAATCTGAAAAGGAGAACCTTGGAGGATTCTGGCTCGTAATACAATAAATTAATTAAGCAATCACAATCTCACGAAAGTAATCCTTTTGATATCCATGCTACTGGAAGAATCCTTCCAAGTTTACGAGCCCCCTTTGACCCCAAGGGACTTCACCGCCATCTCGTTTGTCTCTTAAGTCTTACATGATTGATTGTTTGGTACGTTTCGGGAACATTAAGTCTCCTAATTGGGATTCTTGGACGGCCCTGGAGGAAATGGAATAATTTGAGATTTTTATCCTCCTGGAGACTATCAAAAGACTAGAATGAGCGAACGATTTCATATGGGAGCCATAGAGCATTGAAATGATAGAATTTCCACGCCCTTTTATGGAACGGAAACGTGCCAAGGTACGACTCGGAGGAACAAACGTTGATCGGTTTCACATAGAAAAGATCGGATATTAAACCCGGATACTCCCCCCCCACATTTACCCACTTTAGCGATTAACTCTACCTGAGACCTCCTCATTCCCCCCTGCATAAACAAAACACACATTAACGACTATATTAACTACAATTTAGCGATTCGCATCATATTCACGTATTTGTTCATCTGTTTATTACACTGTACAGACTTGGAGCGAAACACCGAGTCCAGAAAAAAAGAGAAGTGCTATAAAATTAAGTACGAAGAGGGTCCGGGAGTGTTGGTTCCCATTAGAATAAGTTGTCAACCCCAAATGAGAGGAGGAATGAGGTCAATCAATCGATGAAGTGGAGCATCGTGAGATCCCATCTCATTCATTTTCGCAATAAATACTTCCCCATTCTGATTTAAACTTCCTTTCATTCTTTCTCTTCCTTATCACCCTCACTAAAGTCCTTCATTCGTTCATTTTTTCAGTCACCCTCTTTTTCAGTTCTACGTTATGCGTTTTACAAACTTCGTTTTGGCCGCTGGCCTTACAGCATCCGCATTCGCAGCTCCGGTAGCTGTGACAGATGAGGATGATACCTGCGTTGCTGATTACAGTGATACAACTTCTGCTACCGTTGTAGCACAAACCACCCTCCCTTCTTCATCTACTGTTGCTACCACTCCAACTATCTCTTCTCACGTTGTACCGTCAAGTAGCACCGTTAAAACCTCTGCTGTTTCTATTTCGGCTACATCCGCCGCTAGCTCGGTCGTTTCTAGCTCTTCCATTGCCGCTGTTGTAACTTCAGCTGTTTCGTCATCAGCAGTCACCTCCTCATCCCCCCACTCTGCAATCGCCACCGGCTCTTCATCCAACAGCACTGCTTCTGGAAAGTTACAATGGATTGGAGCTAACGAGTCTGGAGCTGAGTTCGGACAGGGAAACCTCCCAGGTGTGGAGGGGACCGATTACACCTTCCCAAACACCACCGCCATTCAAACTTTGATTGATGGTGGTATGAATATTTTCCGTGTTCCATTTGTTATGGAGCGTATGGCCCAAGGCACTATGACCTCCACCATCGATGCAACCTATCTTGCCAGCTATAAGAAAGTCATCGACTACATCACTACCGCTGGTGCCCACGCAGTTCTTGACGCTCAAAACTTTGGACGTTACGATGGCACCGTTTTCACATCCACCTCTGATTTCGGTACCTTCTGGACCAACTTGGCTACCGAATTCAAAGACAACGAGAAGGTTATATTTGACTGCAACAACGAGTTCCACGATGAACCTACCTCTACCATCTTTGCCGAGCTTGACCAAGCTTGTGTTACTGCCATTCGTGGCGCTGGCGCAACCTCTCAATATATCTTTGTTGAGGGTAAGTCCATATCTTCTAATATTCTTTTAATACCTTGATACTAATGTTTTAATTAGGAACCTCTTACACTGGTGCCTGGACCTGGACCTCATCTGGAAACTCCGTCGCAATGATGAACATTACCGATCCCCAAGACAAGCTTGTCTACGAGTTCCATCAATACCTAGACTCTGACGGATCCGGAACCTCTGCAACCTGTGTTAGCGGCACCGTTGGAGCCGAACGTATCGCCGTTGCCACGGCTTGGCTCAAGACCAACAACTTCAAGGGTATCATTGGAGAATATGCGGGTGGTGTGAACGCCGCTTGCGAGTCTGCTGTCTCGGGTATGTTGACTGCTTTGGCTGCCGATAACGAATACTGGTTGGGTGCTATGTGGTGGGGTGCGGGTCCTTGGTGGGGTGATTATATCTTTGCTTTCGAGCCACCTTCCGGAGCTGCTTACGCTCAATACTTTGACACTATTGTCAGCTATGTCGCATAGACCTGTGTAAATCAGGAACAGTGGACAAGGTATGGCTTAGGGTGGATATCTAATTCGTCTTGTATATATTTAAAATAGTCATGTATATATATTAGCACAGGCCTTTTATGAAGGTGTTTGCTTTAAGGGGGTGTTCCAGTGGAAGACAAAGTAGGGCGGGAGTAGATCTCAATCCCCATTCCCTTTCAACGTCAAATATCTCGATTCCAATCTTGTGATTTGATACTTTTGAATTCTTGGGACATGACCATGATATAACTCTACAATCTGAACCTAAGAATTGCGATCTTGAAATACTCAGTGGCTTTTTGAGTTAACTAGCAAAAAAGCGTGACATTTCCCGATTTGATATTTAATGGCAATCCAATTTCTCAGCCTCAAGCAATCGAAAATCGTATAATTACCTACCACAAACACATGTGTTTGGCCATAACTCATGTAAACTGACCATAACCATATGATGAATGATATTTGATCAAACAAGAAAGGGCCATAGATATAAAATCTAAAGTTTCTCCCTCTTTCCTCGTCAGCTCGTTTTCTACCCCTGGTGAATGGAACAATCCAAATCTTTCAGAATGTTTGCGCTCCACTTTTGTCCTTGATAATGATATCCAATACCTAGATAAATGTAGCCGATTTTGTAGGCCTTTCCGGGGCATTCTCTTTCCTTTATTGGGTGGATCTAGGCACGTTGTTTTAGGATTTTATCTTTTGTGGTGGTTGGATTATAGCCATGTCACTTTGTTATTTAAACCAACTGGCATTGCTGCATCTCCAAAGAAAGAATTACTAGTACTTTCCTGTGCTGCGCATTTCCTATCCTGGGCCAGAAAGTTCAAGCAGGGAAAGAAAATGCCTCAAGATCCTGTGTGTAATAGGCGCGACCATGCGATCGCAGGATGGAAGCTAAATATCTTTCATGTGCCTTGAGCTCGTTCAATTGGCCATGTTTGTGTATCATTTGGATTTACTGCCATCTCTATTGTACTCCCTGTTTACTCAAGGAAGGGTATAGTCACACGTTGTGGAAAATTGTGGAGATATCCTCCTAACCACGTCTTCGAATTATCGGCGGTGGTAACTTTCACCAATGAAACAAATTTTGTGATTTCAGAGGTTGTAGCGCATCCCCATCCGTTATAATCGTGGCATGGAGACAATACTCTTGCGGACTTGGGAGATTCCTTTCCACAGTCTAGAGACCAGCACGGTGGAAAATGATGGAAGTTCGCGCCACGAGTGTTGGCTTGGGGTTGGAGGTTATTGTATAATTTTCTAGAAAGAAAATTCCTGCAAGATGATTAGTCTGATATTTTAGCCCACGAACTGCCTCGAAATTTCCAGTCGGTTTGCCACGAGAAAGATCCTGGGCAAGTTATAGCCAAATAATGTTGTATTATCAGGTTCTAGTAACTGAATGTACTTGGAAGCAAAGGGCCACTCATCTGATGAAGACACCACGTTGTTCCCTAGTATTCTGGGATGCCGCAATACGGCTGAGTTCATCATCCAATCTGAAATAACCACCTCAAAGTGCCACGTTTGGTTGGTTGGTTGATCTGTTCGATGATTTTCTGTACAATTCTGTACAGAAGTATGGTATGGCCTGGTTCTGAACTTCTTAGCGTCTGTCGATTCATAAATATGTCGACAGATTCAAGCTTGCTCCATCTTTTTTACAACACAACACTTCTTCCGTCCACACATCGATCATAAACTCTTCGAAGAATAAAGCCATTCAACAACAATCCTCTCCCTAAAATCAATCTTCTTCTACAATCACCTTCGCACCACGCCCAGACTCTCCGTATCATAACATATTGAACTCATCAATACAAACCCTTCCTCAACGCGCCATGTCAAATCCTATGTCGAACCGTTTCAATGAACTCACCCTTCCTGGCCAAGAACGCCATCTTGCTAGGCGTTCTAGGCGTGCTAGTCGTGCTAGTCAAATAGCAGCAATTCCTATTCATCCATTTCTCAAATATACCCCCACAAATAGTGCGTTGGATATCACACTCGACTTCGACGCCGCCTATTCCCCTTTCCAGCAATCTGAGTTCGTCAATTCTCTGAATGAGACTCTTCCAAAATACTCCGATCATGCGACCTACGTCTTCATCGGCATTTCCTTCAAGGTTCCGCACATGGATCTTGTTAACAATAACACCAATGCTGCTCGTCATTGTATTATTGCCAATGTGATCTACCAACTTAATAAGTTCCGTCGAATTGATTCGGTTCAAGTTTCAGTCACTGTGGAGAAATTCTATTGGGAACAATTAAAGCCTGTCAGTGCAGTTTATGGGTTGGACTGCGATCATTGGACTTTAGACGTTACGGAGAAAGGTCTGGAAACCAAATCAGTGGAGATTGGTTCTGGTCTTGATCGTAGATTGAGGTCTCGCTTCCTCCATGAGATGTAAGTGGGTCGAATGGGAATGTCGGGGTGAAGGGTCGTGGGATTCTAATAGAAGCTATGGTCTCAGGGAAATGATATTATGGGGTGTGGGTCATGTGTACCCAACGATATCTAATCAGGGATTCGGTTTCATAATATTAATCACGGAGTACCTGGACAGTATTGGGAGGGTTTCTAGAAATGTTTCTTTGTGATGGGGCAGCTGATGAGGCATTAGTTTATGTATTGAATTTTGCCCAAGGCAGTCGTTGAGGATTTCGGGCGAATATCAGCTATGAATAAAGCAGTAGCTAGTCTAATTCCAGAAAACTTAATTTATCCAGCATTTTTCTATTGTTCAGCTCTGTCAATCTGCCGCATTGTTTCTGACCAGAATAATCAATTTGAGTCTGTTAAATGTGTATTGAATTCAATCAATTGAATAGCTACTAATAACATGGCATTTTTTGGCATGATTGCGTACGAATCTCTCACCACATCAATTCCGTGAATCGAATTTTTAGTATTATCTACTTGGCTAACTTTGTTTATATAGGTATATAGTGAATAGTAATAAGTGGATCTAATTTGGATCGAACACTTGGGGTTATAATTGCTGCTCTCATTCACCTCGCTGCCTAAAGACGACCTCGTATACCAACCCAACCTTCGCTACAGCAAAAGCTAATGTTGAATACAGCACTTGAATTTAAAGAAGGATACAGTTGGTACGTTTTGTGTTAAATGTGATTTACTCACTAGTGCTCTTTGTGGGAACATGAATACCTCTAGAGGATACTTTTCCCCCTTCTTTCCTACAACCAAAATCAAAAGCCCTCCATCTATCAAATTACCTACTCGTTCGTACACCAACGATTTGATCATTTGAGCAAGGTTCGCAATATCAATACAACCTCGATACCACCACACTGAAACCATTTTGACACCGACGACATTTAGAATGGCCAGTCACAATAGCTCTGACAGTCTTCGCAATGCTCAGGAGGCTGATAGTCCTACAAATCCTTCTGTCATTGACAGTCGATCAGAAAGTACTGCACGTGTCCCCACATATACCTTACTCGAATTCAATTCCAGAACTTCCAGACTTGTCATCCGATTGGATTTCGAATCGCCCGACCCATCTCCAGAGGAAACCACATTAGACCAGATGAACTTCATGATCGATATTCTTCCGCGGTATGCGGATGAAACACATATAATCCTCTTGGACATGTTCTTCAAGTCTTCTCAAGTAGACGACCTGAGCCTCAGCCCAGCTCGAGAACAGGTTCTGAATCGTGTCATTGAGACGATCAATGCGTTTCCAAATACGGACGGCATCGAAATATCTCTGAGTGGTCCTGACTTTAGCTGGGAGCAGATTAAACCCTTGTCGGCTCTTTTTGGCATCAACTTTGGAGGTCGTTTCCGTGTCATGGGTCTTGTAAGAGGAATCAACAACAAAGTACCGGGTACTGACTTTGGTCGTCGTCTTCGCGATAGGTATTTTAACGGAGAGGATTGATCACGATACTGGGCCTTACTGGTTAAGGCTAGTTGGCTTGTGGGTGGAGAAAAACAACATTGGGAGACGATATTGATGGGAGACTGGCAATATTGCAGCGGAAAGGGGCCTAGAGATGGGAGATGGCAACATGAGTTATGGCTGGTTCATGGATGGAGCTTTGTTAAGAGACAAGTCATGTATCAAATTTTTATATCATATGAACTGAATTTTCTTCTTTGGAGTGGTGATAACTAACCACTTGGCAATGATGGAGGACTTTGGACAAATCCTGAGTATGGCAAGCTTCTTAAAGTGGCACTACTACGGCGTCAAAGGGGCTTCCCATAGTATCCCGAGGTCTTTATAGGGGAGAGTATTCAGTTTACATGATAGGAGATGATAACTCGCAAAATGATGACATTCTCAAGTTGTCTTAACCCTCACTACTCCATATTCGTAATCAGTATTTTCCTTCCTAACTCTTGATACCGTATTAACTGGTCAAAAAGACAATGTCTTGTAATAGAAAAGTTGGAATTTCTATGACATAGAACCTATACTGATATCAAAAAATAATATCTTATATTCCAGATTGATAATTTTTAATGCCATCCAATTGCTCCCTCTTGAACCTCATAAAATTCCAAACCCTTACAAGAAGTCTTTTGAAGCTTTGTTAGTTACCTAATCATATAATAGTGTTGGAAGAACACGTGCTGTACAGCCTGTACTATATTCCCTATATTAAATTCACCACACTACCTGCTCTTCACGTTCATATCACGCTAGTCCCGTATACCGTAGCATATAATCCCTCATAGTGAATGTAGAATATTGTATAGCACGTGTTATTCTAACAGTTGGAAGCATATCGAGATTTCAAGGTTTCCCCTTCGCTTCGCTCTGGGATATGAGCGACGATTAGACTAAGAATGGCCCTCCCCCCCTTTTACTCTTACTCACGTTCAGCATTCTTACTGTTCTAATACAAATTTCTATTGTTATACTCTTACATATATAGCTAAAAACAACTCTTTCGGCGGAGAACTTATTCGTGTCAACTAGTATTATCAATAAAAATTCTTATATATTTATCTTGAATCCAATCTTTAATTCTGCTTGTTTCTCTTGCTACGGCTCATTTGACAGCCTACCCAGCCCATATTACAACTAAATACGGCATTTATGTACGGGTTGATTGATATTTGTTCCGTTTTAGTGCCTAGTAGAAACATAAATAGATCGTGAGACTCCAAGTTACCTACATCTCCCCCCATCATATTACATTCCTGATTGACCAATTCAGTCAAGCAACAACACCAAGTCTTCCTATTATTTCACCAAAAATTATTAAATCAAGGGATCCTATTAACGAAATCGAAATTAACAAGAAGATGGCACCCAAATCCAACGCAAACCGTCGAAATAGAGCCACCCGCCGCCTTGCTCGACTTGCCGATGTTCCTCCTCATCCTCTAATCAATTACGTTGGTAGCAGCGCAGCTCTTTGTATCGATCTTGACTTCTGCATGTTCAGGTCACCCACGGAAGAGAAGAACATTTTTGATGCCTTGGTCGAAACCCTTCCAAAATATGCCAATGAGACTAACATCATCCACCTTAGAATGATTTTCAAGTCTCCGCATAAGGATGTAGAGTGTGCCAATAGACATGAGATTCTCACCCGGGTTGTTGAAAAAATCAACGATTTTCCACACATCAAGGAAATCGCATTTTCTCTTGTACTTGATCGTTTCGATTGGAAACAATTGAAATGCGCTTCTTCAATCTACCATCTCAACTTTATCGACTGGACTTTCGACTTGAATATGAAGAATCGGGAGATCGAACATGTTTTGGTCAATTCACGACTTGATCGCAAGCTACGGGCAGCAGAGGCGAAAATTCTTGAACAGGCTATGTAGGGCCAAATATGGAAGGGGGGGGGGGTCGAGAGTAGAGTGAGGAGAAAACAGGAAGGGGCAAAGTGTGAGAACTCCGGATATGGGAAGGCCTAGGCGTGGTGAATTGCTTGCCATGAACATCAACGAATTATTTAATCTGAATGGGGAATGACGGATCAATCGTTCATGGATTTTGTTTTGCTCTTTCTGGGATTGAGGGCGCTTTCGGTTACAAAGAAGGCAAGAATTTGGTATGAATATTCTGTCCGGAAGGAGCGTTTTAGACAATGATGCATAGGCTACTTCTGGATATGGAGCAGAACATAGGTCGATAAGATGAAGACGTCCACCTTGTACAATAAGATTCTACATAGAAAAATTCAATGATCTCTCGATACCTATTCAATTAACCTTTCCTTTTCAAATCTTCTGGCTGATTTCCATAAAGGGCATCCAATAGTCAAGACTAACAGACCAGATTCAAACTTTCAATTTTCGAAAAGCTATAATTTTCAAGAACAAATAAATGACTTGAATGAAATTCAATTTCTCAAATAATAATTATTTCTTAAGGGGCAGTAATCTAAATTCTAATATTTTAGATAATTTCAATCGTTTGAATGATATTTTAATCTTTGAGACTAGGTAATTCAAGAGCCCAGTGTTTTGAATATTCTATCTTTTCTGTATAGGAAAGGTGAGGATGGGATATTTAAAACGCTACAAGAATCAAAAATCCTTATTGTTATACTGCAGCCCGGGCTATTGGACATCTTTTAAGATATTGTTGGAATCACCTCGGTGGTATTGTGTTGTTGATCAACGTTTAGTTTGAATGGTATTGTATTGCATATCGATAGAAGATATATACAGCCCAAAACTTTCCTATATTAAGGTATCAAGTACAAAAGGCAAGTACGATATGCCCGACTCTAACAATTCCTAGCGGTATTGTGAGCATCTTTTAGAGGCATAAATAATCTCGAGTCTCCAGCGCTCTCTCCTTCTTACAAACAACTTATTCAACCTCGATTTTGATGTCGATCATAAAACATATCGGTCCCAAATATCATCATACCAAACCTTTATAGCCTAGCCTCTTTTACGATTATCAACATGTCTAAAAACCGAACCACCAAGTCAAAGAAACCAGCCCTTAGAAATCTCCAGCTTAAACAGCGACTTCGTACTCAAAAAATCGCTGCCATTCCAGCTCACCAATTTATCGAATATGTGACTAGGAATCAGTCTCTGCGCATAATGTTAGACTTCGCGACCGAAACCACGATTAGTCAGAAGGAGACCATCTTCAACAGTTTTTTCGAGATTTTACCACAATACGCCAAACATGTGTCAGTGGTCTATATCGGAGTGTTATTCATACGCAGGGATCAAGATGATCTCATTCACAACGGCGCTCGCCGTGATATACTCGAAATGGTCGTAGAGGAACTTAACAACTTCAAGTTGTCCGAACTTCGCTTCGTCCTCCACCTCCACTATCTCACGTTCGAACAGATCAGCCCTGTGAACGCGATTTACGGACTAAAATTCCAGTCATGGAAATTCGATATTTTGACGGACGATGTAGTTCATGTCAAGCATGGTTGTATGATTGATAGATTATTGAGCTCCCGATACGGCATTGAACGAGATCGCCATATCCTCGGTGGGTGATGGAAATTGACGCACGGCAGGAAGAACAACGTTTCTGAACAGCGATGGATCACAAAGGGCTTGGAGGTTGTTCAAAACATTTTGAATCGTTGGGCTCTCTTGACTGTTCAGCCTGGTTTACGATCCTGAATACTGAAATTTGTACAGCGAAAATTGAATCACGAGAGTATTGACTAGTGGCTTTCGGTATCATAGCGGATTATATAGCGTATTCTGTTTAGGAAATGGAATTCTTCTCTAACCCATTCCTATGTACCATCCACTGCATCTTTCAACTGCATGTTGAGCATCCCTGCACTAAGGTCTCGTTTAGCGCCCAGGGGCTAAGGTTATGACAAAAAATATGATCGAATATACATAAAAGTGCACGCCATGATATAACAGAGTATAGTACAATCAATATAATACCTAGTAGATTCTATGCCTTCGAAAGACTAAATGGCGTCAAAGTAGATAACAGAGAATTTAGGGTGATATGAGAAATATGCTTATAGGATGGTTATCAACCGGAGAATAAACCATGTTATTATATGGATGTGCTGTTTTGGGCAGGATTTGCAAGACAAACGTCATCATCTTTTTGGAAAGAAAATATGATGGGAACTAGAACTAAATAGTAGGTACATGAAATATAGGGATCAATCATTGAACTTTCGTGGGAATCAAATCATAAGTCTATCATGAGGCGACTTTTGTGAAGGCCGTGGAAAGTTCCACAAAGGAAAAAGCCACACGGTGCCAATATCTTAATTTCAAGAATAAAGTATGTCTTCTATTCTTTGAAATGTGCCCCATAGGGTTAGAAATTCTGGTAAGTACCAGTAATTCATCCACCTTATAATTTACTGATGGTACGATCTTTGTAGTGCGCTACTGTTCATCTCATCATTCATTTCATTGGATATATTTCTAATGGATTCTTCCACAGGGAAAGCATTGCAGCATATTTAAATCTCTGAAAATAAAACCTCATATCTACCGCCGTCAACCTTTGGAATTGATCAAGTACATTGAAAACATTTTGGATGCGGGAATATCCGCCATATGGACGGGGTGGCCGCCACCTTCTGACAATGGGAAGAATATATAGATGGCGAAGTGTAATATGCTGGTGATGCATGAATATCGGCAGAGGTTCACCTAGAGAGATCTATCGGTGCCCGAGGTAAACTGTCGTAGGTATATGGGCGATGGCAAGTACGACCTTAAATTGGAGTAATTATACCAATATCTCGGAATCTGTAATAATTTTTTTTTGATAACCTCCCCATGGCTATATAATACCAGTTTATAGTAAATACCTGTAACAGCCGTTATCCATCCATTCAAATCAAACCCCTTAGTCAAATCACCTTTCATCGCAATCTTACTCAACGGCTGTGAGACCGAGAATATCGGGACAGGCTTTCTGGTTCTAAATTCTCTGAGATTAAGTATGGAATAGAAGAGATGATATGAGAAAGTAGACATTGCACTCAGGTAATGTATACTATCCAAAACAATGATGCTGTTCGTAGTTTTTCTGTAAAATTCAAAAACGACAGATGCAAGTTGTTGGGGGAAAAAAGAAAATACACCAAAATCTGGAGCTCTACATGCACTGTGAATCACTTTAGAACAACTGCACAAATTTCAACCAAACACGATGTTCGTATCTGTTTTGAAGCGACACAAGCCAGAATAAAACTTTAAGTTCAGTGTACGACAAGGAAAGTTCTTCGTAGCCACTACAGATTCACCAGTCTAGGCAAGAAGCAACGCCATAATATGGAAAATACTCGTATTGTGTTATTCAAGTAGTCCGCTCATCTTCTCCTTGGGTCTGCTAGCTATGGCATGGCCGAGCATAATTACCTAGTCGTAGATAACCATCTGGGTAGTATCGATGTCCATCATCCAAGCTCTAGTCGGAATCGCTATCCCATTCACACTCTTCCGAATCGCTATAACTATCGCTTCCGTAAGAGTCGCCGTGGTCTCCCCATCCATCCTCATCTTGGATTTCTTCATACCACTCCGAATTCATGTCCACCCTGTCTTGGAAGTCGGAATATATGTAATAACTCAACATGCAATTGACGTCCTCGATTTGGCGAAACGGAAGCACACATTCAAGCTGATCAAGGTATTTTTCGGTCAAATAGACTGTGACTTCAATGTCACTTAAGTCTGTGAACACGTCATCGATGATAGCAACGATAGATTCGATCTCATCATTGACTCTCGCAAGATCGCAAGCAGAGTAATCTTCTGGTTCTGGGAATGCGAGTGTGAAGTTAATTTTTCGGATTCCCCAGGCATTCATTGAAAGATAATCTTCGAGATCAGAACTTTCGAAGTCAAAATCGAAATAGATTGTTAGGGTCCCATCGTCAATGTGGTACCAAGTCATTGTGATTGAAATTTGTTGTTGGAGGGGGGGAATTATTCCTTCTGAGATGCAGTTTGATGTTGTGAGAATGTTGTGAGAGTGTCATGGGAGCCAGTCAACATTATATACCTCTTATTCTGCATTCCAGATTTTGTGTCTCATATTATTGGAAGCATCAAGACTACTGGAGATACCAATTCCATACCAATAGAATGAGTTTTTGGGTATTTGAACATCTTGAAACATTTTCTGAAAGTCTTTATACCCACCCAACAAACCACAACTAGAATTTCTTGAACATACTAGGTACCCAACTTGCTTTTTTTTGAGAAATGGCTTCACAATACTATGCCTTAGACTTTGTGAAAATATCTAAAATTGTCTTGAAAAGTTGGAGGCTTGATGTCACAATGGTAATTGTACAACTATAATCCCTTTCATAAGTAGAAAGAAATCTAAGTAAAACGTTTCACTCTATCTAAATCAAAGCCAAAAGGCAAATATGAATTTGTGTGGAAAGTACTCCCAAAACCCGGAATTAGAAAGTGCCGTACTCTAAGAAGCAGTTTAGTTGAGCAAAACAATCTACTGAATTCCAGCATGCTCGACTCAGTATGTTGCATATGTATGTCTCTGCCAAAATTCTTTGTGGGGTACTCCAGCAGCTATGTCTAGTTTGGAAGTGTCACAAAAACCCATATCCTCTCCTCTGTAGTAATTAAAAATGGGTAGTTTTGCATTCTAGAATGGCATCACAAACTCTAGAATCGCTGAAACCCTGCAGGAGCTTTTGTTGAAATATAGCTAGCTAGAATAATTCTTTGAATCCATCACCCTCTGTACGGAATAGAATCATGACTTTGAGGGCAACATACAGAAAAACTTTCAATTGTAACATTTGCTTACAAAGGTTAGCAAATCAATACTACAAACAAACACTCTAAACAGCCTTCCAAATGTCCCAAGAATATTTTGGTTCGAACTTTGGCAACAAACACCACATAATTGCGTCTAACATTGCGTCGTGCCCTTCATGCAGTTTTCAGCGACGTAGGGGGAATGTTTCTATTCTATCTTTTTGTCTCTCCGGAAAGAGTCGGGTTATATGGAAGATACTCGCAATAGTTTAATCTAGACAAGTCGAAGTTTATCGACACTGGGTACCTGGCTAGAATGATCTATGGCATTCTTTTTGTGGGGAAGTGCTTTGTGAACTTCGGGCTCTCTATGTTCAAAAGTATCTCAAAACTTCACATTTTCCTACGTTCCGTCGATTTTGAGGGGCAACTTCTCTTCTTCGGTAATATCAGGACTCCCCGATTCTCACATAACAGCTAAGCAAGCGTTTTCTGTATCAAGATGACAAGACGTGTGAATAAACTTAATCGAACTGATCGCCGGAGGCACGATACTTCGCATATTGCATGGCACGAAGACTTGGAAATTGCAGAAGGAGCTTTCCTAGTCATAACAATCAATAACAATCGAGCAGCCCCCGAACAGACCCAGAAAACCGGTAGTCAGTCTCTCTTAGCACGGCTCGTTGAATACTCAGAACATATGAGAAGAATCCGCATTAAGGTCATATGCCGGTCTGTAAATCACGAAGCCACGACGACCCAACTATTGACCAAAGTAAGAAACATCTTGAATAACTTCAACGATATCAACAGGCTTGAGGTAGAAGTCCACATGCGCCACCAGCAGAGAATTAACTCGCACAATATCCCCCCGTTACAGTCCGTTATCCCCCTCTATGGCCTGAAATTCGTTAAATGGACGCTGCACTGTCATCTGGGATATCCACTAAGGATCGTCGAAGTCAAACGGGATTCCTCACTTGACAGAATGATTTGCACTCATCCATGGTTACGCTTCAGATGGTTCGGACTCTTAACCGTCACACTCGACCATACTCAATATGATTACGAGTGCGAACAGGTGCTCGAATCATTCTTCAACGTACTTTCCTTATACTTAGGTCATGCAAACGATATTTGCATCAAAGTCATACCATTAAGGCATCAATATCTGCTGGTAGGTATGTTTGAAAACCGCAAAAGAATTCTTGATAGGATGGTTAGGCTTATCCATCAATATTGGGATATTGAAAGAGTCAGGCTTGTTTTTCTTGTCAATAGTTGCGAATTCAATTACCTAAAATCTGCGAGTTGCTTTCATGGCTTCAACTTTCAAGACTGTAACTTTTTCACAGTTCTCAGGGGGGGAGAAAGGCGCGAAATTACAGAGGACTCGTCCCTTGAACGCAAAATTCGAGAACTTCATGCATGGGGCTTGCGCGCAGACGATATGATAGAGAGTACTCATTATTTCATTCCTCGCCGTAGCCAAGATATCCCTCCGGGCAAGCCCACAACGGAAAGGCTTGTGGATCTTCCTAATGAGACGATTTTACAAATTGCTGAATCTCTACCTGAGAGGTCCCTGGTTTGTTTAAGTGTCTGCAAGCGGTAATTGAGGACGCTACTCAAACCTCAAATCCGAAAGGGATAGCGAGCAACTGATTGGTTCAGCACAGTACTGGGCGGGTACTTTGAGCATATTGTACAGATTCCTTGTTCGCTCCCATCCAAGGTCTTCAGCAAGAGCCTATGAAAAGCCTTCGGCCGCGGGATGATTGACAATCGCTTGTGCGTTCCTTTTTTCTCCACGAGTTCTTTCGTCCAATGAAGTTTAGTTAGCATAGGTAGTTTCGGGTACAAATAATTATCATCTTTCTTCTCCGCGATGTCGTTCGAGTAGCGCAGTTATTCATAATGAAACCTACTCCTCTCCAAGGTCCAAGGTGTATTATATTATTGCGACCGTCGTTTCCCAGTGAACCCCCGGTGAGCTTTGCGGAAATTATTGAGTTGGAAGGAAAAGAGTTAGGGATTCCCAAATAGTAAATATTTTAAATTCACGCCACCAGGATCTCGCTTAAGCTATGAAATTACTAAAACCACACCCAGATGTAGATTGAGTAAAGCTTAAACTTCACATGTCAGAAAGCTCGAGGTCCTTACAGATTCTCCCCTTTGAAGGCGAAAGCTACAATCCAATACCACCTGGCATTAATAATAATAAAAACCGATTTCCAATCCAACCGAGTTTGTTTTTCGATCTCTTATACCTAA
Organism: Ciborinia camelliae; assembly: GCA_025890175.1. Classification (NCBI taxonomy): domain Eukaryota; kingdom Fungi; phylum Ascomycota; class Leotiomycetes; order Helotiales; family Sclerotiniaceae; genus Ciborinia; species Ciborinia camelliae. Next base: position 1,116,540 of record JANPYM010000005.1, read on the forward strand.
GTAGGTTACCTACTCTTCCATTGAGCGCGTGACCTTAACCTCAACCTCAATCTCTCTCACAATATCACAAATCATAAATTCTGGTTGCGGCTGAAGACCAACCTTGAAAAAGCATGTGAGCTTGAAACAGCCGTTAGCGTCCATGATTGGCTGAATTCCTACCGAGGCATCCTCGATGTATCTACTGATTTCCAACCCCGACATACCCTTTTTTTTTTCTTTCTCCTCATACAACTTCTTTTTTGCTTCTGTGATTCTCATCTCATCGCATTGAATAGATCTGTTTATTAACCTTACATATAACGCACTCGAGATATTGTCAAAATGTCAGCTGGTAAGAAAGCATCTATAGCAAGCAAAGGAATGCGAACGAGGCTGACAATGAACATAGCACAAAACCGTCTTGGACAGGTTTCCCGCCACTTGGCTGGCTCGCAGAGCTCTAATGAGGGTGCCCGCGGTCGTGCGAAGCTTTTGGAGAAGCATCCAGATGATGTATGTCCTGCTATTCTCTTCAAAAACATCTCTTGGCCTGTTACTAATATTCTTCATTCCAGGTCGTCGTAACGGCCTGTCTACGTACCGCATTTACAAAAGGAGGCAAAGGAGGATTCAAAGATACAGCGGCAGCAGATTTACTCGTTGGAGCATTCAAATCTCTCATCGAACGATCGAAAATTGACCCTGGACTGGTAGAGGACATAGCTGTTGGATCTGTGCTTCCTCCTGGAGGTGGGGCTACTGAGTTCCGTGCCGCTGCTTTGGCTGCAGGATTCCCTGTTTCTGCAGCGGTTAAGAGTTTGAACAGACAATGTTCATCCGGTTTACAAGCATGCGTGGATATAGCAAATGCGATAAAGTCGGGCATGATTGATATCGGCGTTGGTGCAGGTGTCGAGAGTATGAGTTTACAATATGGGTATGGTTAACCAATCCCTCATTGTTTGTGTGGAATTAGAACTAACAATAGATTGGCAGACCTGGTGCTGTAACAGAATTTTCCGAACTCCTTGAATCCCATCCCGAGTCCGCAAACTGCAAGGTCCCTATGGGTGTCCTTTCAGAGAAGATGGCCAAAGATAAAGGCGTTTCCCGTTCTGTACAAGACTCGTTTGCAGCTTCGTCATATCAAAAGGCACTGAAGGCTCAACAAGATGGTCTGTTTGACCAGGAAATTGCTCCATTGACGGTCAAATGGGAGGATCCTAAAACTGGGGAAACAAAGGAGATCACTGTTGCCAAGGATGATGGTATTCGACCAGGGATTACCGCTGAAAGCTTAGGTAAAATTAAGCCTGCATTCGCAAAGGATGGTAGCATTCATGCCGGGAATGCATCTCAAATTTCAGACGGAGCTGCTGCAGTTCTTTTGATGAAACGTTCTACAGCAGGGAAACTCGGCCAGACCATCCTCGGTAAATATGTCGCCGCGTCTGTCGCGGGTGTGGCTCCACTACTCATGGGTATTGGTCCTTGGGCCGCTATTCCTAAGGTCTTCGAGAAGACCGGCATCAACAAAGATGATGTAGATATCTTTGAGATCAACGAAGCATTTGCAAGTCAATGTGTTTGGTGCGCGAACGAGCTAGGTCTTGATCAAAAGAAGATTAATCCTAAAGGGGGGGCGATTGCTTTCGGGCATCCTCTTGGATGCACAGGAGCGAGACAGGTCAGCACATTATTGTATGAGTTGATAAGGACAAAACAGAAAGTTGGTGTAACTAGTATGTGTGTAGGTACTGGTATGGGTATGGCTGCTGTTTGGGTCGCCGAGTAGAGGATGGAGGAGCATTTTTGGGATAATGGGCATGGTATATGATTAGGGCAAACATCAGTCTTAAGGGAAAGGTTTATGGCGAATGGTTGTACGAGTATAGTAGCAAGGCATTGGAAAGCCTAATGCATAGAATGAATTTTCTTTACCCATCAACCCTTTTCTATGTTAACTTGTCTTTCTGATAGCGATTGGGCAAGAGTTTGTGTTGCTACATGTCACTTGAAGATTCGTTCACCATGCTCTGCATCGTTTGGTAAAAATGCCTAGTCGGCTCTTGTTGTTCTATTACATAACTAACTCAGAAGTTTGGATATGATATCACTGCGTTTCTTGACTTCTTGCATACTTTCATATGTTTCATACCGCAAACTTCAGATAACAGTTCAGTAAAACTCCCAAGTTCTCTGTAGAGCTGTTGATTTTGGAGACAAATTTATCATTGTAAGCAAATGACTGTTGATATTGCGGATTTTGGACGAGATATGCTGACTAGATGACAGTGTTGGTTTCAGAAAACGGCAAAATGAAGATAGATGAATTGCAAGTGTGATTCATTAATGGTCTGGGGTATATAAAACAGAGCTGAATGCCAAGAGTCTACCAGGTCGAATTGCCAAGATAATGCGGGGATCTCTCGATATTGATAATTTTGCTGGTTGAAAATACAGCAGGTGGATTTTCTAATTCGTTATTTCCGATCATTATCAGATGAAGCGGGAGCCGGTCATTCTATGAACGTGAAAGACCTCAACGAGCCGTTTTGCTATAGCTATGTGGCTACGAGGAGAACCTACAGTAAATGAGTACGGGGAACAACAACATCTAGCCCCTATCTTGTTAACGAGTACTTCATAGACATAAGTAGCCTCTAAGGGCGGTTCAAGTTCCCAACTTCTTCCATTCACAACAACGAACTTGAATAAACCAAATGAGCTTAATCTGCTCGCTGATATAGGGGATGGACCTGGTATTCCCTTAAACCTTTGGGTGAACTTCCCGAGAAGCTGTCTATTGCAAAGCCTTGTAATCCTCGATTTTGTGTTCAGTATATAGATGGATGGGTTAGGATTATGGAGGGAGAAATAAAACACGCTACTTGTCCCAACTGCTTTCAAGATATTGTCAGTATCGAGAGTTATGAGCATTTGGGGTACTGGATTTATGCTATATGGACAAGAATTGGCAACGCTCCAGCTCTCTTCGTTTGGTTATGCTAGCTTAGGGGTTATCCAATAACTCTTTTTTTTTTCAATGAAAATCTGTTGGCTTCGATGTTCAAGTTCTGTGTTCTATGACATCTACAACGATATATACATAAAGACACTATTTGTGAAGTTATATTGGTGAATAGCGTCATTCTAAATTGGGTTAAGAGCTGGATAGCTTCGGATTCTACGTGAACTTTAGAATACCAAGCCATCCTTCACAGTTCACTTTGAACCACTCATTCTAATACTGATATAGGGCTATATATACCACGTATAATTGGAACATATCGAGTTGTAACCACTTCTCTAGGGCAGACTTAGTCGACCTCGGAGAGAATGTGAATAGGGTAGAGTCACACACAATCACGGTCATAGAAAGACCACTCACGTATGGCTGTACTACGGTAATAATTGATTCTGTGACGATAGACTAATTGCAACTCTGCCGTATGGTAACTATCTATAGAGGGCCGTACGAACTGACTAGCGTACGGACTAGCACCTCAACCCTCATATAAGATAAGATACCAACCTTAGCATAATTTATAGAAATCAAGAAGCATTATCATACATACGATTAAGTACTTACACTTTGAACCATATCAGGCTGATATCAACAGTAACCTTTTTATTTCAGAACCTCTTCCTCACAAACATAACTCTTCCTTGAACATTTCATTCAATCTCCGTCGACATCCAAATCCAAATCTTACTCATCTGGATAACCAAAGGGAAACAAGATCAGGATCCACTGTCCATTGCAACAAAGCATTTCTCACAATCGATACTCTACTTTTACCTCTACGTTTGGCAACCACAATCTACCAAGGTCGATCTTAATATGGATGCTCAACATCGAATAAACGAGTCTAGGACAGCCGAACCACCTTATGAACCTTCCCTCTCTTTATTCATCATCCTCATGATAATAGTAGTCTTCCTAATAATAATAATCGTTCAAGAAGTCAAAGATTTGAAAAAAGAACGTTGCCAGAACGTTCCCCACGACAATGTCCCTGATATCCCGGCATGGATTCTAGCAGATCGTCAAGGATTTGGCCAGAGAAATGCAGAAGACGAGCCAATATGTCCCATCTGCTTGGATGTCCTCCCTGCTCTAGTCTCGATTGTCAAACCGTGTGAGCATCGACTCTGCCCACGATGTTTGGACGATTTGGTGTTACATCTCGGCTATCCGGTTAAATGTCCAATCTGTTCCCAGAGAGTTACATGGATTGGGAATAATGGGGATTTGATTCGACGTGTTAAGAATTATATTGAGCAGAATTCTGAGATGGGGCAAACTGCAGTTGTTTGCGATTAGATTGGCTATTGAGGCCAGAATTTAGGGGGCGATAAAATTGAGGATGTATTACAGAAGTTGGTGGGTCCACAAAGGTGGAAAGATTTGTTCTCATGATGACCAAGCCTTCTTGAAGGTCATACGCAGTACTTTACCTAGGTACGCCATAAGATAAATCGATCTCATCATACATACAGGAGGGGGTATTAGGGGTTAGTTTTGGTCATAGCAAGGAGTTTTTCTGGTTAACTACGGTTCTACATTTGAGCATGAGAATAATAAGTCACAATAGGGGATTAGGGTCTTTTATTCTCTTCTGAATTCTTGTCTTGAGAGTCTCTTGACTTTCATACCTAAGATGTTAATCAAAATATCAAATACATTTCAAGCACACACTACCGACATGGACATCAACAATCATTGTGAATAGAATCATAGTACAGTATACCTCTATCGAATTCACAGCATCAAAGAGCTCTCTATTATACCACATAGCCTTAAGATTTAGACACTTGCTCATCAAGGTATCCGAAAGCCAATCAAAACCTCCCTTGCACCTGTTGCACAATTTAACTAGATTCAAACGGCCACTGGAACTTGTTTTAGATATGGAGTGATTGGTTGCGTAGATTAAAGTTTGAGGTCACTCATGAGTGGGTGGATTGTACTGGAGTATGAATTAGCTCTATCCAGCCTTTAGAGTCTAGACAAATTGGTAAACAGTTCTCATTGGACAACAAGCTAGGTTCGAGATTCAACTAGGCGATATGAATAGGAAATGCATTTATGGATTGACAATATTATAATGGAGCTGGGCTGGCTCCAAGACTATTTGTTAAAATCGTTTTCATCAAGTATAGCTTAATAAATTTGGTGTGCAAGTAGAAAATAACAGTAGGTAAAATCGAAGACCTCGATAAAATGATTCGGTCTTGGTAATAACACTACTACTGTATGGCAGACTAGCAAAGCCAGATGTTGTGGTACCCCGCACACATCCACATTATAGAAACAGTACAGCAGCATGACCATATGTCTCTATTTAAAATTTATCCATCAAAACAGTCGAAATAAAAACACCGTCGTTTCTCATAGGTACTACTTGGCTCAACCCAAACAAAACAACTATTAGAATTCCATACCCATAGCTCTCTGCAGTTTCTAAAACTCTGCTGCTTTCTAATCATCAAAACTTCATCAGAACTTCATCAAAACACCATCAGAAATTCATATCCTCCATCGGAAGATATTATCAGAATTAAGTTGATCAAAATGGATTTTTACTGGTATTACAGTCCTGCCGAATCTGACAACCGTGAGCGAAATCCACCTCCAAGATCCACGAATAATAACTCACAAAATACTCAAGCCCCAGACTCACGCTCATCCAAACATCCCTCCGAGTCTGCCGCCCATACACATCAGGCACCCCAACCCACTACCGCCGATCCTGATTCTTCTGAGTGCCCTATCTGCCTCTGCTCGTTCCCTGCTCCCACTAAGGTGGTATTCACTTACCCATGCCACCACGAATACTGTCTTCAATGCATCCAGCATTGGATTGTGGTTCAAAAACGACGAAGAGCTGTGCAAACACCCTCTTGTCCGGTTTGTAGGGCGGTTATACAGCGACTTGTTGAGAGGGATGGAAAGTTAGTGGAAGAGGTTTTAAGCAAGACTTTGTGATTTGTATATCGAGGTAGTTGTGCTTGAGCAAGCGAGACAAAGAATGGAGAGGATGACTACCAGTCTTGGTTAGTGGTCGGTGGTTGGTGGACTTAGGGTGGGGATTGATTGCATTGGCAAGGGAGTGTGGAGAAGGATGAATTGCTACAGTAGTAGATTCAGATAATGGGGGCATATGAGAAGAAAGGGAAACGCGTTGTATTCTGGATATGAGGAAAGAGATTTTCAAGCATGTGCCAGGACGAGAATATCCCTTTAGTCATATTCAACAATTAATATCAATTATAACGCCGTGGACGGTCAATCTAAGATGAACAAATGCACTTTAATCTATTGTGCTGGGAGGATTGTGGTTTTAGATGTGGAAGGGCTCATTTATTATCAAGTGTACGATCCTGGGCTATACAGACCATATAGTCGCACCTGCCATATTGATCCCTAACAGTGCAAAAGCTTTTGCTATCGCGGTGAAGGGATTGTGGTTATGGGTGTGGAAGGGGTGATTTATTGTTAATGGTACTAGCGTGAGGCTATATACAGCCTTCGTCGTACTTGCCACATTAAAGCTTAATAGCAGATGACTTGGATTCTTCCTCACTTTTTACAACCCACAAACACTATTTCAGAACCGTCGATCCTACAACTCTCTTCAATGAACATAATTTCTGCCAAGTGGACGACCATGACCTGTTAAAAGTAAGCTTGCGATGGATATTGACAGTTTAGATGCAAGAAAGGATGACTGCAAAGATTGTAAAGAAGATGGTCAAGACAACGACAGAGAAGGTGGGAAAGAGGAGATCATGCTGGGTAATATTTCAAGAACATCCGAGGGGGAGCCGTGGTGCTCTATTTGCCATGATTACCCTAGCCCTATTAGCGCAGCATTCGTTACGCCGTGTCATCACCGCTTCCATTTGGGTTGCATTGAGAAACTTATAATCAGAGCCCCTAATTATCGAAACTGTCCTAATTGCCGGACAAAGATGAAGACTGTAGAGGTCAACGGTCAGACAGTTATTGACTCCGTTGAAGGTCTTTGCCAACAAGTTGAACGGATGCGAGAACCGTCATTATCTGGAGACCGACAAGCCCGAGAACTACTTCAAATCCAAGAACAACTCCAAGGGAGAGAGCGATGGGTGTTTATTAGGGACCAAGAAGGACGAGAGCAACTTCGAATCCAAGACCAAGTTGAATTTAAAGAGCTTATGAAATATTTACATGATCAAAAAGCCCAGAAACAAGCCCCGGTTCAAGAACCAAATGGATCGACAAGAGAGTTGGCGATGATTTTAAATAACCAAAAATACCTGGGACTATCCATAATCCAAGAACGTCGATTGTTGGAAGAGCTAAATAAGTTTCTTGCGTACGAAGAAGTCTGGCAACAACTACAAAGACAAGAACAAGCAAGATTTATGGAAGAGCGAGTATTAGCGGACGAACAGCATGAACAAACCGCCTCAAACCGGTCTAGGAATACAATGGCCACATGTCATGCAGCACCATGAAACCCATTTATTGATGCATTTCATGCATATGAGCGGTGCGCGGATTCAACAGTACAATCATGCAGTTTAAGCAGCCTCTGCAGGTATATCACAGCCGCAGCAACAATAATCAATTTCCCGCACGCCTAGTCCCTCTCTCGATTTGGGCACCAAGTACTCAGAGCGACGGAACAATAGGTACATGAAGATAGCCATCTAACCGGAGAATAGGAACCATTAGGTTAGGCTTAATCATGAACCTGTATTAGCGTAATGAACAAATATTTCACAGCCAATGGAATTGAAAAAAATACCCAGCATGCTATATACCAACTTTTCAAGTGATTTCAATCCTCAAGTGGCTTCATTGTTTTACATAATTTCAGTCTTTTAAATGACTTCAATCTTTAAAATCATTTCGATCTTAAAATTCAAAAGCTCCTCATCAATGGACTGCAGTTTAGACTATTCAACATTCTGTCAGGTGCCTGACAAACTATGTGAAATGGTTCTAGGCCCACATCTCAACGCCAAGAATAAGTCATCAAGGGTCTCGATATGCCCCTCCATCATCATCTTCACTGCTGCGAAGCCCAGGTTGAATCCGAACAGCTCGTGTTTGAATTGGAAGAGTACGGGAGGCTAAGTATCACTTGATCACAATGCCCAACCAAGATCATCATTTGAACTAAAGATGTTTGCATTTTGGGCACAATTTTTGGAATCTTTGGAATTTACACCAATCGAAACGCGAGATGGCATGTATGTAGGAAGGACGCATTTGTACCGTAAAAATGAGCGTGATGCTGAGATATTTGCTTGCAATTCATAACAACTGGAGTATACATATATGTATCAAGTTCTTCCACAGCGCTATCTTGAGTGATAAAGGTACGTGAATTGAAGAGATGTTGTGATGTTTATTGTTGGCGAAAGAGAAGGAGAAGGAAAACCTTGGCAACCCCTCACCTCCAATGTTCCTTTTTGATGTAGTCCGGAAATATCCGAAAGTTTACTTCGATCACACTCCCTTCAAATTGAGTCTAAACGTCTTGAGTATTTGACCGAGTACAATAATCCAATAATATACCGAACGGTATATGCAGCTGTGGAACCCGTGGTAGGCGCTTCTTATTGTCTTGCCCCCCTTATCTACCGAGTACCGAGTTCCCTTTGAAAGCATACCCTAGCCAAGCTCTCTTACCCGCAATTGATTCGGTACTTGGCTAGGACTCTGAAACATATCGAATTAATTTTACGCGGAGTATTGAAACTCGATACTTGGCCAGTTGGCTAGTTACTAGTACCGGTACTTCTTTGGAACATAATATATTGAACTCTTTTACATACCATGCTTCAATTATTTTTATTGCGAACTGGAAGAATCCAGAAGCGGAATTAAGAACAATTTTACACCAACAAAACATCCCTCCTTAGAATCTGTTCTAAAACAAAAAGAAACCTACCATTCTCGGAGCGAGATAGAATTGTTAAAGCTTGGTTGAGGGCATTGGAGTACAGTAATTCTGCAAGTAAAGTGATAGGCTCATGAATCATTAAAAAGAGCAAGGCCATAAACAAGTTTTGAGTTGACATTGTCTCGAGTGATCTCAACCTCGCAAGCAAACAGAAGGAACAGAGAGACTGACGGACAGTATCATTTTGATCGTGTACCTGCATGGCACGTGGCGCCTTTTTGTCGATGCTTTCATTCAATCTACCTTTGGGCAGAACGAGACAAATCTATGGAGTAGGCTTTGAAGAGATTTGCGTTCAACTCAAATATATGGGACGAAGGTATCCATTATTCTTAATCTATCCGTCGCTCGGGTATTTAAAGTTACATATAAACGCAGCAAACCGTGCCGATACCGTAGTACCGTAGGACTGGTCCGTGCATAAAGGGGTTGGAGAGTCGAGACTTTGACTCCCAAGGCCTTAAATTTCAATAGCCTGAAAGCCCTAAATCCAATCAAGCCCAATATGAATCGTGTGATCGCTTTTCTGGCATCCTCTTTGGGAATAAACATCTCAATGATGGCCCATTCCCGAAAAACTACGTAATTGACAAGACGGGAGCGCCCGCACTGCTATCCAGACCTCCGATTCTTGGCTAGAAACCTTATCTAAAGTGACGACAAGTAGACAATAGAGAGTACTTCGAGAAGTTTATCCTATGCAAATTCTTTTTCTTGAGCGATGGATTCATAAAATGTATACCAACCAATATTTTCTGATATCGAACTCGATAGATACATGTGATGTGCTTCCAACAGTTGCTCCAAAGCTTGAAGTTTCTGTTCCTGAGGATAAACTTATAGAAGGTCTAAAGGAACAACAATTATACAGACGGGACTACAAATTTCAATAAGTACAGTACCAATATAATGGTTTCCTACCTATGCAAACATCTTATTCTTCAGCGGTGGATCGGTACAATATCGGTATTTTGTTTCTAATGTGCCTAGGTTACTTCCCACCATGCGATTCTTCAATTTGAATATACTGTAGACTGTAATACATTTCCGTCCTCCAATTTCGGAGTCCTTTCAGTTCGGGTTGGTCACTCCTTCTTCTCAGAGCCATGGCCCCATTCACCGCCAAAAACCAAAAAGCTCGGTCTTTGGGCACCTACCTACGTATACGTAAGAGGACGGGGTCATACTGGTATCCATGAATCAGTTCATCGGATCAGCGACGGCAGTTGCGCTATTGAAAATCATTGATGGTGGAGAATTTTCCATGAGGGGGCTATTCAGACAATAATGCGCCAATCAACTTGCGAGATGCCAGGATGATTTTCCGGGGCAACTTGGAATATCACTCATTTGCGTTTGGCTCATATTGCGATCCTTAACAATAATTTCTTGTCTTCTTGAATATATAATGCATGTTTTCCTTCCCAGAATGATCACTTCAATCGCAGATCTCTTAAACCCTAGTACATTGAAGCCAAGTACCTCCTCCCTAAAAGAACATTTCAATCATGCGTTCCTTTGCGATCATTTCCTTGGTGGCTTCCATGCTAGGAGGCGTCTCTGCCAGTCCTACCTTGATCAACCGTGCAGTTTCATACAACCGAACAGTTGCCCCAGCTGGCGCAGTTGTCGTTGATGCGACTGGTGAGATTGCTGGATCCTACACTACATTCCAAGAAGGTGTAAACGCTTTATCCGCCACCACCACCGAGGCTCAACACCTTTTCGTTGCTCCAGGTACCTACTTCGAGCAAGTCTACCTCCCAGCTCTCGTAGGAAACCTTACAATCCAAGGTTACACCGAAGATGCCCGTACCTACTCTGGTAACGAAGTAACCCTTACCTACAACCTCGCTCTCATCAACACCACATCTGATGATTTGACCGCCACTTTCCGTGCCCACAACAACAACACCAAAGTGTACAACCTCAACATCAAGAACACTTTCGGCCACATCAACAGCGACGGTCAAAACCTCGCTCTCTCCTCCTACGCCACCAACGTTGGTTTCTACGCTTCCCAATTCTGGGGATACCAAGACACCGTCCTTGCTGAGAACGGTTACCAACTCTACTCTAAATGCCTCATCGTCGGTGCTATCGATTTCATCTTCGGCGAGAGAGCTCTCGCTTGGTTCGAAAACAACGATATCCGAACCATTGCCAGTGGAGCCATCACCGCCTCGGGACGTACTAGCGCTGCTATCAACTCCTGGTACGTGATCAACAACTCGAACATTGCCAACATCAACAGCAGTGTCGCCACAAACACCAACTATCTCGGAAGACCATGGAGAAGCTTCGCACGAGTTGTTTTCCAAAACAGTTACTTGGGTACCAACATCAAGGCCGCAGGATGGGAAACCTGGTCCTCCACTACGTCAAACACTGGCAATGTTACTTTCGGAGAGTAAGCTTTTCACCCACCCCCTAAACTTTTACTTTCTTACTAATCAATCCATAGATACAACAACGATGGACCAGGAAGCTCATTGACAGCCAGAGCCAGCTTCAGCACTGCTTTGTCTTCCGCCATTGATATTACCACCGTGTTGGGCTCCGACTACACCAGCGAGTTCTACTACGATGCCAGCTACATGTAAAGTGTAGTCCGCAAGCTATTATTTGGCTCTGGCCCTCTCGATCGTCACACGTCGACTCAAGGCTCGATCAAATACCGGCCTTGAACTTTTAATAATTAATGCCTCTTCCGTGAAAGCGAAACTCAAAGGAGAGCGTGTATCTTGGGAGTGTAAATACTAAACACAATGCACATGACATACCGATGTAATATATATATTTAATGAGAAATGTTGATGATGCGATAATTCGTTTCTGGTCTGGCTGATGATGAATCAATGTGACCATGAGATGAGATGAACTCTAATACATGTTTAACTATGAGCCGCCTGCACAAAAGATAGCATCCAGTATTTGAAATTAACAGGAACATCTTCCATTATCACCGAACTAATCTGGATCAAAAGCGCTTAATCTCCATAAATTTTTACTTGACATCTATCAACTTGATTTGCATTACTTTGTTTTCGATTCCCCGAATAGTGAAGCTAGAACTATACAAGCAACTTACAGCATCTAGTATCTGCAAACCCCAAACCCCTTTAAAACGAGTTATTCTCTTCATTTGCAACCAGAAGATGATACTATGATTCGATTTCTCCAACTCTCTCCTTAATATTCATCATACAGGATGATCTTTCCTTGCCGCCCATTAACTTCCACCCTTCAGATGAAACCGTATATAGTGTCTTTCGTGATGTTTTATATTTGATATTAGTCTAGACTTATAATAAAGTTTAATACTTTATATTCCGTGTTGATCATAAACATCATCATTATTTTTGAAGCCAATTAGCCGTTTATCCTAAATCTCTAAAAGAAAAATACATTCAAAAGCTTTTCATACATTAAACTCTTTTATTATTTTTTCAACCCATGAATTATATAGTAGAATCAAAATCAGGATTGGTGCATCGAGATTTCGAACTTCCTCTTCTTTTATACTCTTCTGCCACTTATTATTATATTCTCTTACATGTAACCAAGAAGTATTTCTGTAGCGTAAAACCTTTTTTCATTAAACACATTTTGCAATAAGGAAATGTCTTCTTCTTAACCAATTAATACGGTGTATATATATTTCCCCCATCTAGCTATCATCACATCCCCAACTTCCAAGCATTTTTCAGGTAACTTGAAATACTAGGGGGTGATGGGACGGTGGATTCTGATAGACTTGGGATTGAGAGGTGGAAGTCAAGTTTGAGGTCATGGTTGAGGGGATTGGAAAAAAAAGGGGGGGCGGTGCCACTGGATAAACGGGAAAGGAGGACCCCATTCTCATCTTGAAAAATGAGTGCTGAAGGTCATTGTTTGCGTTGGACTGTCTGGAGAGACTCACACTCATTCTCGTGAATGTCGGTGGGCTAAGACGCCATAGTAGAGATGATTCTGAGTATACGCATCTAGAGCAAATAGAGTGGAAAGTGGATAACATCCGAGTAACTTGAAGACCTCTTCATTGAGTATCTGGCGGCAACTCTTCTCTAACCCTCTTCACACCCCTCCTAGGCGCCGCCGCAACCCCCACAAAACTCGCCACCCAATCTCTCACCCTCTTCACCTTCGCCAACTGTACATCCATCTCCCGTCCCTCAAAATCTCTCTTTCCATAACACCCTCCAACATCTCCCCTATCAATCCTGTCCCGATACAATAACCAACACTTCGTCATATCCTTCCTCAAACTCTGTCCATGAACCTGTTTCCTAAAACTTCCTAACGCTACATTTCTCATCAACACAATATCCTGTACCCTCAAACTCCCCAGAACCTCCTTCACTTCCTCTTTTCCCTTCCCCGATAACCAGAAATTGATTGAGAAGCCACTTTTCGTTTCATCGCCGACTAATATCTCAACTAGCGATACGTCGCCCCCTCTTCTAGTATCGATCGCTCTCGGTTCCGAGATAGAAATAATGCCTACGATGAGATTGACCGTCATGGTTTGCGGTACTATTGAAGAGAGATATTGGGCATGCGGAATATCTTTTAAATTTGTCAAGTGACCTGCTACTGGAATTTGAATATTTTCTACATTTTCCCCAGATTGTGGAAAGAGAGATTGGGAATCATATATTGAGCCCGATGTTGAGAAAGATGTACCGGTATCAGAACTTGAAATCGAGGTGAAGGAATCATGGGGGGCGATTTGAGAGGAGGGAATATCGGCGTGGATAGCGTAGGAATATTCGTAGAATTGAGAGAGGGTTTCATTTACAGGTTCCCGATCATGGTTGTTATCATGATGGATAGAAATATGTGAATTGAAATTTAGTGATTGAGATTGTGATTGGGACTGCGAGAGAAAAGATGTAGTGGAGAAGAAATCGAGAGCATGGTGGTTTTTGTAAAGTGGTTGATAAGCGTGATCTTGAGAGACTCCCGTGGTGAGATGTTGACGTTCGAGAGGAAGTTCGCGCCAGTCGGCATTCGGGGTAGTGGTGGAGAGTATGGATTCCAATCCTATGCTCGTAGTATTATTATTCCGTGGTGCGGAGCTCGGATATGAACCAGGAAGATGCAGATGCAGATGCAGATGCAGGAATTGGATGAAAGGTTCTGTGAAGTTATTCAGAAGTTGTGATTCGTCCCAATTAAGTGACGTTGATGTAGGTGCTCCTGCGAGAAATATGATTTTGGGTGGCATGGTTATTACCTGGAGATGGTGTTAGTGTTATTAGTGTTAGTGTTGTGTTATGTTATGTTATGTTATATGTAATCAATCATGTGAGATGAAGTGGATATTGCAGATATGGAGATCCATTTGATTGATATTATTCAAGGAATTCGGGACCGAAAGGGGTTGCGTTGAGTTGCGCTTCCTCGAAAGAAATCACAGCACCAATCATATTCACTGAATTGATGCCGTATGGATTGAATACGCGCAATACGGATATAAGAAAATGCCGACGGTGAATTATTTCTAAGCTTCCAAGAGGTATATATAGTAAGTAGCATGCCAGTATGACTCAGACAATAATAATACAATACAATATAATATAAAATATAAGAGCGACCAAAAAATATTGAGCCCTTTCATTTATTTCTGTCTTCTGTCGTCTGTCTTCTGCATTCCGCAACTTCAAATTCATATATTACCTAATCATCGTTCGTACTGTTGTTGTTACCATTCCGAAGCGACTTATTGATCGAAATCAATCAATCACGAGCCACCTGGGCATCTGATAAAATCTAAAACGGATCTGATAAGATCCACGTTGCTCGGCACGCTCGGTTTACAATTCCGTGTATTCACCGGACTATGACGATTAGCTGACAGCCAATCACCATCAAGTATACGTCGTACTCAAGCCCCACAAAATGTCTAGTGATGGAAATAAAATTGGTAGCGATACCACCAGACTCGGGATTGCGTCCGCTGCGCGCAAGAAGAAAAATATGACTTCAACTTTCAAGTCTTTTCTTAATTCTGCAAAGCAAACCATCTCCGGGCAATCCACTCCAATTCCAGGGACTCCATCCGAAAATACACCAATCGAGAAAATATTCCCAAAAGTTGATCCGGCTGTGGATGGAGACGATTGCGATCATGATTGCGCATCATGTCATGTAAAATACCCAAAGGGCTTCAAAATAGATGAAGATGATGAGTTATATGGCCATGTCAAAGGCTGGAGTACACATATTTTAGTTGCGACAGGAAAGTCGGATTGGGTGAGGGATGTTGCGGATGAGAAGGGGAGTGTCATGCAAGCAATCGACCACGGTTCTGTCAAACCAAGCAATGGGGTTAGTTATCTTGCCTCTATCAAATACCATCTACTATCATGTTTTGAGACATGCTGATGATCCACCATAGAAGCTTATGCTCTCAGCCTCGAATATCCCCACTCCTTCGCATTCTGTCGATTACTCGCAGCCTACGACTGTTATTCTATTGCCTGCATTTGTCGTCATTGAGAACGTTACTCCACAATCGGTACCAACTCTGATAACAGAGTTCATCAACAAAGCACCTACCAATATGACACCTCTTGAACCTATTTCGATACCCAAATCCCTCCCCGACCCTCTTCCATCCGCAGAACAACTTACATCTCGACCATCACCGCACCGAGCGCTTATCCTCCTCTGTTCACAGAAAACTCGAGATGCAAGATGTGGGCAGAGTGCGCCGTTACTGAGGAAAGAATTTGAGAGGCATCTGAGACCACTTGGACTTTCCCGAGATCTCGACGATGATAGACCAGGAGGGGTTGGCATATACTTTATATCGCACGTTGGAGGACATAAATATAGTGCAAACGTCATGATCTACCGAAGAGCTGACGCGTTTGGATTGGATGCTGTTGAGAGAGCAAAGACAGATGAAGACATTATGCCGTCGAAACTTGTGCCGGGAGAAGATGAGGATAAAGGCGCAGCTCAATGCATGTGGCTTGCAAGAGTCAAACCGGAAGATTGTGAAGGTATCGTGAAATTTACCATTCTTCAAGGGAAACTCATTAAGCCAGAAAGTCAGTTGAGAGGTGGATTTGATCGACAAAAGGGACTATTTAGTTGGTAGGTCGAAGTAAAACGTAGAGGGGAGGGCTCATTTTGGTTAGATGACCATTTAGATGTTGTTTGGAAAGGTTAGATGAGATATGGAGCACATACCTAGGTAATCATCGTGTGGTTAGATGATACAAGTCTTGATTCTTTAAATCAATAGACATTTGAGGTTGGAAGTCCGAGAGACCCATCGAATATAGTTGGATATTCTCTTTTGATTGAATATCAAATCCTTGGTAAATGATTGTTGACCGGAAAACCTCAAGGGTATGGGTAGGTATGTATGTATGATAGTAACTAGGATAATAATTGGATAAGAAGGGGTAAAATGTCCATTTTTCCATTTTTCGATCTGATTTCTGGCACATGCAGGTGCAGGTGATTCCTTCGATTCAATTCGCGACTTCCTTTTTTATGGTTGCCCCTAGCAACCCGGATCCCAAAACAGGTCTAAACAAATCATTTAGATGGAGATGATCATTGATCATTCATTCATCCAAGCATCCATCCATCCATCCATCCATACCATCCATACCATCCAAGTACTCCAAGCATCCAAAGAATTATTAAAACAATTTCATTTCAATCAACCCGCACCCGTACCCATACTGTCTGTACCTTTTACTACCTATTGCATTGCATTGCCATGAGTTAGCATCTTATTTGCAGTACAATACAATTATCAATTAAAGATATCAAAAGCTTTGTTTTCGCGTTTCGCTTTTCGCATGTAGCTTTTAAAACAACAATATTCACCATGGCTACGAGTTTTCCTTACCCAGAATCAGTCCATTCCAAGCGACCCAAGACAGCATCGGTATTGAAGGCATTCATTCATAAGCGCGCACCTTCTGAGGGATCATCTCTTTCACCTGCGACCTCACCAGATGACATTTTTGTAGCTTCTCCAGCTTTTGAAGATATGCCATCTCCGACAGGCTATACCCACCATCGCGCTCTTACAGACATTCAACGAAATCAACAGACTTCTTCCATCCTGGCGCCATACACGACTTCTGAAGAAGGACTTCGACCAAAAACTGGTATTGGGGCTAAGGGATTGCACAAAAAAACAATGAGTGCATTGTCGCTCAAGTCATTGGCAAGCCCGGTGAAGGATTATAATAAAGGAACATCAATTCGAGACAAGTCTCCCACCAAACCTAAAAAGACCAAATCCTCGACAAGTCTTGTTGGTCTCCTTACCCGCCCAAGGTCCTCCAAGAATCTCAAGCTAGATGCAGAGCTGGCACAACGCAATTCGAAAGATAAAGAGAACCGGGCTCCGGAGCTGTCCCCCCTTGTCCCAGAATCCTCTATGCAGCCTTCACGACCACCAATATATTCACAATTCTCGAGTGAAATGTTCGCAAAACAACCTCTGGGAGGAAAGTTTCTGGAGGATCAAATCGACCTCTATACACCTGAGAACTATTCGCCAAGTAAACAACGAAACTTTTATAATGGACCAAATACACAACCTAGTCTTACAAGCCGTGATGGTGGATCGATACGGCCGCATTCCACATATTTACCCAGCAGTTTCAGTATCCAAGACATTCATAAGAAGATTAGCGGGGAAAACAAAAACAGAAGCAGCGTTGACATTCCAAGCCGACAAGTCTCGAACGAAAAGAGACAGAGCTGTGAGCTTCGAATTTCTATGGACCTAAGACCAAGACCAAGTTTTCAACGATCCAGCACCGAAACATCAGTTGCTTCTTCAATCAAAACGACTAGCAGCACCCGAGGCTCCCGAGTTATGGCGGCAGTTTCTAACTTCACGGCAAAGGCGAGAGGGGATAGTGGAGGATATACTCCAGTACAAACACCAACTTCTGCAACATTTGGGCCTGACAGACCTCTCAATGATAAAGATATCGATGCCGAGTTCGAAGCTATGTTGGATAGGCGGAATATTCCAGAACATCAACGAGGGAAGATGAGAAATCTTGCCAAATCGATGAAGAAAGACTTCATCAAACAAGATTGGGCCGAAACAGCTGCCGCAAAAGCCGTTAGACCGCCTAGCAATGGCAGTGACACATGCGGTGCCAATGGAAAGACGGAGGAAGTGCCTGACGTGAAGAAGAAGAAGAGGCCAAGAAGTCGAACTTTCACACTTTCCAGGTCGACAAGTAAGGAACGACCAGCCGATAAAGACAAGAAATCGGAGGGTGTTATGAGAAATAAGAAATCTGCAGAGTCATTGAATGGTGGGAGTAAATCACTTACCTCTGCTGGCGCTCAAGTAGCACAAAATTTGATCGCCAAAGCTAAGGGCCAGACACCAGATGATTTTGTTACATATTTGAGAAAGGTTCAAAAACCACAGTTGGTGGAGGTCGGAAGATTGCATAAGCTCAGACTTTTATTACGAAATGAGACGGTGGCCTGGACTGATAATTTCGTTCGTCAAGGTGGGATGGAAGAGATCGTGGGGTTGCTTCATAGGACTATGGAAGTTGAATGGAGGTTTGTTATACCATTATCACAAACCCGACAACACAATAGCTGACGTTTAAATAGAGAGGAACATGAAGATGCTTTGCTTCATGAAGTTTTGCTTTGCTTGAAAGCACTTTCAACCACGGCTTTAGCTCTCCAACATCTCAACACCATCCAGAAGACCCTCTTCCCTGCACTCCTTCATATGCTTTTTGACGAGGAGAAAAAGGGGCCCGCCGAATTCACTACCCGAAACATTGTAACTTCGCTTCTATTCACTTACCTCAAATCCGCTACCCTTAGCGAGCGCGCAACCCGAGCTCGATTCCTCCTCTCCTATCTTCGTGACCCTGAACCAACCGAATCACAACGCCCTGTTGATTTCGTCCTCGATATGCGTCGTCAACGTCCTTACCGCGTTTGGTGCAAAGAAGTCACCAACGTTACCAAAGAAGTTTTCTGGATTTTCCTTCATAACCTAAATGTTATCCCTCGTCCAAACTCACGCCATGCTCCAGAACAACTAAATGATCTCCCTACCGATCTTCCATATATGATTAAGCATTTCCCACAAGAACTTCCTCCGGTTCCAGCTGCACCATATGTTGGAGGTGTTGAATGGGATGCAACCAATTATCTTGCTTCCCATCTCGATATTCTCAATGGCTGCATTGCATCTCTACCCACTCTCGAAGAACGTAACCAAGTTCGTGATGAATTAAGAGTCTCCGGCTGGGAAAAATGCATGGGTTCTACTTTGCGCTTATGTAAGGAGAAATTTTATGGTGGTGTTCATGCGGGATTGAGATGTTGGGTTGCGGCTGCTATAGAAGATGATTGGGAGACAAAAGATGTGAGATGTGGTCCTAG
Source organism: Ciborinia camelliae (assembly GCA_025890175.1). Classification (NCBI taxonomy): domain Eukaryota; kingdom Fungi; phylum Ascomycota; class Leotiomycetes; order Helotiales; family Sclerotiniaceae; genus Ciborinia; species Ciborinia camelliae. Next base: position 1,135,901 of record JANPYM010000005.1, read on the forward strand.
TGCCGAGAACAAAAGTCCAGTGCGAAAGACTAGTCCAAAGAAAGTAGCTGGTGCACTTGTGGAAAATGCTCCCCCTAAGATTGATATGAAGTTGAGTTTTGCGCAGAATAGGGTTGATAATGGGGGAAATGCTTGGCTTTGAGGCATTGGTGTTGTATTACCATGACATCACCTTCACTGTTAGTCAGTAGGATAGAGTAAAAGGTGCGGAAAATGTGAGAGAAGTATGACCCAGTGGTTGATACTTTTACTGTGAGGGGAAAAGAGAAGAGTGGAATGGCGAAGTAAAGTTTCCAGTCTAGTCTACTTGATATGATTGTACGGGCTTGGTTTAATTGGTTGGAGGAATTGGGATTTGTTTGGAGGAGGGGGATGTGGTGTGTTGGAGTAATAATTGATTGTCCTGGATACTTTGTGATTGGTACTTTCTTTTTCTGGCCCTTTCCTTCCTAAAGGGAAAGATGTTCTTGTGGATAAGATTGTCATTTCGTGTTGCGGAAATTGGGGATAAGCCGAAGGTGAGGGATGGAGGGGAGAGGAGGAGAGGAAAGAAGAAAATAAGACGGGGACTTGATTGATGACGACTTTATGAGAAATGATTCAATGGTGCTGCCTTTTGCGTTTGTGTTTTGGTTAGCATTTTTCTATTCCATTCTACTCTTTTCTTCATAACGAATTCAAACACGAGTATACAAGACTTAGGATAGTTAGTATAGGATAGGCAAATATTATTGATATGACATGTATTGGTTTTTGTTTGTATATTTTTATGTGACGGGATATCATCATATCAGAAAGTCGTAAACCACGTACTATAGCTAAACTATCCCCTCCCCCTTCCCCGAAAAGAAAAGATAAATATGAGCTCCTTACCGGGAACCACCAAAAAGACAGTAGTAGTACTACTACCACTATCGGGAGAGGCAGTTGCGAACCAACCCCCTAACCTCAAGGATTCGAGAAGAACCCCCAGCTCACAAGGCCTCTTCGATGCCAAGATTCTCTTGCCTTTCTTATATGCTCTTCTGGGGAGGATCCAAGAATACCTTACTGGAGCAGCCATGGTCCCGCTTAACACCTGCCAGATAAAATTGGGGGCTTGTGTAGTACAACAGGCTTGATGTTGAAATACGGGGTTATGCTAAATTGGACGTCAGCCTTCCAACGATCCCTGTAAGCCATTTTTCTGCAAAGTTTAAATGGCTCTGGCAACAATGGTACAGCGTTGGCGCCAAACCTCTTGATGGATGCTCCTTGCTGAGATCATGGCTAAGTACAAGGGTCCTCACTTGTGAGGATCCCGGCTATGATCTCTGTATGTCTTCGTAAGCCATCGCTATCTTTTAAAAAGCACATCTAACAACCATCAAGGCAATCTCGGTTGTTGCCCCATGAATGAAGAATGCTGCGGAAGTCGCTTTTGCTGGAGAGAGTTGTTGTTCTGTTATACAGAGACCGTGCACTTACCTATACTTGGCGAACACTTAATCATATCTAAAATACTAATAATGATTTTTCATATTCTTTATGTAATAAAAATAACAAAAACTCTTAAGCTTAACTCTAATTAGATGTTGGATATCTATCTAGTTTCCTCTTGTGGACCCCCGGTACTATCTAATTGCACTTCAATCGTTTTATCTCGTTTTACCTTGTTTCATCTCAATTTAAATAACATTATCTTAATATAGATAAAAAGTATATTCTTTATTGATCTAAAAAAAATCGATATATATAAGAAAGCCATTATTATCACCTCTCAAAAACACATATAATCGATACAACAACTTTTGTTACAACTTTCGTTACAACTTCGTCAAAACCATTGACTACATACATTCATTATACTACATTCAGAGTTTAATCATTAACTGCATCCTTTTTAAATCGCCAGTATGGTCAAATTCACCTCCATCGCCTTATTCCTGGCTATTAGCGCAGCTAGTGTGCAAGCCGCTTGCAATTATTGCGAATGCCAATATCGAGGTGGCCAGCCTTGTTGTGTCACTCAACCTACTGTGATTCGGGCAAGTAATTATTCTTACATCCTAACCCTAAATTTTCATCCCAATCCTAACTTTTGATCAACTTATAGCCCTCTGAGGTCGCCGTCGATTGTCATGAGGAATGTTTAAACGCGCGAAAAGTCGATGGCACTTCCACACTCGTGGGCAACACTTATTTAGAGGGCACCTTTTGCCGTGGTGGAGGAAACAATAAATGTATCAGTAAAGTTCAAATGCAGGCGTCTCCTGTTAAGTGTGCAACGCCCAGTGATAGCCCTTAAGCTAGGAGACGCAGGATTAGAGTTACCTTAGGGTTAGAACTTAAGTTAAACCAGTCTAGAGGTTATCATATAGTACTTTCAATATTCAATTATAATCACCATTTTTATATTACTTTGAATCTCTTCTTATACGCTTCGTAATTCTTCTTATAAATTGAAGAGAATTAAATATTGTTAATAAATGAACTCCTTGTTGGGGAATCAGGTCACATGGTTTCCGGTCACATGATCAGGGATCACGCGGTAAGCTATGCCGCATAGGGTATGGGGGAGTAGCATATAAGGGCAGCTGGGTGATTGAAATCTACCATAATTCTACCCTAGTACTTCCTTCCTACCGTATTACTGGTCATCCCAGGTTATACGACTAATACTCCTTCATATTTACAACCACAACAACCACAACCCCCTTCAATAATTTTCATCCCACCAAATATCATACTGACCCGATTTTACCATGGATGCATCAATGGTTGCATCCGGTTTATTTTCTTTTACTGTAACATTCTACACCAGGGCATCTTACATGACCTAATTGTAATATACCACACTACTTTTTCAGCTTGAACATAAAAACAAAAGTCACACATTTTATTCCCCGATATTCAAGAAATGACTTATGTAGTTAGTCTTAGGAATATTGTCAGATTAATTGATTACCTTTTCCCCCTATTATATATTTAATCCTCTCCCCAAACACATTTATATCATAATATAGCGAACACTTTAAAAGTTATCTTCGAGGTTTCAATATATAACTTCAATTCTGTTAAGTTTCCTCTACAATATCTTAGAATCTTGACCTGGATTCCTCCTCTATAAAGATTCCCGCAGTAATGACTATTGGAACCTACTCATTACAAGAAGTACTGGCAGTTGCTGGGAATCACCCATTCTACAACGAGAATGTCTTGTACCCCGGGAATTCAGAACAAATTCGGAACCTTCAAGAGCTGGTCATTAATCAGAAAAAGAAACCCGATCTTCAACAGCTTCCATTGCTTGACAAGAAAACACTGTAAGAGAGTTTTGCCCGTCCGAATCGTACTAGATACCCAGGTGTGTTGAACTAATTTATTTCAGGTACAAGGTAATTCAACGACTCACAAATGATGTGGACCCTAAGAACACTTATCGGCATGGTTCCTACATGAGTATCACTGGCGGGGGATCTGGCGCGGTTCCTATGATGTTTGCCGTGGATGTGCATGAAAATCGTCGACAAAGAGCTCAAATGGGAGAGTTTCTCAAACTTTGCGGTGTAATTGAACCTGGAGACTCGGTGTTATCCATTCACTTGGCGGGAGGGTTCTACAGGTACTTGATAAACCTTCCAAAAGATATGATAAAAATATTCTAACTCATGAACAAGGTCTCTCGATCTCACGACAGAAATCATGGAAAATGCGGGGGCCACTGTTCTCAGCGCCGGAAGTTACATGCTGCCTGCTCAAGTTGCTAGCGCTCTAGCTAACTATCATGTTAACGTTCTTACTGGCGACGGTAGCCAGGTTGTTCAGATTGTCTGTCATATCTCTACAATGACGAAAGAGGATCGCGATCGCATCATTTTGAACAAGATCATTTACACCTCGGAGCCCTTAACCGGTCCTCAGCGGATGTTCATAAAGAGTGTTCTAGCTGATGTCAAGATATTCTCCATGATGGGTAGTGCTGAGGCGGGTCCTTGGGCAATCAGCAGTCCTGACCTGACAGGAGAGCAAAGTCTTACAGACAATAGCACCGACTTTATCTTTGATACGCGAAGCGTGTTGCTCGAGATCGTTTGTCTCTCCGCCATTAATAGTGCATCTTCGCTGGGTCCAAAAGTGCTTCCCCAGGGGGAAACAGGCCTCATCATTCAGACCTCACTCCAAAGACTGCGCAATCCACTAGTACGCTATATCACTGGTGACATTGGCTCTGTTCACCCACTTCCGGATGCGGCCTCCGCTATCATTCCCGAGACCGATCGGGGACATTTGCGGGTATTACGCATGCGAGGACGTGACCATCGCTTCAGCTTCAAGTGGTATGGTGCTTATTTTGAGTTTCAGAAGATTGAAGCCTTTATGCAAAAGGAAGAACATGGTATCTTGCAGTGGCAAATCATTTTGGACCGACTAGAAGACACACCACAGTCGACCCTAGAAATTCGTGTCCTTCGATCACCTCCGCGGGACGAGATTCTCTCTGATGACACTCTCACCGAACGATTGAAGGATTTCTTTCTCGTGTTCCCAGAAAATAAACACCTAGCACTAATCGTTATTCTAGATAGCTTGAATGGTTTTGAGAGAAGCGTCACAGCGGGAAAAGTTATTAAATTTGTGGACCGTTGGAATTGACCTAGGTTCGTATTCTAGATATAATTGTGTTTCTATATTAAAGTTGTCAAGTGGGAGGACAAGGAGAACTTTTCGGAATGGAGGCTTGAAACAGTGTAAATTATATTGTCAACTACGAAGTTTTTACCGCGGTCGTAGAGTAGGGTTGGTTATATTCGTTTACTCTTCGATATACCTATTATATAGTAATACTCATTCTGAGGTTAGATATGACCTCGCAACGATTACGTAGACTAAGAATATGTAAATGAGTAAATGAGTATTGGTAGAACCGTAGGTGGGATATAACTTTAAATTCACGGCAAATATCTGAAATACCATCATTTTGAACGTTGATATTCTAATTAGTATAATATACTTACTATTCGAGGTTTAGTATATCTTATTTGAGGTAGTTTTAATTTTTAAAAGGAAAAATGAGGAGGGGGGAAGGTAGGTAAGGGGGAAGGTAGGTAGGTAAGGGAAAAGGTAGGTAAGGGAAAGTGAAAGAGGGGGTGGTGAAGGGAGATTGAATGAAAGGGAGATAAAAGAAAAGGTGAAATATGAAATATTTAAAATAGTATTATTTTTATTAAGAGTATGACTCTACCTAGGATATGTGAGAAGCATAGGGTTAGATTGCTTGTAGGAATCGTGGATTCGCTCGTAGCCGCGTTCGTGCTACGAACGGACGCTACGCTAAGCTACCTATGTACATAGTAGCCGGAAGCGCTCCGCGCTTCAACAATATCCATATATTATTTGAGGTCGAAAAGGAAAGTTTTTATACTATTTGGGGTATCAAAGTTCAAAATGATGCTATTTCAGGTATTTGCCGTTAAATTAAACATATTTTCTCTACCAAGGTAAAAATGTTACACAACATAGATAGACAATATTCAGCTGATCCATTATCTGCATAGATCTGCGATATCGACGCAATGTAGTACTTCGTATCACCCCGTGTTATACATGGTGACAATTCCAGACTTATTGACTGCCCTAATACAGATTTCTGGCACTACACAACTTCGTCAGAACGAAGCTTTATAGTGTCAGTGTGGTCCTAAAAAGCACATAGAAAGAAAAGCAATGATTAAATACAAGAGACCTATTATCATTTAGTCTTGCGTATCAGTGACTGGAATTCGATTATCTTACTTACTCCAGATCCAGTTCATATATTTATACCCAATCAGCGCCTTGAAAGAACCGCCCATGATGGGACCAAGCATCATCCCCAGGGAAGCACAAGCGTCCAGCATAGAGAATACACGAGATAAATACCCTGCAGACCCAAAAGCAGCGGGGGTCTTTTCTTGGAGTGCTTTCGCAGCAGCTGTGTGATTTTCCTCGTTATAATGGTATTCACATTATACAAAGGCGCGAATGATCACTTACCGACTAATTCGACGGGTGTGTTACCAGATACAAATGGTCGCAAGGCCCCTATAACAACGATAGACGCCATATAAGTCGTACCACCCGAAGTTTTACTTCCAGTAATACCCAGTAGCCCCAACACTACTGCCTGGAGAATGGAACAAACAATAGCAGGGAGTCTTGCCCCGACTCGGTCACGGACCCAACCAGCGAGGGGCCCGATCAGAACACCCGGAACGACAAGGGCAGCAAATAGAAATCCGATCATGCTGGGGCCCCAACCGAATGTTTCTTGAACTTGCAAAGGTAAAGTAGCATTAAAGCTGGTGCTCACAATCGTACTCGTGACTGTAATCAATAAACAGGTTACGACACGGCCGTCGCATAGCATGATACACCAGAAACCGCCAATGCCAGGTATATTTTGCTCGCTTACGCGTGTAGAAAGTAGACTTGTAGCTTCTACATCGCTATCAGGAGAAGAGAGGACAGTTTTGTCCCGAGTTTCGATCATAATCAAGCGTGCTAGAAGGTCTATAGTCAGAATTACGAGCGGTATCGACCATGTCACCCAATAACCTGCGGCCTCTAAAAGCAACCCAGAGATAGCAGGTCCACTGATCGTCCCAGAGTTTGCGAAGGACATCATTAAACCCATACCAAAACCTTGTTCGCCTTCGCTGAAAATGGTTGTGACTGTTGCAAACCCAACAATCCACACAGCGGACCCCGCAATACCTTGCATCGCACGGCCTATAAATAGTACAGGGATTGAATGAGCGCCAGCCACCATACAGGTGCCTATAATGCACCAACCAAGAGAAAATAACAACCAGAACTGGCGGTTCAAGCTCTTATCGGCGAAATGCCCGATTATGGGGCTGGAGATCATCGCAAGTGCACCATGGAGGGCAAGGACTGCAGATGTCAACATCTGAGTTTGAGATGAGGCTATATTCAGACGTTCCTGGAGCATATAACCAAGTATGGGAATCAGAAACCCATATAGAAAAGTTTCTATTCGGTATTAGTTTAGTGTTGAAATGCTTAAGCAGGTCGTGAAGACTGACCAGCAAACAACGCGATTGCGATAGTGGAAAGGGTGAACCATTTGGAGGAGCGCCATTTAAACCCTATGGGTGAAGACTTCTCCCATAAGTCATTCATAGCGAGAAGATTGTTTGAGCTCCTAGCGAAGATTGTATAGTCGCGTGGGAACTTGATTATAACAATATATGTGGTGTAAAATGCGAGCTTGCTGAAAGGATCTTAAGTCATCTGGTAGATCCTTACATGAGAATCGATCAGCAACCGGGTATCCATTTCCTTCGTGCGAATGCAAAGTAGGTTCCTTTACTTGGTAACATTTCACCAATTCTCACGCTACGTTCCACACGTAGGTACTTGTGAATTGGATTTCAAGAGATATTCATGGTTGAAAATCTTGTCATGCGGTGTAGAAATGATACATATTTTCCCCTTCTGTCTGCCGCCGAGTACATATTATCATTCAGCTTTCAGGTGAACCACAATTCTGAAAAGAGACCGGTATACCGGTAAGTACTATGAAACATCAGCAATAATGCAGGCATTGCCCGGATAATTGATCTGTCGACACCGGATTCGTAACCACTCTGTCCCCCTACCTACTTCATATGTTATTATTATCTTGGCCTATGAAATCTGTTTTATAAGGATTCTCTTTGTTCAATACAACGGAGTTCTTGGACTGAGATCTCAGTACAAGGTCAAAGCTAATAATACATCGTGGCTAGTATTTCTTTTCACATAATTTATCTGAAGGTAATATGCAATGCCATAGACGACCTAGCAACTTCCATTGGAGGAAATGTTGAGGTTTAAATGGGAAGAGTTGTGCGACAGTATACTTTTCTAGATATGGTTGCATTATTTGGATCTTTGGATTAGAACCCTGGATGAAGTCTGATAGGTAAAATGCGCATCGGGCGTGACAAAGGGTAACAGAGAAATTTGATGTGCAAGTAATTTCCCAATCCCGATTAAATTTGAGAATACGTAATTGGAAATTGTTCCGGTGAGAAAATATTCAACATCAAAGATAGTTTGGACCTTTTCGCCCATTACTTGAAGTGAAAGAAGTTGCCTCTACTTACTATAGCTTCACCACCTATCTAATCTATATTGTGGATGTTATCTACGCAGAATGCATCGAATTCTCCGTTCCGGTCATACGGGCAAAGGGGCAATTGCCAGTCAATTTACTCAGACCCGGCCTAACAGTATGTCCTGTCTTCCGTTATATAATTTATACAAAATTGACTTGAACCAGGAGATCATAAAATATCCAGTCTCATCCACTTGATCAAGGTGGCCAAACCAAGTTTCGCCTTCGAAGCCTCTCACTTGAGAGCCATACATGAGACTCTCGAAGCAAAAGGAGTTCTTCAATTGCATCTGGGGTTTAGCGATGAGAAAAGCAAATACCTGCGGGACCTGATCTACAATCTACACAAGAATCATAACCATGGTCTTCCAATAACCCACAGTGCCGAAAGAGGGTGGTTTTGGGATGTTCGGCCATCTCCGGAGAGTTTCCAAAGCTATGGACACCAAGCTAGATCAGAAACGATGTCATGCTTTGATTGGCATACGGATTGCAGCTATGAAGATCGCCCACCTCGATATTTTGCTCTTCAAGTTCTTCAACCGGATCGTTGTGGTGGTGGGACATTATCGTTACTGAGCGTTGACCATCTCCTCGCCTTGCTCTCACCCTGTGCACGAAAGTCGCTTTCTAGCCACAGCTACAAGATTATTGTCCCTCCTGAATTCAATAAAAAAGCGGATGAGCAGCATATTGTAAGTAATTTGCTCGTGGTAGGCCAGGGTGGAAAGGGAAATCAACTGCGTTTTCGGGAAGATATCACGATTCCTTTGACTCCGAGTGCTACCAAGGCATTGGATGAACTGAAGGCTATTCTCTATGATCAGGAAGCCCAGGCAGGGACTATCGATTTGGCACCCGAAATCCTCCCCCAGGGATCAATCATAATCATGGATAACCGGCGATGGCTGCATTCGCGCAATGAAGTTAAAGACCCCAACCGACATCTTCGGCGAGTTCGATGGGATGCGAGGCCATTGGGATTCTGCGACGCATGAGATTCCTTGCTATATTGTTGTACTGTTGTTCTACCTAAATTTGAGATATTTGAGTTAATGATTGATCCCATTTGTGTTAATATATGTTGGACTTGGACTATTGACAACGCATGCAAGTCATTGCATAGTGCATGAAAGCAATCAATCAATTCCCTCTCTGTGAACCCCTGCTTTCCCGAGGCCGATGACCGGGTAACGTGCAAATTAATCAAATCATAGACACCTATACTCAGATTATATCACAATGTTTATCCAGACATTGTGATAGAACGGTGAAGAAGAGGTGAATTCTGCCTAGTCAATCAGGTATAACAATATTCCGTTGTGTCACGCCACAAAACCAATTTGTTCGTGTCATGTCATGTCGTAGCCTCCTGTCTCTCCAAGCACATGTACTACACATGTAGATTGATATGAATCATCATGCGTATGCTCGAAGGAACGTCACGCATTTCAATTTTCCATGTTACATCAAACCATCAGTGCTTCGTGTAGAAATTTCGAGAGTGCTCTTGCGATCTATTATGCCTACATCGGGAAAAGTTAGCTAGGTCTTATCCCTACCAACAACCTTGCAACTAGCCATCTAATTGATATTGTACGACCTTGCAGCTTGACAAGGTTGAAAGACCAATCGATTGCGGAGACGATGGTTGGATTTCCTTAGATTAGCATTTGGTCAGACTGCACTTCCCTACATATGTAGACGAGCAGGCTAAGCTATGAGTTAAGATGTACCTACCCTATAAGGATGATTGGATTCCCGGTATATTGAAAGGTGGATACGAACGACGGAAATACATCGTAAGACTGGAACGGAAAGATAATACATCAGATCAAAGCATCATACCTGGAACGATTCAAGACGGCGTGATTAACTGGTTGTTTTCTTGATAATCATTGGCGAAATGGGAAGCTTAGGTTCATCCATCGATGAGCACATTATTGATAACCTAATACACACGCGCCTGCAATTTTATCGCAAAAGCCCCTATGGGCGAGAGAATGACATACCCTTCTTTGTCGCTGACACTGAAAAGGTCGTTCAACAACATCACAGATGGACAAAAGCATTGCCTTGTGTCCATCCGTTCTACGGTCAGTAAAGGATTACTTTTGCCGATTTCGAGCACCCGAAGCTCGGAAGAAGACAATCTTTACATTGCCTAACAAGAATCTTGAGACTAATAAAATCTCAGCGGTTAAATGCAACCCAGATCACAAACTCCTGCAATTGTTAGCTGATATGGGAGTCAACTTCGATTGCGCTTCTCTGGAGGAGATTGAACAAGTGCTCGAAATGGGAGTCGATCCTAGTCGAATCATTTTCGCCCATCCATGTAAAGCGTCATCTGCGCTAGATATAGCCGCGAGACGAGGGATTCGATGGACTACCTTCGATAATGCTGATGAATTAGACAAGATACAGAAAATCAGTCCGCAAATGGAGCTGCTATTACGGATTTATGTAGAAGATCTTGGTTCCAAGGTGGCTTTGGGCGCCAAATTCGGCGCTCCAATGGAGGTCACACGAGCGTTGCTCGAGAAGGCTCGTCTATTGGGACTAAAGATTGTCGGGGTTAGCTTCCATATCGGTATGGATTATTTCATCATCCTGTTTGCTATCTGTTCTACGACAAGTATTCCTAAACAACTAATCAAACGTAGGCTCCGGATCATCGGACCCAAATGCCTTTGTGACGGCAGTTCAACATGCTAAGTGCGTCTTCGAAGACGGCAAAGCACTAGGATTTCATATGAACATGCTGGACGTTGGTGGGGGATTCGAAGACAACAATTTTGAGACCATGGCATCTTCCCTACGTGAAGCAATTGCCCATGAGTTCCCAGGTCAAGTGAATTTGATCGCCGAGCCTGGCCGATTCTACGCCAGTGGATTCTACACGATGGTGTGTCAAGTTATTGCGCGTCGAGTGCAGACAGGCAAGTTGAAAGCCAAGCTACCAGATATGCTTTATCTGAACGACGGTCTCTATGGATGCTTCAGCATGGGATGGAGTGAGAACGGAATCTTTGTGCCAACTTTGATTGTGCCACAAGGCAAATCTAACCTGGTCCCGCGCGAGTTAAAGCTCCATAGATATTCCATTTGGGGACCAACTTGTGACAGTGTCGATTGCATTTCCAAGGAGGTGGTCATGGACCAGGAGGTCAAGATAGGAGATTGGTTAAAATTCCAGGGCATGGGAGGTAAGCTATGCGATCTATTTCTAGAAGCTGTGAATTTCGATTACCTCGCTTGATAAAGAAATTAAGATTCGGCTGACAGTGCATCAATTAGCGTATACAATTTCAGCTGCTTCTCGTTTCAATGGCTTTTCAAATAGCTATACAGTAATCTATACTGAGTGAAGAATAAACTAGTATTGGGGGATGGTGGATGGTATAACGGGTTTTTATGAAGCATTGTAGATCGCAATGGGACTTCCGAGCTAGATTCAATATATTGTAGCTAATTGTAACATTGCCAAAATTTAACATCCCGACTAGATGTATAACATCAATCAATTTCAGTATCTAAAAGACATCCAAATAAGGAATTATCTTACTGTGGGACTGCAGTTCGGGCTATTGGAGCCCCCCATTGATGGCTTGAAGAATTACACAGCATCGTTGACTGCCGATTATGTATGAGCTGGTCTAGTTGAGTGCTACAGCGTGCGCTGCGCCAATATATGCAATTGATCCAAGGGTTTTCAATTGATCACAGCAATGTCAGGAGTTGCATAATTGCAATGCAGGCTAGCAGTGTTCATGAATACGAAATTTGCAAACTTCTCTCCAATATATGGCTGGCTCAGTTTAGGTACATAATTTGATATCAGTATAAATAAATTGAAGTGGGCCTATTTCATGTCGTAGACCAAAATCTTGAAATTTTAATTTTGGAAGCAACATCAACAAGAAAACGTGTACGCCTTAGGATACACCTTGAGAAATTACTGAGCATACCCAAGATCCTCCATGACTAACGGCACAAATTTTGTCAGGGCTACTGCGCCATCCACCGAGGCCGAGCAATTTCCCATGTACAACAAAGTATGTTCCGATGAGGGGGTACTGAACAAGGACACCCGATGGTTTCAAAACAAGATCATACAGACGTGGGGTTATGCGGCGCTGAACTACACAGGTAACTCCCGAGATGATCTTAGTGCTCCGCTGAAGCTGCAAAGCAGAAATCCACTGTTCATATGTGAATTCGTCGCCAAACTCAATCCCAGCTCCTTTACCACTTCGAATGGGCTTCAGAATGAACTGCTCCCGCAATTTCGGGAATTTCTGTGAGAGGCAAAAGAATTGCTCCATTTCCGCCGATCCCGGAATAATTGTATCTGCAATTCCTTGATCGAGTATCTGTGCCTGAGTGCTAGTTATCACCCTGCGTGAAACCAGCGAATCTAACTCTTGCTTCAATATACCGAGCATTCGTTTGTCATGGGTGAGGAAGATAGATCGGAAGTCGTTGAAGCAACGGAGACTTATTTGACGTAACATTTCAGTATCTAGCGCAAGTAGCTCTGATTGATGTAGCTCGAGGCCGAGTTGATATATCTCCTCCACGACCTCGCCATCACAGGTACGCCAGGACTCAGTGGAGAATCTCCTATTTTCATCCACCAAACAACAAAGTCTATATCCACTTCCTTGCGCGAGAGGCTGAAGCCTGAGCTGTGCTGGAGTGATCATTCTAGGTGTGAAGCCAAACCGCTGTTGAGCGATATGGAGGAGCATGTGGATATCCATACCTTCTTCTTTGCCCTTCAGAAGATGTAATGGAAGTCCTGTCTGAAAGAGACTGAGAATCCCCTCGAGTAACTGCTAAATGTTAGTAAGCCATTCTCGTGGAATTTTATGTAAGTTCTTCAAGATGCTTTCACGAGTTTCTTACCTCCTCTGGATCAGTTGCACATTTCAACCCATTGCTTCCCACTCCCATATCCTGAAGACTCTCGTGTGCAATTGTTCCAAGAATGAATGCGTTGAAAGAGAAACGGGCATTGATTTCGGTAATGCGATAGTTTTCCAATTTCGTTCCATTTCCATCAATCGTATCCTCAACAAGAAAGTCCGGTCTCCACGAGCCTCGACACTCATCGTACTTTGGAATTTTATTATTGGCAACTTGGATCTCCATCCACTATTCACAGAGTCAGTAAAATATTAAGATTCGAGGAGCTAAAGAAGAAGCTAAAGAGGAATCAAATCCTTCATCTCCTAGTGTTGAAGGGCCAGTAAACTCACGCGCAAAAGGTCTTCTTCTTTTTCCTCAAGAGGCATGCGGACAGGAAAACGCGCATCTTGATCTGACCACCATCTTTCAACGATATCCGTGATCGCTACGGTCAATGCCACATGCAAGTTTTCTAGCTGTTGCTGATGCCTCTTGTGGACAAGAATGGGTCGGGGGCATGCTGTTTCGTAAGATCCCCCAGGCCAAAGATGAGCAGGGCATCTCTTCAATAAGCTATTTTGGAAGCTCTCTTGCTCTTGTATATAGAGACTCTTTTCCGTGTCATACTCCTCGAGAAGTTGATGATTTTCAGGTCCTGGCTTGACATGCACTTGCTGAAGCAATTGGGAGGGTTGGTTCTTCATTTCAAAGAGATATTACAAAATGCCAAACAGAACAAATAATTGAATTTTTATCGAGGCAGTAGCATTTATATTTGACAATTGCTCCTCTCTGGGTTGAAAAGGCCTGATCGAATATGTGGGTCAGTCCTATTAAGAAACATGAAGTGTACTAAAAGAAGAAATCAAGACACAACAGCACCTCGAAACGTGTTGCGTCTACTCACGATTTGCTCAATGACTATTGATTAGTGTAATATGTCCAACCAAAATCAACCCGGAGATTATTAGTCCATCATCGACACCGTTATCCGAGTCAGTGTCTCGTCTTTTGCCACAGCCACAGCTGCATGCACTTGTATTCTATTAATATTAGACGACGGGTTGTCGGACTCTCAACTACGGAGCCATTTAGATCTCGGTTTTGAGACATACGAGGATGTGGCAATCAATCATTGTGGAAATGGCAATACGAAAGCCGAAGGATACTTGGTACATAAACTAATGCAATACTTCAGGGGCTTCCCAAAAGGAATTCGCCTGGAACTGATTCTGCCGAATACAAATATTACCTAATTAACACTTTAATCTAACTACCTCCAGGGCTAGGTATTATAATATATATATGTCTCGATGGAGTAATATATGGTTTTTTGAAATTAAAGTAGATTCTGCGAATCCATAATGTCGCGATATTAGTGAATCTGACTAAGGCGCCTGGCCGCGTGCAGGCATATAAGCCCACGCAGATCGATCTACGATCAATCTACCATCGATATACAATACAATATCATTTTATCAAGTTAACATAATACCACCAAGGTGAATAACACGGAGTAATATAGGTTCCGTATAAATAAACTTCGATATAAAATTTTGTATAAAAAATCTTGCTTCCATTTCCTAATATAAAAGATTTTTTATTACAAAAAGCTAGACCAAAAATAAAAAATATTATAATCTATAAACTACCATAATAAACTATCATAATAAATTATCATAATAATCTATAATCTATCATAATAAACTATAAACTATAATATAATAAATAATAACAATTGATTAAATATATTTTTCCATTAATTTTTTAACTCAAAATTCTTCAAATTTATAGTATATATATATAAAATAATAAATTTTGATTGAAAAATTAATAAGTCCAATTCAAAATAAATAATTTTAAAGAAATTATTGAAATTTTTAAAATTAAATAATTTAATTAAATAATTAACAAAAATAACAACAACAAAATCTATACCCCACTTACAAACCTACCTACGAACCTACAACCTATAACCTACAAATTTACAAATCTATAAACCTATGAATTTATGAATTTATGAATCTACAAACCTACAAACCTACAAACCTACAAATCTAAAAACCTACAAACCTACAAATCTATCTCCTCCCTTTAATCCTACAATCCTACGAATTTATAAATCTACAAATCTACAAATTTACAAACCTATCTCCTCCCTCCAATCCTACAAATCTAAAAATCTAAAAATTATATAATTTCTTTCTCCAAACTTACCTCCTCCCTCCAATCCTACCTCCTCCCTCCAATTCTACCTCCTCCCTCCGATTTTATAAATCTACAAATCTATAAATCTACAAACCTACCTCCTCCCTCCGATTTTACCTCCTCCCTCCAATTCTATAAATTTACAAATCTACGAATTTATAAATTTACAAATCTACAAATCTACAAACCTACCTCCTCCCTCCAATCCTACAAATCTACAAATCTACAAATTTACAAATTTACGAATCTACAAATCTACAATCCTACCTCCTCCCTTCGATTCTACCTCCTCCCTCCGATTCTATTTTCTCCCTCCAATTCTACGAATTTACGAATCTACAAATCTACAAATCTACCTCCTCCCTCCGATTCTATGAATTTAAAAACCTAAAAATCGTACGATTCCTTTTTCTAAACCTATCTCCTCCCTCCAATCCTATTTTCTCCCTCCAATCCTACCTCCTCCCTCCGATCCTACAAATCTACGAATCTACGAATCTACGAATCTACGAACCTACGAACCTACGAACCTACGAACCTATGAACCTACGAACCTACAAACCTACGAACCTACGAACCTACAAATCTACGAACCTTAATTATAGGTAGGTTTTTACGGTATTATTAATAACTTATTTATAACCTTTTTCGACACCCTCTCTTTTGCGGTAGGCTTGTTCCAACAAATGATTTACAATATTTTGAAGTTTGCTTAATATTAACATTTTCAATTATAGTATTAAAAACGTAATTGTAAAACATAATTTATATATATTTAAAATAATAACAAAAATAGTTTTATTAAATCAATGTAATATTAGTTTAGGACCTTGCTTATAAATAGCTATAGTTTAGATTTTCAATCAATATCTCTTTCTGGCTACATCAATCTATTGTCTGTATTCTATGCGGCAGTGGCACGCCACTACAAATAGAAATGTATGGCCAGAAAGCCTCTTTTCGACCTCTCTCATCCCGAGAAATGGCAATTGGCTAAGCTGAAGGAAATAAAAGGCCCCGGAGATCGGTATTGCAACTTCAGGTTATTGGAGTTGTCTTTATCCAATCATCACCTTCAACCTCTGAGCCTTTAACTGTACGCTCATTTCTTTTCGACCGTCCAAATCCCTCGGCGACAAATATATTTTTCCCTTGCTCTGTCAACCCCTCAGCTTCGATTGTGATCTTGGGACCTGTAAACCACTTCCTGGCGTCAATCCAATAATAGAGCATACTACCTCCCCACACTGCCATGTTTATTACGACAGTGTAATTCATACTTGCGGGTGTTGGATTGGGTCCTCCATCAGGGAACATGGCTAAGATAATACCAAAAACCAAAAACACAATTGACGTCCAAGCTATGATTGGACTTAGGATATTACCAGTGTAGAATGGACCGGGAACAAATTTATGTTGGCCCCAAAAGAGTCGACAGAAAATTGGTGTCCCCCAAGCTAAATTATTCCCCGCCACAGCAAGAGAGAACAGCGCAGACGCAGCGGCAGGAGCAATTAGGCAGAGAAGTCCAAGAACGGCAGCGACAATTACACAGCCCCATATACAACGAAAGGGGATAAATCCTAGTGATTTAGATATTGGGCGGAAGAAACTCGAGAATGGAAGAGCGCCATCACGGGAGAATGCCCAAGTTTGCCGAGAAGCCGCAACTAGGATGGATAGTCCCATGAGAAATTGGACCATAAAGAGGAGAGACATGAGACCTAAAGTACCCTTCTTGCCGATAGAGTCGTAGTAAATTTGGGCCATTGGTTGGCCAAAGGGGGAGTCAAGGACGGTTGAGAGATCTGGGTTTATGCAGGAAGCTAACACAATCATGATTATAAAACCAAGAATCCAGCAGACTCCTACAAGAAAACAATTGTCAGTTGATCTAGGGAAGGTTAACTCAATATAGATAGAAATACACAAATTATGCTAAAATTTTGGTGACTTGAATTCGTCGTTCGATGAGGAGAAGAGGTGGCTCAGGATGGTACAGCATAGATTTGGTTGGTAAAGGCTCCAAATATATACATTATTCTTGAGCATTTGGGAATTTTGTCTTACCTGTTGACATCATTATTCCGTAAGGTACAGCTTTTGCGGCATTTGCTGCTTCTTCCGACATGTGAACGCAAGAATCGAATCCTCCGATTGTCCATATAGGACAGAGCCATGCCAACATAAATGTCCAACCAGTAGTCCAGCTGGCAAGGTTCTCAATTTGTGCGAAAATAAAATGAGCGGAGTTTCGCTCAGAGGATAAATGCTTTCCAACTGGGAGTGCAATGATTGTTGCAGCAATGAGGACGAGGTTCATCGTTACGAAAATGGTCTGTAGACGACCCATAACTTTGGAAAGGGTTGATGCTAAAACTCCATGACAGAGAACGCAGGCTAGGAAGACGACATAGACAATACCGTTGGATGGATTCCAATTGCCATCACGCGCAATGACGATACTATTTTTAATTAGCAGTTTTAAAATCTTGGATCTGCGAGAGGAAATAAACTGCGGAGAAGGACAGAATTCGGTGTCTCATACACTGAACAAAACATCAATGAAAATCCATAATCGATACTACAAAGTCCACCAATCAACCCTAAACTATTCGAATATCCTACCAAAAAGCACAAAGCCTTTCGATACTTGGGAGACGCAAAGAAATGAGTCCACCAGTATAACCCACCCGATGTGGGCATCGCTGAACCTAAATCTGCCATTGCTACACCGACGATGAAGATGAACATTGAAGCCAAAAACCATCCCCATACCATTCCAGCTGGTCCTGCTGGAACTGAGAATGATAATGTCGAGGCGATTGAAGGAAGTAGGCCCATGATACTAAACGCGATGCCAAAAATTTCAATCATGGTAAAGTTTCGACGGAGTTCCTGCTTGTATCCCATCTTCGCTGTTTACTTTGTCAACTGACTTTCCGGAGAGAGATGAACATTAACATACCGAGAAGATCTATATCGGCTTCATTGGCCAAGAGCTCCACCGGTGGTAGATTTCCTTGAGATTTACTTGTGGCCCTTTCCAGATCCGATTGAGCCACTGCCTTTGTGGTAATCTCCCCAATAAAGTTTGGGGCAAAGTTTTCCATGATCACTTGTACTGGAATCAATCGATGAATCAAACTCCTGGAGTTGATAGGATTGGGGTAAGTATCAATTTATGAAGTAAGACGAAGAATACTTAAATTCTCACCAATATTCAAGGAGCTTCTCGAAGCAACCACAAAAAGCCATCATTGGTAATTACCAATGGAAATCAACTATAAGATATGCACTAGAGCCACCTTAACAGGGGTTCGTGGGGGGCAACGACGGTCAATGGCAGGAAGCTTGCACTACGATATAAAGTCCAATCAGGTACAGCAGTTTCGGAGCAACAAATGAGAACGGGACATAGATGACTTGTTGAAACCTTGGAATGCGGGGGAATGAGGAGGAGGGGGAGAGTTGATATCTTTCTTTCTCCCGCAATTTTTGTAATTATTCACTCTGGTAGATGTGAATTGGATGCAACCTAGAACCTCGAATGACCATGATATAGCTACCCGTGGACCTGGTAGGTAGGTAGTGGAAGACGGATTGAGGATAAGACCAACCTCCCTCCTCATTCTACTTTGTGCCTCTTCATGTATTGACTACTTCGAGCTTCCACTTGGATCAGTCGAGGGCATGTTACGGTGACAGATATCTACCTAGCTATCCTATACAAAAGAACCACCTCTATCCACTCACACCCGACTCTGTTAAAACTTCTCAAACGTTCATATCTATTCTGCACAATATAACCGCATTCCCTAAAATCATTCCAGATATCCAAGGGCAATGGTAGGCAGGTGAACCTATCAATGTATACCGTAGGCAGTGGGCTAGTTGGTAAAGTTATAATTCAGATTACCTACCTAGGTATCAAAGAAAACAATCAGCAACGAACATGTCGTAATGTGCTGCAATATGCCATCACCGCCGTGTTTCATGAGCGACGACAATACATAGCATGGACATCAGATGAAGCCATTACCTAGAAGGAACTGTGGGTTAAAGAAGAATGTCATTGAGTGTAAGAGGAGGTGATGGTGGTGGTGCAGGTGCCAGGTGCAGGTAGGTGGTGGGGTAAATAATATTTAGACTATCCATAAGGTCCATAAGGTTACTAGGCAAGCTCAACCTAAGCTCCCTACGCCTACGCCTACGTAGGTACTAAAAGGAGGCTACCAGAATTTTGTTAAGTTAATCTTTCCAAATCCTCTCCAGAAGTTTTATTCACAACATTATAACATAACCGCAAACATGCAACGCCGTATGGTAATATTCCCGCCGCTTCATATTTCATCGCAGGTGGCATATATCAGTAACTGATTCTATATCTAGCTATCAAAAGAAGATGAGGCTGCAGTTGGCGCAGATGAGGTCGAAGTACGAAGAGAGGACCAAGACAAAATCAATCGATTCAGCCGTCTACATCAACGAGAGCTTGGATTAGAAGATGAATTGAAGTCAAAGAATGTCAGTCCACTCAAGTTTTCCGCAACCAACGCGCCTACTAACCTAATGAATCCTTTACTGACCAAATTGTTGTACAGAAGGAAAAGGAAGACCTCGACGATGTTTCGGGCGAACTTGAGTTGGCAGACGAAGATGAATTGATACCGTACGACGAACCTACTACCACTTTCGTTTATTGATTGCCCAAATATATATATATACACTATGCGTCGAATCATGCTGACATTCTGAAGTTACAAAATCGGAGATTCATTTATTTCTCTACCACTACCAGAGGTCCAGGAACTGCTCACGAAGTCGACAGAGAACATCGAGGAGGAAGTAACGATGGTCGAAGAAAAACTAAGTACAATTAGGGAGGAAATGACACAATTGAAGGTGGAATTGTATGCCAGATTTGGTCGAAGTATCAATCTGGAAACATAGATTCAAGATTGTCGAAATTTTCATAAGAACACCCAAAGGACCCATCAAAGCTCCATAACATAGCTACGAGGTGACCCAATCACAACAAAAGGCTCACGGGAGTTGAACGGCATATATTCTTATACTTCTGCGGCCCCGGAAACTTCTATTGATAGGAGTCTTCCACAGTTATCTCTCTCTTGAGACCGCCTTTTAAGTTTTATCCACCGATTAATCTGGGCTTATCTGTCAGTTTATATTAACAGCCGCTGGAATTGGTTCGACCCGCCCTGGCGTGGGCATCTATGATTGTTCGTCTTCGTCCTGACTTTTGAAGGCAACCGACTAGAAGAAGAAGACTTGACATAGACAAGACTCTGGACATTCTCATCGAATACACCAATTTGACGAACTTCCTTGAAGATTTGCCGCTTATCCTACCAGCCTACCAGGTCAATTTATTCCCGGAGACATTACTGCATCAAGCTGCCATCTGCCATCCAGACGGTTCAGACGGCACCATCGTTTCTTTTTCAACCAATTATTTGGACTCGATAACATGCAGTGGACCCGCACCAAACTCTCTGCAGTGGGGATATGTGAAGCTACTAGAAGAGTTGGAATTGACGATTTACAATCAATAATGACCCTTCCTCTTTTCAAGGTACATGTAATCATGGGCTGGGCATACGTGAATTTGAAGGCCCGATGAAGTTACTATTTCCAGCTAAGTATATTATAAGCTAGGTTCTTTTCTTTTATACTTCATTACTCTGTTGTTTCACTCTTTTTTTCTGCACTATACAATTCTTGACTCTATTCCCCGAGTTCAAGCTTTGTCGAGGCTACCTGGGACGTCGCCGTGAGAAGTGAGAATAGTTCCAATTGTCTTGCTTGACTGGTGGACCAGTGTACCAAAATGTCCAGCGCAGACCATGGAAATGCAGTTGGGGCAATTGGAATAAGCAACAATGTTATGAGTCCAAACGCTTCAGAAACAAACCCTACACCAATTGGTAACATCACCTCATTTTCAGATTCCTTGATAGGAACACTAATTGAGATATAGAACGGCATGAGAACAGACTTTCTCGAATAGTCTCCGGGATTGACCACGATGATGCGAAAAGACGATATGATCTCGAAACGAAGGCCAACCAAATATCCCTCCCAAATTCATCCGCCTCCAGCGTTTTAGCGCCACGGAAGAAAGTAATACATTGGGAGGAGGATGATCCTGAAAATCCATACAATTGGTCTTCCGTAGGTCATTGTCTTGTTCAAGGGAACTTGATCGGAGCAGTTAGCTGATCTCGATACATAGGCACGGAAGTGTTGCATCGTTCTCATAGGGATGCTTGTGGTAGTTAATAGTACCATGGGTTCGTCTCTGCCTTCAAATGCAATCCCATATATCGCTCCAGAATTTCACATAACATCGGAGTACGCTAAAGTTCTACCAATTTCAATGTACCTCCTTGGATATGTCCTCGGACCATTGGTATTTTGCCCACTGTCGGAACAATATGGGAGAAGAAAGATCATGCTTGCAACTTTCTTTTGCTATACCGTTTTCACATTGGGTTGCGCTTTAACACCAACATGGGGAGGACTTTTAGCATTTCGAATTCTTGCTGGTATCAACGCAAGTAGTCCTATTTCCGTCTGTGGAGGTATCTACGCAGATATATACAAGAATCCGGTGACAAGAGGCCGAGCCATGACGGTTTTCATTGGAGGCACTTGTCTAGGTCCTCTAGTCGCCCCAATTGTAGCAGGATATATATCTCCTGCCCTTGGTTGGCGTTGGACTTTTTGGATTGGTTTGATTATCGCTGGCGCATCTTGGATTCCTCTAGTATTTCTCCCAGAAACTTACGGTCCCGTTCTACTCCTCCAACGTGCCAAGAAATTGCGCAAAGAAACAAGCAATCCAGAATTATTCGCACCTATCGAGCTGGAAAAGCAAGACCTAAAACAATTGATCACCGTGACACTCACTCGACCTATTCGCATGCTATTTTTTGAACTCATCGTCTTAGCCTCTTCCTTATACCTCGCCTTCGCGTATGGGATATTCTATATGTACTTTGAGGCTTATCCAATCATTTTTCAAGGCATCTATGGACAATCATCTGGTGTATCTGGTCTTATGTTCCTTCCAATTGGCGTCGGTGCCATTATAGCCATCGTTGTATTTCTCAGGTGGGATACATACCTCCGCAAAGCTCAAGCGGCCAATAAACCTTGGACACAAAAAGAAGAATCTCGACGACTACCGCTAGCCATTTTTGGTGGACCATTCTATGTCATTTCGCTTTTATGGTTAGGCTGGACATCCCGCACTTCTATTCCTTTCTATGTTCCAATGTTGGCAGGCATACCATTTGGAATGGGGTTTATATTGATCTTCATCGCATTGATCAACTATGTGACGGATGCCTACGAAGTTTTTGCCGCTAGTGCCATGGCTTCATCGAGTTGCACCAGAAGTTTAGCTGGTGCTGTGTTGCCATTTGCGGCGAAACCAATGTACACAAAATTAGGTGTGCCGTGGGCAAGTAGTCTGCTTGCCTTCTTGAGTCTGGCTATGTGCGGTATACCGTGGTTGTTTATGTGGAAGGGAGATCGTATTAGGGAGGGAAGTGTATTTTGTCGGGAGCTTAAAGAACGAAAGTTCAAAGAGTTGAAGACTTTGGAGAATGAGAAATTGGCGAGAGAAAATGGTCGAAGTGCTGGGGTTGTTGAGACAGTTTGAGTCTAAAGGGTTACGCTTCGTCTGAAGGGTTTCCTTGTCATGAGAAATGTCTTGAATGATCTTGATGAATATATACGGTGGCTATGAATAATGAGGTATGTTAGATATGGGGAAATGGATAGCGTGAGATGTTACTAGGTATTTTTAATAGTTGAAGATTGGAGTATATAATTTTGATGTTGTTTATTAAATACGCTTTGAGATGCATTCAGTGAATGTTTCAATTGTCAAAATGTCAGGTTCGCCCATCTTTGTCTCGCATCATTAAATCGCTTCGAGTACAAAGGCATTATAATTGATCAATTTTATTTGAGTGAAAGAGTCCCCGATACACAATAAATTCTTTCATACCTTTTCCCGGACTTTTCTTTTAATCTTATCCCGTTTTGTGGCTAGGTACATTCCAATGAAATATAACCCTCGACACTAGCCTCAATGCTTCATTGAGAAGAACACTAGAGTTCCTCCTCTATCTTCCCTCGATGTAGCACATGATGGCGAATAATCATCATGATCAGTGGGAATGTTTCGCGCGGTTTGATGCGGATCCTGATATTGCCGGGCCAGGGGTAAGTCACTCAACGATATTCTATCATATCTTCCCTTCCCTGACAAATCCAAAAGGTTATGACAAGTTTCCTGGTCACAGCCTGGGTCACCTGTTTTGTGGCATGTATTCAATTATATTGTGTTATGTCGTCTCGATTCCGTCTCAAACTTCTTTCTTCGGTGTCTGGAACCACGGCTGAACACATTGGCAAATATACAGTCAAGCTCACAAGAATTACCACACCATCTTCTATAGAAAGGGCATTTCCAAGCTTTGTTAAGGGTGTTCATCTCGGTATCTATGCTTTTCGATGCCTGCTGGCTATGTTTCTAAGTCTCTTTCGTAATCCTCAACCACGACTTCAATTATTTTCCCAAATGGCATTGGATCGATTGTGCGACCTCCAACTTGTTACTGGAACTGCCATCATCATTGCAGGGATAGCTGAGCTTCACCACATGTCATTCTATCACCAGTCTCTTATTACCAGCTACTGGCTTCTTACACTCAATGCCTTCTGGGCTGCTCGGGCTGGATATCTCAATTCGGAATACTACGGGCATGATAGGAGTTTTTATTTCTGGACGCGTTGGATCTTCATACTAATAAGTGATTTACTGTCGATTTACTATCAAGTTGTCACTACACTTGAGGCTGCAAACCATTGGGACTCCGAAGAAAGTGGTCATTGTTATCTCTCACATGAACCATCACCAACCAATGCGCAATACTTTTGGATTGTGGGTATTTCTTTCGAAGTTGTGTATATGTTATTCTATTCCATGCGACATATTGCGAAGTTACTGTCTCACAAATGGCGATGGTTGAAGGGGTTTCTAGACTTCATCGCAGATACCTCAAATGACTTATCCGATGGAAGTCAACAGCGTGCATTGGACTTTTGGACAGCAGTGGAATTCCGCACTCGTCATTGGCCGATAGTCTTTCGAATCATACTACATGTGGCGAGAGCAATAATCCGCATATCCTGGCACCTATTTTGGCAAGTTCTGGCACTATGGGCCTGGGGTGACAACGGATCGGTATTGATAGTTCTCGGATACATTGGATTGGCTGCATGGAATACCTTTGATGTCATCGACACAAAGCTTTCCAATCGAAGTTTGGTAATTGGAGATGAGTCGACATGGGGGTTCGGGCAAATCTTACCTCTTGGGTTACTCGCTCTGATTTGTTTGGATTTACTTGATATCCTCAACAGTGAGTTCTCTTTGTTGTCTCCCGAAATCTCGTATGTGGAAGATTTGACAGAAAATAGAAGCGTATAAGCATCACGTCACAGGTGTGGAACCTGGCCCATGGGCCCAGAAAGGAGAGCTATCGCTGGTCAGCACGAGGGATGAGAATTCAAGTTGAATTGATATCTGGACTCTCAGAAGTCTTCGCTTCGATGTCAAAATATCACCAGACTTCAACTAGCCGTAATAGCTTAACGAAACCTCTCCAGGAGTCTGCTCGCGCCTAACTAACCCTATTCATGGAAGCACTGAAATTGCAACAAGGGAATCCATGGTGGCAGCGCAGTACAAGATATTTGGAAGGACACATGACTCCATGCATGGTAACCTGCCATACATCGCCCGCAATTCGCAATCTAGCTCTGCAGTTTTGGGTGTATTCGGCCTACGGCCATCCGGTCCATAACGATTTATATCACATGATGCGACTCCTTACAAACACAGACCCAAACATGGGGTCTTTCGCTTGATGAATATGTGTGGATCTCTAGTGGATACTTGGAATCATAGGGGAAGCGACGAAATTTCCCGCGGCAATGGCGAAATAGTCGATTCACTTATCCTACGATAGTATATGTTCTTCAATATTCCCGCGTCATTAAGTGGTAGATCACGGGAGAAGTTTCTTAATTATTCAAGGGTCTCACAGATGTAGCATTGAGGAAACGTATTCTATATTATACGCAAAGAGGAGAAATCAAGAGATAA
Organism: Ciborinia camelliae; assembly: GCA_025890175.1. Taxonomy (NCBI): domain Eukaryota; kingdom Fungi; phylum Ascomycota; class Leotiomycetes; order Helotiales; family Sclerotiniaceae; genus Ciborinia; species Ciborinia camelliae. The sequence continues at coordinate 1,161,373 of JANPYM010000005.1, forward strand.
CATTTGAGCTTATGAAAATACAAAGGAAAGATCTGCGAAACATTTCGAAATTTAACACCACTCCCATTCTCATTAAAATGCACACCATAGTTCTTTTAATTTTCTCTGACTGCCCAATGTTGAAACTGGCAATCATCATCAATAGCGGAAGTTTCGGACTCGGAAAATTTCAGCATGAACAGCCTCGCGTTCAAGAGCAAGACAAACAAGTAAATTATTGGCCATCTGACGTTTGATCGAAAAATTCATCCCCGCTAATTTTCTAACCACCAACTTGAAAAGAAAGAACGAAGTTGGATTTAGTCATCAGCCAGAGACCCGCAGCTATCCGAGTCATAATTTGTGCTCCTGATATCCTATTAGTTTACGTCTCAATTTCCGGCGACTCTCCCTGAACTCACTTCTTGGTGAAGATTCCTTTCACCTTTTGCCACAGTCCACGAATTCCTTTCTTCTTGGAGACAATTGAATCATCATCCGAATCGTATCTAGGAGGAAATTGTTGATGGTAACACGGAGCGATTGGTCCCGGTGGTGGCCCAGGCAATCTATCAACAATGACATGAACAGGGGCACTTGGTGGCGGTGGGAAGGATGGCTTGGGACCAGGAATGGGCCACATTGACATGGAAATTTCCCATCCAGGCTGGACGTGATCTTCCCAGAGTTGAGGTAGGATGACTTCACCGGCAGGATTCATGATATCGTAGTGGCCTTCTTTGACATGAGGTCCAATAATATCAACATGTAGGAAGGCTGCTTTGATGAGTTCGGTGATCCCCTAAATATGTTAATTTATTTGATGGTGGCAAATATTAGGTACTTGGGATTTTACTCACTGCCCAAGTTTCACATCGGTGATATGGAAAGCTGAATCGTCTTCCAACCGCATCTTTGAGCTTAATTGGTTTTCTGGTGTCCCTCTTCTCACTGGACGAATTCTTGTCTGCTTCCGCCTGACGAGATAGAAGGTTATCGATTCGTGTAATGAGTCGATCCTCTTGAGACGACTCTAAACGTTGGATTACCTGCTCGAGTTTTGAGAGCAACTTGTCGGGATGATTATGGCTAGTCTCTGCTGCTCTAGAGCCTATTCCAAGTGTCGGAGTCGTGAGATCGATGAGATCTTGTTTGTCGACTGGTTGAGTCGCCGGGATTTTGTTTTCTACTATATCGTGAGAAATTGAGGCAGTTTGCGCGTTTATCGGCGGTGTTGAGCCTTCTTCTGAATCTATATTCATTGCTTCAATATGTGTCTTATGGGCATCACTAAGATTGAGATAGGCTGGTGGGGGCGAAGATGGTTTTTTTGATGCTGGCATGGTGAAGGGTATACAGTCAATTTTTGCGAATAGTTTCCAATTTGTGATAGAACCGATGCTTGTATGAAGTAATGAAGGAACTGTAGATTATCCAGATACCAACGGCGATTTATACAGAAGAATTTGAAAAGGGCCTAAAAGTTAAGGTTGAATGGGGCATTTGGGGCATTACTCGGTCACATAGATGGATGCATGCATGTAAGACTGGGGCTTTAGGCAAGCATCGCATGATGTATTTTGAACCGACGAATAAGGTCACAGCATATGGCAAGTGTAACCTGAACGGAACCAGAAATATTGATTGCAAAACTTGCTCAATTAGGGATCATCCTATTTGCTAACTTCATTCTAAGCTACCAAAAACAAAAAAACAACGGCGGCCCGTGATAAATGGGCGAATAATTACACTTTTTCATGTAGGGCATTCCGTTACCGAGTACGAACTATCACAACATGCCACAGTGTGGTGTAAATAATCACGGTATAGCCTTGATATAGCCAACTCTTTTCCCTCAAAGCACAAGGCTGTATGCATCAATTTATTGCCCACAAATATGCCACTTTCGCTTTGCGAGTTTTATTTTGCAAGATTTTTTAAGGGGGTAGGTACCGAGTTCGGTTAAAGTAAAGTAGGTAAGTAGGAATAGGCGCGAAATTTCTTTTCGAGCACTGGTAGAAGGGCATGACATGGCATTGACGATAGCCAAAGCCAAAGCAAAAGCAAAAGCTAGAGAAAAATTCGTCTGCTACCCACACTGACATTGAGTGATCAACTGACTACACGAAAGAAAGCCGACGAGCAAGATGGAAAAGATACTTTTTCAAATTCAAGTTCAAGTTCAAGTTCATGAATCATTGATATATGAGCCCCGGATTCCGGTTCCCGCAAACCCCAAATTCATTTTGTAAGATGAGATGACATGTTCTTGGGATTGATTGAGATGTTATGACGAGTAGGTAGGTAGGTAGGTAGGCCTGGTAGAAGTTTTCTATCAGATCATAGGATAGTGATCAGACTATATAAACCTATCTATCAAAAATCTATATTCCCCCGCTTAACTAGGTGTGAATGGATTCATATCAAGTTGGCTTGCTTCACCAGGCAGTGTTGGCATTAGATTAGTAATATACTATATATCTGACAAAAAAAATCAAGAAACTCATTCACCTAATCAGCACCAATCCAACTGCTCCCAATTAGTTCTCATTCAACTTTTGAACATCTCGCCCTCGTATAGGCAGTCTGATATGATCACCAATGTAATCGTCCAGTGGGTGGGTAATAAGTTCTCCCATCCTCTATTGCCTTTCCATGTATATCTATCTATTTAACTGACTTCGGGCTAGCAAGGCCATCCATCAATAGCGCCTAGCCTAGTGGGGCGAATCATAATAATTACAAGTCTAGTTCAAGATAAATTACAGATCAAAAATGGGCATCAAGCAGATAGATCAGGCAAGAAAAAGAATCTCGTAGAGGAGGAGGATAGGTGGGCATGATGGGAAGTCGGTCCCGAAGAGGAAGACTCATACTCGGGATGAAAGTGTACGGAAGAGCCTTCGGAAGAAGTTCGCTGCGAAGTCATTGGAAAATAACCATACCAATACCATGAAGGATAAAACGATACTATAGCCACGTCGAAGACATGAAAGAAAAACGTGCTGAAGAATATGCATAGGAAGTCTTGACGGAAGTGGAACAGTCCAGACGTTGAACGTTTTCGAATTTGTAAGCTCGCATTGCGATTCTACCCAGCATGAGCGGGGCGAAAGAATTCCACCCCCAATCCAACGCCCGTCCGTCCCTTACATACCTAACGGCAATATAGACAGAAAGTGTAGATCCCAAGATAAAGGGCCACAATGTAGGTACGAAAAGGAAGATCATCGGGCGCGGGCGATCAAAAGATGTTTCAGCCTCTGTCATCAATGTCAGAGGCCAAATATGGAACCAGAGAGCCACAATGCCCCGACACTTGAGCCTCATTGAAGACGAAGGTGACTAGAACGTCCTTACATCTCTGAGCTGAACTTGTAAAATCCCACGATTGCCATTATCCCAATGAAGTAAGATGACTGTGAAACTTCTCGAAATACCATACTTAAAAATGAAAATCGGCCTTGCAAAAGACTGTATGGGAAACCGACAGCTTTCATCCAGAAATAGATGCATTGAATTGCGCCTGTCGCATAGAGTATTTCAATGCACAGACAATTCTGACCAGTTAACAAAACTCTCCAGGTAAAAAAGGTCCAAGGTGCCTTCCCACATCACGAATGTCGACATAATCCAACCTTTCAAAAAATCTGTTCGGGCGATCCGCGCCTCATGAATATCTGGCAACAAGCTATACGTTAGTAGAACAACTGCGCTGAGAAATTTTAAGCTTGGAGATCAAGAAATTAAAATAGTACAATGGACACCAAACAGAAAAGTAGGATGGTAATGATATACAAAATTTATGCCCCCGACAGAAAATGCCTAACTCCTCGTCGCTATCTCAATTGTGTTGCGCCAGTTGTATCAAGGATTGAAGTTCTCATACATATGAGTTTCTCTCTTTGCGTGACCACTATATCTTTATCGTCTTTGAGGAGGCTCTCGCATCATACTGCCGCATAGCCCCCTCTACTTCCATCCCCTTGTACCGTACTGAGAACTCTTCTAGACCAATCCTTTAGTAAGTATGGAACGTCGCGGATCGTATCGCCGTGAGGAAGGAGGTCCCATCCCCGTGCGCCATATCTGTTGTAATTGAGCCAGGAACCGAATATTAAATATGTGGCAGTTGAGAGGAATGCACTGTTCATAAATGATTAGCCTCCTTTCACTAACTTTGGGCACGAAAAAGAAGGGATAACGAGTAGGCGGGAAGAGACATACACAATAATGAACCAAGTAAAGAAACCCCAATGTGAACTTTTCTTGTCATCACCACCATCCTTCGGTCCATCCTCGCAAGCATACTTTGTGTGCCATGTCAATCTTAGAATATCGGCATCCCCTTTACCCTTGACCACCCTCAAGAACTGGAGACTCGAATCGTTACTTGGCGCGCCAATCACTCCATCACCGCCACCTTCTTCCCTCTCGTTGAGATTCTCCTTCTCCTTCTTGTGTTTCGGCTCTGGCGGAACCCACAAATTTTCTAATCCAGTCCGGTTCGCATCGCAAATGAATTCCACAATAGCCTTTTGCGGTCTCTTGTCTTTTCCTCGTCCCATGAATCCGCCCCCCAGCTCTATACGTAACCCTTCCTTGTCTGCGTCTGAATGGGCTTTGGAGTTACTGAGTCGTTCCACTTTGGCGTTGAGAGGACCTCCGCCATAGTTTTCCAATTCGCCAGCGAAGGGAATGATTTGTTGTGTCGCATCTGATCCTTCATCTTCGTTGATGACATGTGTTATGCCGCAGACTATCCCATCAAAGATATTAACAAACCGAGACTTTCTGGGTAGCACGCGATCAACGAGCTCGTGGCTAATATTGAACGAGATATGAAATAAGGAGAGACATTACCTCTTGTCCCGCCTGGACACTCATAAAATCCCTTCTTGACTATAGGTTGGCAAATATCGATTGTATATGTTGTATTCGTCCATCCTCTGGCTTCTTCGCCAATGTTGTCTTCAATGCTATGTAATGCCGACCGTGGTCCACCTAATTCCCCCAAATCGAAATGTTTTCCGTCAACAACTATGTTTTTGCAGTCTAAATTTCCGAGGGCTGAAGAGAGAAGGGGGAATAAAAGAGTTGAAAGGACTGCGGCTTCGGTGGGGAGGGATGGTAGTCGCATGATTGATATGATGGAAATGATTGATATAATTGCCCAGGTGATGCTGCTGAATGAGAATACCGAAGTCCAGAGGTGTAGATGGACAATGGTTTCAATATTCAATCACTTATTAAACACGGTAAGGCGGTAGTCGGTAATCTGTAATCGTAATCGTAATGTAATGTCATGTAATGTAATGGTATCTCGAATTACTGAAAAGAAAGTTATTCTTTATAGGTAGTTATGCTTTGGTAGAGTAGGTATTTATGAGAAGAAGATGAGAAATGATTTTGAATGGGGGAATACTTGTTTGTATTGTGTTTCGTGTGAATTTGTAATTGATGGGTTTGGGTATGGAATTTTATTGAAACTCTCACCTGCATCCTACCTACCTAGGTATGTACGGTGTGAAAAAAGATGACGGTGATTACCTAAGGCATCGTGGTGAACCACCTGCACCTAATCACATGATGTGACGATATGATATTTGATGGTTGCGGCAAGCTGGAGGTTGATTGTTTGTTTTCGACGCAACTATTTTAATTGGATTTATTTCATTTCATTTCATTGCCCAGATACCAATACCTGTCAATCCAGCAAGTGCTAAACCTACCGAGTAAGGTTATTGTGTATTTGAACTCGTGCAGCTTTGCGAGGTTAACCACTTTTCCCATGGCATTCAACAATGCCATTATCAATCCTCTAGTCCAAGGCTTCAAGATAGATAGTACAATACTGCCAAGCGCCAGTACATTGGAGAATCGAGGCTGCAAGACTGCAGACTGATGAATGGCCGTAACAATTTCCATGTGGAGGCTCATAGCCTATGCCCAATACACAAACAGGGTAAAGGCGTTTTTGAATGAAAGGTTTCGTGGAGAGATATATCTCATGGTCCAAAGATTTTGTCTTCCAGATTTGGAAAAATGGGCAAGAAACAACAAACAACAATATGCGGATGATGAGGTGGTCGGCGATTATATCAAGAGATTGACCCGTCGAGCTAACCACTGACCACAGACCTTAACCTTTCAATTTCCGATTTTGAACGTTCAGTAGTGCGGCAGCCATCTTGATGATCTTCCTCGAATCTCGCGAGATTGACCAAGTCATACAAAGGCAGTGCGTACCAAGCCGGCCACGTTATATGGAATTCAATCCTCCACGAGTTTCTACAGTACAGAAGGAAACATCCTTAATCCTTAGTAGAAACCTGAAACGCCAGCACAACCTTTCCATCTGCTTGGCGGGATGTTCCTCGCACTTATGCGTTTGTTTGATAAGGCGAACAATGCTCTCTCTCCTCCAGCCCCCTCATCTCTCTCTCTCGCGAGTAACACCACATACCTTAAAGAACTACTAGGTAGTAGGTAGGTATGTAAAAATAGGTGGTAAATCAATTATCTATCAAGCGTACTTTAAGCTTCTTGGGTACAATACATTCATTATACAATGCTGTATCGATTAATCTAAAGTTGAAATTATTACTTAGCCTTCTTACACCACCATTCTCTTAAATGGCTTATCAAGTTGATCAGATAAGATTTCACCATTTCACCAGAATCCAGATCTCTTCTAATGCCACGATTTTATGGATACTTTAGAAAAAGATATCCTCCGTATAACATGCGATTTCGGTAGAATTAGGAATCACATCTTTATAAAAATCTCACTTCACCCAATCACATCTTCTTCAAGACTCTTCGGTTCAGAGTGGAGCCAAAGCCAAAGCCAAAGGTCTTCTTGGTTGGACTTACCGTATGTAGCCGTATGTGATGGCGACTAGTGTCAGCCCTTTTTCCCCACTTATGCCCACTATGTTTTGTACCTGCCTGCTGGACCGAGTGGTAAAAATGTGAAAATGTTTCTCCTTTCTCCACTACTGCCCTGTGCAGTGTGCACAACTGCTGAGTTGGTGAAACTATAAAACAACCTACGCGGTGATTATTATTTTAAGATGAATCTCGGATTCTCGGTAGGGCATGGCAGACAGAAACTGTGGAGTGCCGGTCGACGGCCGGTGGGTAGGTAGGTAGTGAGTCGCGACTAGTGGCTAGTGGAGTTATAGTAAGTATATTTATTATCTATGATGTGCTCCTACACTTTCACACCTACTTTTCCCTTCTGTCTTTTATATCTTTAAATCTCATCACTCCACCACGGTCTCTCATTTCGATTGTTGGTAGAAACCACTCACTCATCCGGAGCGCGCTGCGCTGTCTTGCTTTCCTACCTATCTATCCGAGTCTACTCATCTTATTCTATCCTACTTCGACCGAACCACCCACCATCCGTCCGTCTCAATTACCGATCGCCGAAAAACACCACGGATAGAATCATGGTTGTGAACACCTTTACACCTCACATCGCGAAGCTCGCCAGGTTTTCACTAGGCAGATTCACAAACCGTTGGGCCAATGAGGAAGAATTGAAGTTAGTTCTATACTTCCCCATATCCCTCTCCTTTTCATAAGCCCCCG
>JANPYM010000005.1:1168960-1210045 GCA_025890175.1 Ciborinia camelliae
CCCCCCCCCCCCCCCCCCCCCAAAAGGCAGACAGAAACCCAGGGGCAAAAGAAAACAAAAGCGGACTAGACTAACCAAGTAATTCCCACCCACCTACAGCAAACCCGCCATTCTGAAAGAAAACAAGATGCCCAAGGACGTACCCGCACAATGGAATGTGATGCGCTGGCAATACCAGAGCGAATTATTGATGGAGATAAAGAGTCGGGATCTGGAGCGAGCAAGGCAACAACAGCAAGCGTCAGGAGGGGTGACGATGGGGATGGTCGAGAAAGCGGAGAAGATAAAAGGAGTCATGGGGGAGAATCACCTTTGGATGTGCGCCATTTAAATCTGAACTCCAGTGAGAAGAATATGGGAGGTCGATTGGATTGATTGCGGCCGTGGATTGATTGGTAATATCATACATACATACATCTGGATGTAAGCTGCCGATCGAAATGCTAATGATTATGGCGTTCACTATCGGCTCGGCGGGCGGGAGTTTTTTATTTAATGTCAAAGGCTTGAGGAAATTTTTGGAGTACTCGCCAGAATACCAAAGGGCAAGGCAACATCACAAGCAAGTCCCAAAAGAATATAGACATGGCTGCTGGCAGCCTATTTCCATTTACCTAGAAATTTATTGCCGCAATATTGTATATAGTGTGAAGCATAAACACGTTTAATTCTCACACCTATGGACTGTGAAAGTGACCGCTCTGGTGCTCCTCTCATATCGAGTGCCTTTATTCACGCCAGGTCCTCTTGACTCAAATCGATATGAAAAGATAACCATTGAGTGTCATACAAAAATGGAAATATTCCTAATATACATGGTATGTTCATCAACTATATACACCGGCGATCATCTGCTCCAAACTCCCCTCCCCCCTTCCTCCCATCGCTGCAAGGATAATCATCAACTCCACACCCAAAGCCGAGGGATTGACAATGCTGTTTAAATATCCATTGTATCACCTATTCGTACTGCTAACCATAACCATAACCACAACCGTAAATAGGACTTGACGTCTTGCCTTGCCTTGCCTTCCCAGATGCGCCTTCAAGTCCCCTCCCGTTGTTTATCCTCATAATTCATCCGATTCGATCCATTGATTCGATTCAAGCCTCTGAATTTCGCAAATTTGTTTCCTTCCCGACAAGAATGAATTGACATCGTCCGTGTCTGGGCAATCCATCCCATCCCATCCCATCTTCGATAAATGCCGCGGAAATGATCATGAGCGAGCACGTTGGAAGTCTATCTATCGTCTTGAAGTGCGCATCGATAAATCGGAATTCCTTGATGGTCGAAGTTCTCTTGTCCGTTGTGTCGAAGCAATATTTAACTCTCGTATCTTTTCCGAGTATGCAACGTGTTCCGTATGATATACCTGGGGGCCGTTTTTAAAGAGAGCATCCAGGGCTCTCATCTGTTGGTGGGCATTTTTAAGTTCATCTTCACGGCTTCTGAGATCTCGGACCGAGGCACGACGGGCTTTGAAGCTATTAATTAAATCAGCTACCGTGTAGGAGGTGGGATAGAGAGATGTGACCAAGCCTCTAGAAAGAATATCCCATCCCAATCCGCATGGCGAATAGTCGGTGACACAAGAGCATTTGACTAGGCTAGGTACTTACTTCTTGACACCTGGTATTACATTGAGCATGTCATTAATTGATTTAAGCACCCATTTTCTATTTGGTTTTGAATAATAAACCGTCAATGGTCCAATTCGAAGTGTACAAATCATGGGTGTCTGGTTTGAATTGAATACGTCTCGATTTAATCACCCAAAATCAAAAACGATGGCTTTCTCTGTATATTAATAATAATTGAAGTCCTCGCAATAGTGTGGGGTTTTGTGGATAGAAGGAATATGGGGATGAGGGGAAGTTATTGATGAAAAGAATGAACATGTACGGAGTAAACATGGATGAGATTTCGTAAAGGCAAGTGGTCTTACTTAACTAGAAGTACACATAGGACATTACTCAAGTCTCAAATGGATTGACCAATATCAGTATAGTTTCAAAAAGAAGTCAACGTCACTGCGGTATGAAACTCTACTTGCCATATTTCCACTTCTCCATCCAATTATTAATCGACAAAATGAATGGACTATCGGGTTTTGCTCGGGCGTTGTGATCACTGCCTCTTTGGTCTATAAATAAAATAGAACCTGATCAAAATCAAATCAAATCAAATCATGAGATTGTTCTATACTTGATAAGGATGTAGTGAAGATATAGTGAAGATATAGTTTATATAGTATAAACTTTATATACTTTATAATGTTGGTCCGGGAATCGGTGGAGGCAACCCAAGAATTCTTGACTCCGACACTTGAGTGGAGATGAAGTATCTTCGGATGTAGATGAATGTAGAATAACATAGGTCTGTACTCACATTGACTATATACTTTGAACTTTGAAGATATAAATGCATACAAGTGAGTCTATTGGGGTAGCCACTCAACCCTCCCTGGACTGAGAAGTTGGGACTTAAGACAAGAGAAACAATAATGAGTATCATTCGGTGTTAATAGCACAAGAGGGGTTCACCTCAAGCTCATATACTTATGGATATCTCAATCAGACAGCTCCTCTGTGCGTACAGATTTAGATGGAGAGGAGTGAGTATAGTTGGCTCGGTCAAGGTCAGGTTAAGGAGGGCTCTACGGGTACAAGAGATTCTGATCTGCCTTTGGCGGGGAAATACTTACAGTACAGTCCTACTAGTAGGGTGGGTAATTTGATGCAATTCGAAGGTCTGATTGCAATATAGCAGAATATGTAATATGGCGATGTTCTTGATGCTAACCAAGTAATAAGTCGGATAGTTTCTTTCCGAGGAGAGTAGAAGGGTTATTTGAAAGCTAACTCCATGATAATATTGAATCAATCACTGTGGGCAAAGGAGGAGAAGTAGTTCGGTATGCACATTAAGGAAATTCTGAGATAACTGTACTGATTCGTAGTTGGCAGTTGGGAGTTGGCAGTGATGTATTGATATGCTATCTGCATATACTTCTTTATTGGCTAACAGACAAAGAAAGAGAAAGTATTTTTCAATATTGTGATGAGTTGTGATGGGGTTATTGTAGAATGGACTTGGATTTGATATTGATTGCTGGTCCTGTTCTGTCTTAGATGATTTGGATTGTTGAGATGGATGGATAGAAGAAACAATACTTTCCCATAATCAATCCACCTACATGCCATATAACAAAAGGCGGTGTCCAAAAGTGGTGGGCGGTGTAAAGATAGAATATGCAGAATATAGGTCCTCGATACCTAGGTACTCCTGATACCTATTATTCATTAAACAATCCTAAACATTAACAACAATCATCAATGGTTGACATAATCTAACAAAATCATGCCTCCATCCCGTCCTCCTCCTACTGTCAATTATCAAGACCATTTCGGAATTGATAATAATACACGACGAAGAGGCATTACAACTACAAACCCATTTGATCGAAATAATGTTACTACAGTCCCAGCAAATATTTCAATAGGTGGAGATGGACAAGATGATTCAGACTTGACCAGCACAGAAGGGTTTAGTGAAGGAGAAGATGAATCCGATGGCGATGATGTGATTGGAGATTTGGAAAATGTGGATGAGGATATAGCCTTGGGAGAAGTCCCGGTTGAAAGTTTGTTTATTTGTTTATTTTTTTCAATATACCATCCACTCTTCCCTCAACCTTTCCCCATCATCAATAACAACGGAAAGGGCAATCACAACCTTTTTCTTTCCTTCCTCTCGAAGATGTCTGATCGCAGTTCTTTAACGCCAATTGGCCAAACTGCGCTTGGTGAACTACCAGGAGAGGTAGAGGTTGAAGAATCCGAATTCGAACTTGACTGTATTTAATTCCTGTTCCAAAAGAACCAGTCATTTTGTGTACTTTATCGCTCACCTTGTATCATCGATCTAACTTTTCTTCTCCTCTAGCTGTCATGGATAACTCGCCACCATTCGATCCTGCTGCTCTCGGATTAAAGGAGATTGGAAACTTGGCTAGCTGGACTGTTTCCAGCAGTAAACCCGGTTGTGGTGTTGTTGCGCTCAGAGACGATGACACCAATCTGTTCTGGCAGTAAGGACTTTTCTTCTATTCTTCGCAATCTCATCTATACCGTGTGAGATGATATGAGCACAATCACTGATATATTCTGCCTGCAGATCTGACGGACCTCAGCCTCATTATCTGAATATTCACTTTGCCAAATTCGCAAAGATTCGTGCCATTCGAATCTTCCTCGACTTCGAAGCCGATGAGTCTTATACCCCAACCCGTATTCAATTGCTTGGCGGCACAGGCTACCACGACCTAATTCCTTTCTCCGACCTCTCGTTTGTTCAACCAAAAGGCTGGATTGATGTCAATCTTGATCACGTAGGAGGAGGCTCAGACGGCAAGACACTTCGCGCATTTATAGTTCAGGTCAAGGTGTTGGAGAATCATCAGAATGGAAAAGATACACATGTTCGTGGATTGAAAATTTATTCTCATGACGAACGTCATGAATCTCCTCCTCCATCATACTTCGACGGAGAGGATGACTCATGCTCATGCTCTTCAATCGATTCAAACCAATTCGGAGCACCTGACGATGACTTGAAGCGCGGAGATATAGGCAATGATTATGATGACGATGATGATCGAATCTGGGAGGACTTTACAAATGCTAGGATGGGTGGGATGAGAATGCCAGATTTGAGTGGTCTGAGTGAGCCCGCTTTCATGTCAGAGCCAGAATTGCGTTAAACATGTTACGGTCACCTGGTGGATACTGCATTATGATTGACTGTATTACATTGGGAGTTGTTGGGAGTTTTTAAGATACCCTGGGTTTATGTAATACTACTGAATTAAACGACTTCATGACAAGAAGGGCACATCCTCAACTTTGAAGTATTGTACTATATTTAGATGAATATCCTTCAAAATTTCAAGAGTTTTCAAGTTTATGAGAGGCGAGTGCCCTTTCAAGTCTGCGGAATGTCCCTCTGACAGTATATCCCAGTCTTCTTTGCGGGTTACATTTTGGCGAAGCACGTTCATGGTAGTATAGGTGAACAGTTATTTACTAGGTTCTGCCGTCAACTTTTTCATACCTCTGATTCACTTGTTTCATAGAATTCCGCATCATGACCCACCTGTGCCACGAATGTCCACGTTCAATCCGAGATTTCACTCACATCGTTCAAGTTCAATGGGATGCCGATAAAGTGGCGCCTTGTGATGAATGTCGCCGAGCATCAAATAAGTATCCTAACAAGAAAAGCAAGAAGATATGTTCCCTCCTTCATAGCCAGCATTGTCTCGGGGTTTGGCAACTTTCACCACATACTGTCATTTCTAGAGCATCATTGGAGCGGTAAATTCCTTAAAAAATGTAGAGTTTTGAAGCCATGGCGGCCATCCACACTTCTAGCTTTATCTTGGCATGGAGTTCTCCATCTGCAATGGCCGTCGAACAGCAAAGGGGGGAGAAAGATGAAGGGTTTCGCTACGGGCTAAGCCAAATCGACGCTAAGCCAAATCGAGATTGTATTCGCTACATCTTTCAGCCACATCTTGAGAAGCTTATGGAGCTTTTTTTGGTTCTTATGTCTACTTTCTTTTCTTTCTTTTTGAACGACAGTGGCTGAGTGGTAACAGTTACACATTGAGGGTAGTTTATTTGGCTCAAAATCGGACATGACTGGTATAGAGTTATAGCTGCCAGTGGTAGTCATTTTAATATTGTGCGACTAAACATTATGTCATTGTACAAATGCAAAAAGCAAGTGTTTTCAATGAATTGCTACATTGCAACCCAATAATGCCAGTCACAAAAAGCTAGTCAATGAGAACGATACGAGTGACTGAAAGACACTTGATCATTAAAGAGATGATTAAAGAAGTTTGAGTATCAATGAAATTCGGCAGTAGAAGACACGTAGAATTGGATGGAAAGATTGTACCTGATCTTCCATCATGTTATTAGATCTCTATATATAAATGTAAACATTGTAGGTGATTATTTTGGTCAGAACTACAATGGATAGATACATTTAAATTCGTCAAGTAATATAGAATAATAAGAATAGTTTCTATAAGAAAATGTGAATAGAATAGCCTAGTGTTTGAAATGAGGTAATAGAATTAGACTGAATATTTTATGTTGTGCTAAACAGTAGAAGTAATCTATACAAATAATCGGGATAAAATGGCCTAATGTTTGAAAGCAAGTTAGAAAACAGGACTAAATGTTCAAAGTCAGATTGAACAACAATCGTAGTTGCAAGAAGTAAATCGGATTAGTACTGGGGCTAATTTCTGCCGTGAAAGACGTAAGGGAGAAAAATACTCCAGGAAAAGCCCCTCTGTGAAAGAGACTTGGCTAGTCTTTGAAATTCATATTTCTTGCATAACTTCTCCAATTGGCTCCTGGTCAGTGTTTCACGAAGTTAGCCGCTTGCGTGATCGCATTTTTGATCAGTCTCTTTCACCGCGGAGTCCCTTTCATAACCGAGTCTTCCTCATAGTCGACGTTGCATTGTCATCTACAAGTTTATCTCTCAAGTGTCTGTATCACATTCGAAAAGCTGTGTTCAATTCGTGTCTCACTCCAATCTTGTCAAAATGCCTACCCCTGCCTACTTTTCTAAATACCCCCCTTTCCCCTCCAACATTCCGGTTGCAAAGGTTCCTGTCTTCTCTTTTTCCAAGCTTGCAGCTAACGATGAGTATGAATCTCACGCTCTTTTCGAAGCCAGCCGTCAAATAGGCTTGTGAGTAGATATATCTGTAATCGTCTTTGAAATAGCTAAACACAAAGTTACTGACTCCCCGACGTTCTAGCTTCCAGCTTGATTTCACCGGATGCATTTTTGGCGAAGAATTTTTGAAAAATACAGAAGATATGTTCGGTTTGAATGCCAAATTATATTCCCTCCCCAGAGAGGAACTCAACAAATACGCCTATAATCCTCCTATTTCACTCTTTCGGTACTCACCTCATTCTAAAGCATATTTATTCCTACCCTCAACACCTCCTAGTCTCCAAGAACTCTTGACTAATTAACTTTTGTTGTTAAAACTAGCTACAAACCCTTAGGCTACCACAAAATTGGTAAAACTGGAGACCGAGTCGAGCTCTATGGCATTAGTCGTGATGACATAACTGGAGCTTCTGAGCCTCTTCCTAACCCGGACTGCATCGAAAGTTCTCGTCCGAAGCTGAGAGCCTACATTGAACAGGCCAATGGCATCGTAAATGTTGTTCTTGGGCATTTGGAAAAACATCTGAAGTTGCCCCATGGCACGTTCTCGAAGTTGTCGCCAATGATGGAGCCGAGTGGTAGCGTTCTGAGGATGTTAAAGTATGAACCGCAGGTGAGTTGGAGATTTTAGTTTATTTTGTTTGGGTCTTTTGTGTCCGCCTTCAACGAGATATCGGGAATAGACTCTTTCATCCACCACTTCTGTTAAGCACTAGTTATAGCAATGGCCTACCTGTTTTGAGGCTCCTCTCATCATGCGCCGCAGCTTTGTAGTTCTAATTTGTGCTAACCATCACCCAGCCGCCCGATGATCGTCGTACTGCCATGATGGGGCACACCGATATCACCGCACTTACTCTTCTCTTCGGTACAACCGGAGGTCTTCAAATACTTAACGATGACGCAGGTATGTATCGATAGCCTATCTACAATTCCCTTTAGTTTCAAAACTGAATAACAACTAACCAACTTCCTCGCTCAGATCCTCATCTCGAGTCTTCCTGGACCCACATCAAACCCCAGCCATCGACTTGTATCGTCAATCTCGGCGACGCAATGGTCGAATGGACGGGTGGGATTCTTCGCTCGGCCATGCACCGTGTTACATCTGCGCCTGGCGACCAGGCATCTGTCACTCGCTACGTCGTCGGTTATTTTGCGCGTCCTGCTGGGGATGCGCTTATGAAACGTCTCGCCCCTCCTGAATACCCATCTTCCCTCATCCCACCCATCGAGGAAGGAGAAGAATCTGCCAATGATATGAATGCTAGAGACTGGGAGTGGCATAAACTCTCATCGGTTAAAGCGGGGAATATTGGAGGGAGCTTGGGGGGTAAACCTTTTGAGCCGAAGCGAGATCTGAAGGAGCTGTTTCCGGTCATTGTCAATGCTGTTTAAGGATTGTGTTGTTGGGTTTGGGTTTGGGCTTGGAATGAATATTCTATTTTGGTAAAAGGGGGAAGATGAGGCGAAAGGCACGGAAAGTTTGCTTGGTCCTGCTCAGTTTCATTTATTATTTGCCTGCCAACACTGACAGAGCTATCGTAGTCGTTTTGCGGCTGTTCGACCCAATTATCTGAAGAAGCCAGATGGATTTTCTTATTATGGTCGTCACTACTACTCAGAACTTTGTTCTGAGTCTAACTTTGGTATATTCAATTGAATACGCTAGAATTCGATCTGTACTTTGGCACCGAAAAGTTTGTGTGCATAACTTCTATTTTGCGGTATTATCAGATTAACAATTGTGGTTACTTGTTTCATGGGAGTCGATGATTTGAGTCTTCGCTCCAGTATTGTACTTGGTATACGGTAGTAAAAGGGTGGCTGATATCGAGGCCATACTACTTACACCAATAAGTGTAAAATTCAATACCGCTACTGGATATAAGTATAAATCGAACATAATAATAATAAAGATATATGTTTCAGAGCCTTGGCGAAGAAAATGTGTTCTGCGGAAATCACTAGGAACCATTTCTATGTGAGTCACGTGACTGGCCTCGTTTCCGGATCGAAAGAACTTTAGTATTAGAATTCAACTTTTATTAGTATTATATAAACAGTGTATAACCTTTTTTGTTATTTATCCTTACGCCGGGGGTGGGGGGGTTTGCCCCCCTTCTCCCCCCAAGGTATTAAAAGCTTCAAAATTTTATAAATCAACATTTTCAGCTTCAAAATCTAATGAAATAGAATAGTCTCTGGAACACGTGCGTGCAGAGCACGCCCTCAATTTAGATCTGATTTCTATATGCTCTAGGTGATGTTCCTGACATCAATCTCCTGGTCTGGAAACAGGCGGCAATATTTTGCCACACGTGATAGTAAGTGGATAGAGGCTCGGTCGGTCGGTCGGTGAAAACGGGACGGCTTTACATACAGATCAAAAAAAGAGAACCCAAAAAATTCCACGTAAATTTCATCCAAACCGATGAATTAAAAGAATGCAAAAAGATATCATAATCATGAGAGTGGGATTCGAATCCCACTCTCATCAATATTCTTTTTTTTTGGTTATTTTCTTCTTAGCTTGTTTTCAGACCAGGAGATTGTAACCTGGCGCCTTAGACCAACTCGGCCATCTTACTGTGAACTGCTTGATGAAAAGGGCGAATTGTTTTAGAATATGTCAGGCACGTCACCCAGGGCGTAAAGAATAGAATCTTGATAATTATATTAGATAAAAGAACTATATTGAAAAGGATTCTTTCCTTTTCAAGAGATTATTATTTAATTATAGAGAGTGTTCATGTAATTAGCATTCACTAGGCAGGGGCCTTGGATAGCAACGAATAAGTGTCGCAAGGCTTACCATATCTCATCAGGAGATTGAAATTTTCTATCGAAGAGCCATATTTAGGTACCTAGTAATTAAACCTACCAATCCTGAGTGATTGGAGCAAGATTGTTGTAATCTTTGATCATGTGCGAAGTGTAGGATATATTCTCAAACACTGCCACGTCATACATCAATCAGCATAACCAGGCACTTTGGCGGAGTGGTTAACGCGATGCCCTGCTACTGTATCACACAGAGTCAGGCATTTCCTTCGGGAGCGAGTGTTCGAATCACTCAGGTGTCGTATTCTTTTTGCTATTTTTCTTTTTTTTTTTTTTTTTTTTTTTTTGCCCATTCCCTACCTACCCTTCTTATACGCAAGCTTTGTACAACTCTCTTTTTTTTTCCTTTCTCATCTTGTCTGCAGCTTGAGAATCTCTTTTTGCGATTCCCTGTTCGCTTCCATGCAGGATTGTGGAACCCGGAATAATGTGGGGACCAAAACCGACTGGGAATAGTGGTCGATAATGGGCCCCTTTTCAAGTTCGCTTGACTCTGCTCCCCATACTTTTACAACTTCCTTTGTTTTGAAAAGGTTGTCGCAAAAAAGAACAATAGTATGAACATTGCATTTTTCCAAATAATGGGTAGCTTCCAGACTCTTTTTTAGAAGTTGATCGTCCGGGGGCTCTAGCCTCTCAGCTTAGATTTCCTTTGCTGGTGTCAATTTGATGATGAGTTTCTCGGAGGGCCTGGGAAGTTCCATATGCCTCGTTTTGGTAGAAGTAAACCTGAGCACATTTCTTCTAGGGAAGATATGGGGGGTTCGACGAGACTCTAAGCTTCAATTTCCTTAGTCAGCAAGAACCTGTGCATCACCCTCGCCATTTTATTTGGGATGCAGCCAAAAGAATCATACAGCATATCCAATGAGGAATTAGTTGCATCGTATTTATCGGAAATGTTTTTTTAATTCCTTATTACTTTACAATATTGCAGTCGTATATTTCTTTCGAGTTTATTTCCTTGGAGCGGACACGTTGTCTGTGTAATAATGCGGCATTTGAGCTTTTCGATATCCGTTTTTGATTCATCGGTATTGGGAATATTATTTATAAAGTCGTTAGAGAAAGTGGCTGGTTAAATATCGAGTATTTTTTGGGTTTTTGGGGGCGAAAGAGCAACTTGATTCATAAATTTCGGATTTTGTATGCCGTTATTTATTTTTGATATTGTTATTTCCAGTTGGTTCATTTGTATCTTGCCGATTTTAAGGATATTAATCGTGATTTTATTCTTTGATACAACGAATGAGGAAATCTGTCGACGTCTAGCGGTGTCATGAAGTTAGAAGCTGAACAATCTTGAGGGTTAGCCATAATCATATATGAATGTTTACGATGCGCCTTGGCAGATAAAATATTTGAGTGAACAGAGGCGCCGGAATACTGAAATCTCAACTTAATTCTTATCGCGTGATTGAAATCGAAAATCTTTTGATTCCAATGAATAAATATCCCTCAAATATACGACTACAAAGCAAACAATGATTCCCAAACACCGACTCTACCCCATAACAAGACCTAGCTTCTTCCTCATCTCTCACCAAGCCACTTCACGCATCGCATTCATCTTCATCTCTAACAGTGCTCTCACACCTGCATGCCATCCCCCTCTCTCTACAAAAGCCCATCATTTCTTGCAAGCGCTAAACTTCTGTGGGGCATTCAACCAGCCAGTCATCCTGTTCGCAATATCTGTAACATAACTTGGTGTAGCTCCTTGAGGATCATTCAAATCACTCTTATTGACTTCTCCAGAGTTATAACATCTAGCTGCTTCATAAATGTTTCCATATCTATTAATGCATTGGACGAGACCGTCGCCTTTGGTTGTGCCTTGAGTTCCATCGACGATCATTTGGTGGATCGATGCTGCTTGGGCGGATGCAGATGCGGAGTTACCGACGAATTTTACGCCAGCAACGGATTGCATGAGGCCACTGGGTAAGTGTTAAATATTGGGGTGGTCGCAAATAAATTTTTTATGAAAGAGTACATACGGGTTATCAGGTTGACTTGGATCTGGGTTCTTGCTAGTGTCAATATTGACACATCCACTACTCTCCTGCAAGATCGTGGCGTAGATGAATCTTGGGTCCACCAAGCTAGCGCTAGCAACCGACAATATAGAGTTATACATGTCCTGAATCTGGGCTTGGCTATCACCGGAACCGAAGGCGCCGGTATTGGCACAAGATTCTTTGAGATATGTGATGGATTTATTCCACATAGCATCGAAGGAAACCCATTTGGAAGATGGCGGGAACGATTGCCAGCCGCCCGAGTAGCAATTGTAAGTATCGGTGCCTTTGCCAACACCTTCGTTGAGGATGGATTTGGGATCTTTATTGCCGGCACCGGATGTAAATGCTGCCGCGAGGGTAACCTTTGCGTTAGCAGGAGAAATGGAACTCTCGAGAGCATCCAGAGGAGCTGCAATAGCTGTGGTGGCGAGGCAAGCTGCCGTGATGAGGAACTGCTGCATATGCATGATGAAAGAAATGACAAACGAGTGACTATAAGAATGAAGTAAAGATATGATAAATAAAAGTAGAGAAGATGCAAGGAAAGTTGCTGATAATGGAAAAGGAAAAAGTGCATCTTGAATTGACTATTATATATATCTCAATAAGTTGAAAATAGGTTTTGAGGTTATATCGCACAAGAAGGTTATCAATCATCTTGCATGATCCGCAGTAAGAAGGTGTGAGACCCATGTTGCATGAGGGGATATCTTGCTGACATTCATCCCATCTTGTAAAATCGATTACCTAGATAGAATGAAGAATATATGTCTATCGATTGAATGATTCTGTGCAACTCTGGAATGGTCATGAGTATTTTGTTGCACGAAATAGTAACCTCTGTTAGGTAGCTGCTCCAGTTTCACAAATCTAAGAAACGAACTATTTCTAGCTTGCCAAATGTGGGGAATATCCATTCTGTACGAGTAGCCAACCAAGTCAGGCTTAGTTCTATTCGGATTCTCTCCGTCTTATCTCTAAAAACAGGAGCATGAGGATTGCCATATGGAAATTGTGGACAGCCCACAAGCAGACGGAAGAGGATTGTGGGGACCCATGCCAATCAATACTCAATAAAGGCTCACAGGCTTTAGATGAATATATTCATACAAAAAAAACATGAACATCTGACATTCGTTCATATTCATAGGTATTGAGAGGAGTTTCGTCAATATATCACAAAACTATGGTATTCCAATAAATCGAGCATCTGACAAAGACCGTCGAATTCCATTCGATTCATACCTTTTTCGAACATACACTGGAATATGAGGATGAAAAGATAATTAACTGTACCCTTTACAAATGAACATCTCGATGACATAACTTCATGCCATCCGATCTCAGCAAGTACTCTTGTCCCGTGTCTTGTGGCACAATGTAACCAACCTAAGCTCTACCAATAGCGCTGATATAAGAATCCATCACTGACAAAGACCCGTAAAGTTAAATGAGCATAAATTTCTACCAGAAGAATTGAGGGATTGCCAGGTGAATGGCGACTCGCTCGATATAGTCGCTGAAGGATTTATGAAATCCGGATGTCAGGCCCTTAAATGGTGTTGTTCCAGGAAACTGTCCGCTCACCGGTTTATTTTTACTATGTTATGGCGCTAGTGTGTTCCAGCCACAGGTGCTAATCGCCCCCGACGCCACAACTGTAACCACATCATCCTCTCCAACTCTCAATGATACCTCGAAGGATTGCCGAAAGCATACTCATTTCCCATCACGAAGATTTACAAAGGATTAAGCTTCAAGATCAGATCAATTGACCCCGGCGTGCAACGATGTCTGGTAAGATCATGCGATGCGGCTGAATTGATGAAACGTGTAACCTTGTGTAAGGTTATGTTGACATTGAAAAGCAAATGAACTTTATGGGCTATGACGGCAGTATGTGTTTTGAGCCCCAAAGGGGAAGATTTTGTCCTTCTTCGCATGGTAATACTTTTGAGCGAGATGAATGAAGAATATCATATATATTGCTATCAAAAGTCCTCTTCATTTTTGTCATCTCGTCATCCATATCACTTTCATTTCATACAATATCTTGTTTGTTTTAAAATTCGTGCATTATTAGTCTTTTTTTCTATCTTAATTTAACCATGAAGTCATTCTCTACCTATTTTCTTTCTGGCGCTGCCATTGTCTCAGCCGTTTCAGCCTTGGCCACTCCACAGGTGCCAGTCGAAAAGCGAGGTAATCAATCCCTCCCCTCTACACAACTCTTGACTAAATTTCCTTAGCTGCCGTTGATGGCCTTCCTTCCGGTGGGGTTGTTTCCAACGGTGTAGCTTTTGGTTTCCTTCCATCAGATGGCTACGAGGTGGCTTCTCCAGCCTATACCATGGCTCAAATAAATAGCAAGCTCGGCGGGAAAGCTAGTACTTATGGATGGTATGCACAAATATCATCTAGCACATTTACTGGATCTCAACTTCTTGAACGCCTTGACGATGTTGTTGCTTCTGGTGCCGTGTTCCAGCCGGCGGTAATGCCAACTATTCCTTTTGGTGATGTGACTAGAAATGTGGCTAGTCAGGTAGCTGGCGTGTTGGAACAATTCACCGCGAAGGGGGTGGAAGTTTGGTTGAGATTTGGTCATGAGATGAATTACTATGTCGTTAGTATTGATCATCTGAATATTTTCAGTCATCCCAATTAACAATTGACTAGACGGATGGTACATACCACGGAACCGCAGCTGAATTCATTACAGCCTGGAAGAACATCCACGCAGCTGTCTCCAACAACCCAAAGATCAAAATGTACTGGTCTCCCAATGTCGACACTTCAAATGCACCCATCGCTCCATACTGGCCAGGAGCATCCTATGTCGACGTTGTAGGCGTCGATTGTTACCCTACATCTTCTCCTCTCTCCCCTTCCGCTTTCGAAAGCTGCTACGGCAACTTCTACAAAACTTACTCCGCTGCAAACAGCATCCCGTTTGCCATCGGCGAAACAGGATATGCAGGGTCTTCTGGAAATGCTGCATGGGTTAGTCAGTTGGTGAATCAAGATATGTGCAAGTATCCCCATTATATTGCGGCATCATGGTTCGAGTACAATAAAGAAGCGGATTTTTTGATTGTAGACGGGAGTTCATCGATTCTGTCGTCTGCTCAACAACTGCTTTTGCACAATACCAAAAAGGGTTGTGGTTCAGGTAATTTATTTCTTAGGCTTGCGCATGGAGGATGAAATACTAATCTGGTTCAAAGCCAAGAATACTCCTACACCAACGACACTTGCGACTGAAACGGGAAGCGCCACTACCACGAAAACCGCCAGTCAAACAGGTGCTTGTACTTGGGGCTGTAATGGATGGGACTGTAGCGCAACCAGTCCTTGCAACTCGGATTATACTTGCATGAGTGGTTACTGTCACTAGACAGAAGCAACATATAGCAAGTTTTTATGGCAGCGTAGTCAACCTAATATTCAAAATCTCGAGCATCCAAGATTATTTATAGCCATGGATATATATAATCATAAATCTCCTAATTTCCTTCATAAAAACAACACAACTCTGTGCATTTCTTACTCCCCATCCTTCTCTCTCTTCTCAATCTCCAACAACTGTCTTGCCAAGTCTACGAAGGTATCTTCCTTACTCCTGAACTTCAATCCCAACACCTTCTTAGCCTTCTCACTACTACAAGTAAAAGAACCATCTTCTAAACCCTTATCACCTGGAACACCTTTGGGTGTTCTTTCATCTAGCTCTGGAATATTCTTGCGAAGAAAATCGCTGATATTCTGAGATGATATTTGGCCTTCACAGATGATGAAACGTTCTCCTGATGCTTCTGGGAGAGTTGCGGCGAGAACATGAGCTTCTGCTAGATCCTGGTGATTGTTAGATGTTAGATTGGTGTGAGGATGTGTGGGTGAACTTACGCGGACATCGGTGAATGTATGGAGCCCATCTAATGCAGTTAGTATATTCTGTTATGAGAACGAATATATTGAAGAAGAAACCTACTTGGAGGTAGCTCGGCATCCTTTGATGAATTAACGAATCCATTATAGATCCTTGAGTTAGATTGATTCAAATCAAGCGTACTTTGAATCGTATGTCTCAACGGTCCATAAACCATTGGGGGCGTCAAAGTCACCAAATCGAAATTCGGTTTCTCTTTCTCCACGAACTCCCACGCTGCCTTTCATTAGTACCAATATTTCCTTCCCCTGGCAGAGAAACAAGAAACTCACCTGCCAACTCCGCAAACTTCTTACTAGCCTGGATCCAGATCGGGGGGTCAGTAATCGGTTATTAAGGAAAGGGGTTGGAGAAAAATAATGAATGAAAATAGGGAATCAAAAGAATGGGCTTGGAAAGGGAAAAATGGGGTTAAATATCAGGGAATAGAATGGGCTGTGAAGGCTGTATGAGATTGAGAACCGATTACGAACCTGATACGCATTATTCTGCGTCCCATACAACGCACTCTCCCACGTAGTAGGATTCCAATCCGTCTCTGTATATACCTTCTGGGGGTTACTAACATACTCCCCAGCAAAATTCACGATGGCCGCACAGCTACTAGTAACCACCACTCTCTTCACCCCCGGCGCATTTTTCTTCACACTTTCCAAAATGCCTTTTGTACCCTTGATTGCCGGATCAAGAAACTCACGGTTATCCGTGATAATTTTGTAGAGGAATGGAGAAGCGGTATGGATTATGATATCGAAAGGAGGATCAGATTTGACGACTTCGTCGAAAGCTCTGGAGGTGGTAATATCGGGGACGATGCCGAAATCGAGTTGGGATTCGTAGGTGGGGAAGTCGGATGAGACTTGTTGAGCTTTAGACTGAGAGCGAATTATTGCGCGGACGGAGTGACCTTGTTTGAGGAGGTGGTCGAGTACCCATGAGCCGACGAAACCGTTGGCTCCGGTAAGGAGGATTCGTTTGGACATTGTATTCATAGGTATGAATATGTAATTGTTGTGATAGTGAATGAAGACCAAGTTTGAGCTGTGAAGAAAGAAGAATTTATAGAATTAGTTTATCTCGGGTTCGTATCGATCTGTACCTCCATTAATCATCATGTGTTTCCAGAACTAGGATTCAAGGCAAGGCGTGGGGGGGAACTAGGCTTTAATGTAGGTCCGGCAAGCCATATGTTGCTGAATTCGGTTGCCCTGCATTGGTGTTTGGCGAATCATGCCAAGCATTGGCAGCCCCTTCATTCACAGTGGAGGTTACATTTTCCAAATCCGGGTTGAGGTGCGGGGATATACATGACAAAGCATCTTGCGTGTAGATGACAACACTTCAGGTTTTGGTCCACCATAAACAATACTGTTTTTGATTGTGCGATTGATGAGAACCAAAATGAATTGTTTGGGAAGGAGGGGAGAGTTAACGCTGGTTTGTCCATTGTTGATGACGTTCAATATAAAACTTGCTAATTGCGGCCTGTGGGAAAAAGCTATCACACCTTGATATTGCCCTCTAATTCTTTGAATTTTCATATACTTTGAAAAAAAAAGGTCTTTTGAATTCAGGAAAGGCGAAAGTTCGCCCAATAGTCATAAATAATCTAAGCCTCGAGTTGAAACATGTATATATAGGTAGGTATTATTAGCAGCTCTTCTGCTCCAAGTGATCCAGTCGACACCCTCCAATCGATAGCATACCTATCGTATTTCAATTATTCTTGAAATAACCACATCTCTGCTTTAAATCGAACAAAAAGCTCATGCAACTTTCCAATGCCTAGTTTTGAAGTATTGGATGCATCATGTGAATAGAGCTGTGTTGAAAATCACGGTTGTCTCAAGTTTAGCATTTAGTGTATTGATAGCATTCAACCCCGCTGTCGTAATAACTCTCCGTTAACGCATCGGATTGTTATCAGCCTTCCCTCCTTTGGGCTATTCTACCAACATTTCCACTGGTTGAATAGTTGTAATGGTGGTTCCTTGTGCGCTGCGCCCAAAAATTGATAAATTCCGTCCAGAGCTCAGCCGATTGTACAACCTGTGCTGGAGGAACGACTGAGTAATACAAGATGTCAAACCTGGTCAAAGCTATATGGTTATATCACCAATTCGCGGTAGAGGATTAACCAAATCATTTTATAAGTTATAAGTGTATAAAAAATAGGATAGTATCTATATTGGTAAGATTAATTTATAAGTCAAG
This sequence comes from Ciborinia camelliae, assembly GCA_025890175.1. Taxonomy (NCBI): domain Eukaryota; kingdom Fungi; phylum Ascomycota; class Leotiomycetes; order Helotiales; family Sclerotiniaceae; genus Ciborinia; species Ciborinia camelliae. Next base: position 1,186,761 of record JANPYM010000005.1, read on the forward strand.
AAGTCGCCTTCTTCGTTACCCCTAGTATATGATGGGGGGTTGAATGGCAAGATAGTGGTAATATATAAACATTTTTGCTTAGAGAGGCTTGATATGGATTCATTGCTAATCTCCTCCCCAGCTTTGAACGAGGTCAAGGCATTCCACTAGAAAAATAATCAGCACCCTCCTCATTATCGAGATATGGAGCAAAATATAGATAAACTCGATCGTGGAGCCGACATTGTATTGTACCACAATGTGCAGATGCAATTGTTCGGAGGGAGAATTATGGGTCAAACAAGCTTACATTTATATAACCACCCGCACTGGAGCAATCTGTGGAAACTTGAGATGTAGTTGACAGACAGCGTTCTGGTATTTCTTGGGTTGCTCACTTGTTCCACCATCGACACAAAGAACAAGTGCCGAGATCTTCACGCCTTGAAAATGTGGCCGGTCAAGGATCAAGCTACTATTGCATCCTAGATGTGAGGTAGTTCTTGACAAGTGAAACCGAAGCCACGTTAAAAGAACAAAATAGTTCATTTCTTCTATGTGGGATGGATTGGGGTTGTCCAGACAGATATGTATGTCTTATCCACCTGATGATATGCTATTTACAAAGCCGTGTTTTCCCATCCTCTGAGCCGGGGTCAAATTCACAGCCGAAAGGCAACCAATCATCTAGAATGCGGTTTCACCCTCCCACGTAACACTTATCGTTGACAACTCTGAGTCATGCACAGTTCCGATCGCAAACGACTTGAATCTCGAATCAACAGACTCAAATAGTTCTTCCCAATCAGTAGGATCGCGACCCCTAGCATTCTGAATCCCTTTCATGTAAAGGTCATCAGCCCTAACACCAATTAGTCAACGGATATTTTGCTACTGTACAGATCTCAGAAACCTACCTCTGTCTTCTTGCCTGATACGGCGACAGTTCACAAGGAGCGGGAAGGCACCTATCACAAACCAATACTCTCGCCCCTTTCTTTAACGCCGGAATCAAATTGCCGAGAATCTTGGCTGCGTACTTATCCGACCAATCGTGCAACACATTTGAAATAAGATAAACATCCGCTCCTTTAACAGGCTGCTCCTGGAAAAAGTCATGCGCCATAAAGCTCAATCTTCCTTGCAAATCTTCAGGAATTTCAGTATCGTTGACTACCTCGAGCTGATCCTGCACTATGCACTTGATCTTAGGAAGAAATCCAGATAGCTCGATACCAACTGTGCCCTTAGCACCACCAACATCTACCAGAAGCCCTTCGGCAGCATCACCCCATGGAAAGCTTTCCAATACGCGTTGTACACTTTCAGTGGGCCTAGACTTCAAAAAGCTCATTGATCTTCCCATCTGTTGCGCACGTCTGGCATCACTCGATATATATTGCATCATGGGAACATCCGTCCCATTCACAAGAGCATATCCCGTTTCGTTGGACTCCTGTGATCCTGGCCACTTGACCATTGCATCCACGAGTCGAGTTGATGCTGGTAGCATTTCTTCGCTCACGAAGCCGATAAAGTCTCCTACGGCTGGAATTTCTGCTAGTGCGCGGGAAGAAGCGGTATGTGCAACTACGCCGGGAGATGGTTCGTGAAAGATGTAGAAGGCCATTGCATGATGAATCAGGCTTCGAGCATCGCACTCCGGGATTGAACATGCTTTGGCTATTTTGCCGAAGGTGGAGGTGCTATCGTAGGGAAATGATTTCGCGCTGGGGTCTCCAAGTCAGTGATTGTTTATGTATCAACTATGTAGTGAACAGTATGGTACGATTAAATAAGTAATTGGGAGTTTGACGAGGTAGCGAGATGTCACTTGCTTACATGCCGAAGCGTTGGAGTGCTGTCACGCTTATCCAAGAGTTAGGCTGCGAAATAAATCTATCAGCATCGGGTTCTTTGATCAATGCTATGGGAAGATCGTACAGGCGGAATCAGCGATTCTACTGGACCGAGCATAAGTGCCGTGAGCTCATCGGAAGCCTCGAGAACAGCATTTCTGGAAGCTTGGATATCGGGTGGTAGAGAAAGTCTTAATGGGTAGGAAACATCGAAAGATGGAGAAGGGAGATTTTTTGAAGCCAGGTAAGCATCAACTTTGCTTGTCTGTTCCTGAATAATGGAAGCTAGTTCAGCTATTCTGGTATTGGGAGCCATTTTTGTTGCTGTTTTAAGAAATTGTCTATAGTTGTTGATCTTCTTTTCTTTCCTTTTCGTGGTGTCTAAGTAATCAATAAAAGTTCACAAATTTCTCTCAGGGTCTATTGAATAAGCTCAATGGGATTGCGATGGTATCAAGTTAGTAACAATCGTAGCTAGGGTTTCCGGAGATGATATACTGCTACTGCGGAATCTAGTATCACTCCCCTAGTGTCATGGAGAAAAGATTTTGAGGGGCATACCGCTTGTAAGCACAAGCCAACGGTTGGAGCCCACCTGCACTGTTACCAACCAACACCGAGTAACATGTGACTGCCAACACCCTGGCAATGCTTATTATCATGTCCACATCCATACCTACCTCCGTAGGCAAGATTACTATGTGCCAACAGTTGTATCGTAGTCCAACTTCAATATCATGTCCACTCTTGCTTACAACCACATCATCACACGATTGTATAATTGAAGAGTTTACAGCAAAATAAAAGAAGCATGGTATCTTCCATCGCTGACATCGAGCCCCTACTGGCCAGCTAAATGAGAGTTTTACGCAACCAAACCACCCTTCAAAATCTGATTGCAGCTTATACATCCTTGAAGGAAAAAAGTCTTTTCTCCCCTTCTACTCTGACAGAGCGGAACGACGCATGTTCCTTGATCTTCCAGATCTGGACATGGAAACTGCCAATATTAATGCAGCAACAAGTCTTCCACGCGCGGAATTGATTTAGAAAGCAGCTAAGAGTCGCAGCAGTCTCACCGAGGCAGAAGTTCTGTTTTTGAAAGAGCGATTTTGGACACCCCAAACAAAAGATGAGATTTCGCGGATTGGTGATAGATTCCTCAACTTAAGTGACGAAGCGGTCGATAACTGTTGAACATTGTGAATATTGTTTCAATATACATTAATCAATAGGTAAACTTTCTACCAATTTGTTTGTATCCACAATTTTCAGAGTCAAACTTCTATGTTATTACTACTGGGGGTGCGACTTTCTCCGCTTTCAAAAAGGCGGGTAGCTCCAGCTACATAGCCTACCTACTTAGGTGGTTCTGGAACTCATTGTCAACAAATACTGGCCTCAGACTCGAGTGAATTCCTCAAGCATTCATGAATTACTATCTAGAAGAACAGTTTTCTACCGAGAAACATATGAAATCAAATATTTCTTTCAAGGTCATCACTTCCTCGGCATGGAAAGGTCTTTTATTCCTGGCAACCTAATCTAGATGTGACGATACAGCTGAGCAGAGCTGAAATCTATATCGAGTGCCTATCTTGTGTAGCTACCATTATGCCGTATGAGATCAAAGCAGCAATTTCTCTCGTGCAACTGTAAAGCTAAGATGACATCACACATCACACATCATTCTACCAGCAACTAGATGATTAAATGGATATTAATTCGAGAGTTGTCCGCATCATCTGCAAATACAGCAAGAGAGAACTTTGAGTGGGTAAAAGTCAATGAGAAAGGAGGAGGATGAAGGAGGGAGGTAGTTTGGAAAGGGGAATTAGAATGAAGCTATATAAAAAACAATATGCCTAGGTAGCTAGGTAATTGTAACATTTTATCCCAGAAAACACTGCATCTGACTACCTAGTAGTAAGATGAGCAGGCGGTGCTAGTAAAGGTCATTCATTACCTGATAATTATATTGCCGATGCAATCATAAGAATCTTATTGGAGCTAAGGTACTGATCCTGTGGAGGATGACTAGGAAGATGAAGAGAAGCGAGCGCTATCTTCGAAATCATATCCATGATCATGAATAAATAAAGATGGAATTTTGTAGTAGTCGCTATTTGCTCGCTCAATAATGTTTTAGAGCCTGCTCTAAAATGCCGCTTTACCATACGTACAAAGAGTGCCAGAATCCCAAGTAGTGTAATGATGCAACGATCACGTATATACCTTAACTACAGCTTCGCGTACTTGTTCAATAACAGTTGCAATAACAATTGTAATCAACTTCAGTACTTGCTTACCCAACTTCAGTTCCACCTTGTCTATTATGAGTAATACCAAATCACGAGAGAGAGTAACAGAATCCCAATTAGGATCAGAACCCTCTTCAAGAACAATGCAATTTTTTGGGACACCCCGAGTGAGTTATTGGATATCCCGAGTGAGTTATTGGATACCCCGAGTGAGTTATTGGACACCCCGAGTGAGTTATTGGACACCCCGAGTGAGTTATTGGACACCCCGAGTGAGTTATTGGATACACAAAGGGGGCTGTCGGAGTCGGGAAGGGGGCTGTCGGAGTCGGGAAGGGGGCTGTCGGAGTCGGGAAGGGGGCTGTCCGAGTCGGGAAGGGGGCAGCATTCCGTTTCATGTCGAAAGTTCCATTTATTCCAAAGATCGTCAGACATTCCATAATAAATGGTATCCTCGCTTACCACCTCTAAACAGCCAGGCCTGGTCCTAAGCAAAAGATTAACAAAGCCCACCTTTATCTTAAATGAGACTTACAAGCAAGCTTTCTTTGCGATGAAGACTCCCTCTTTCGTGCCGTAGAACTCAACATCGACGTATTTAATTGGTTCTGCAAAATTGCTCCCTCGCATCTTGGGTCTTACTTTAAGTCTACAGTGTGAGCTTGATAGCTTCTCTATGTCCTTTATATAGTCTTTCCAGCTGAGATCAGTATCGACAGCCAAAGTGAGGGAATCGTATACCTTGCCGTATTTAGGGCGAGGCGATAAAGACACGAAGCTAAATGTTGGCTGCATACACCCCTCCCAATTTGTAAAACTGGTCATCTCACCGTTTTTGACCTCCTGAATATCATCGTAAAAATCCCAGTTTTCTACAAGATCCCAGGGTGTGCTAAATGTAGGTGGACGAAATGTAATGTTTTCATCCACGCGCTCAGGATTCACTCTAGTCTCGTAATTGTTTAAAACCACGCAAAGAACCTCCTCCAAACCGGGCCATCCAGCACGGAGGGCCGGAAGTTTATCGATCTGCATACCGTGAAGAGGATGTAGATAAATAGCAGAATTGGGTGCATTTATGGGGAGATCAAAACGACCTCTCGCGTAAGAACACTCTGACAGGGACTCTGAACTTGTGCAAATGAGTTTATTATCATAACAAGAAGAAATTGCGACACGCGAAATGTATTTCTTTGCCCTGACCAAACTATCAACGAAGAAACACATTATAGCGAAGCAAGTTCTGCGGCCGAAATAAATGATATCGATAGAAGGGTTGAAGTATATAAGCTGAGGAGGTGGAGTATGTCCGTCAGGTCGATTGTCCAAACGCCATAACTGGTATATATGCAAAGCTTCTTTTCGAGCATCTTTGCAAATAAGATTCCGCAGAGCTGGAGGAACTCGAGAAGATACTTTTGTCGCTCTATATCCTGCATGACTGTCAACTATATTGGTTCTGTCCGGTTCGATCTCTATGATACGGCCAGGCAGCTGCTTGAAATAGGCCCTCCAGATCATAATACGTAATTCGGGAGGCAGTTCTGGGAAGCAGTGAAATTCTGACAAGATTGCGCTGTAAAACTGTCAAAACCGCCCTGCTCAAACTTCTCGAATAGTTTGTGTATATACTAACCTCGATGAAGTTGAGATTTGATCAGAATCGATTCCTAAGATTGAACAGATCTGAGCAGGTGTAGCACCAGCCACCAGATCAGGAAAAGGCATATTATCACTGGCCATGATGTCGCAGTAAATGAAACCGGATAGAATCAAAGTCACTGTTGAAGTAGGTAAGAGAAATTAAAAAAGAAAGCTGCTAGTAGAAATTAGGTATATTCGTAATGCTTCTCTTATTCTTCCAACGAAAAGAAGAAGAAGAAACAGAAGGAGGGGGAAGGGAAGGATGATTCTAAGAGGCTAAGGCGGCTCCCCTTTCCTTTTTTTATTTCTATCCTCCTTTAACCTTTCTTTTCCTTGTCATTTCCCCGAAATATGCTATCGATATGGCCTGAATCGGTCACTAGAACGACTGATTTGGTTGATTCATTCTTGCCTACTTAAGTATTTTAAACGACAAAAAGAAAAGCGTGAGTTTATCCTCCGCCTTTCTCTTTGGAAAAACTTGTTATGATAAGTATTAATATTGATTAATAATTATGCAGAGAAATGCTGCCAGGAAGTTCTTTCGAGAATATGTATGGCAATCGATTGAATAAACCCTCATGATTCGATTGCAATTGAATATTGAGAACTTGATGGTCTGTCAAGTGCCCTTATTCTACCCGCAGTTGAAGGTCAACGGGACTGTGGCCTGATGTAGGCTCCGTAAATTTAACTTTAGAGCAAAACGGCTGTTGATTGATTGCATATTTGTCATCTAATATTGCTACGGACCACCTATGATCCAAAAGTAAAGGTGCCACTAACACCAAGGTGATGTCAAAAAGTTTTATATTCAATTATTCTACATGTGTCACAGTGGAGTTTCGGCCCCTGCACTACCCAAAACGTCTTCAATTACGTCCTCTGGTCCTATACCATCCAGTAGTTCTCGCACAGCATCCAAGTCACTTCCCCATTGCATACTACGTTCTCTTTCCGGATTTACGATCTCAATACGATGAAGATAAATCTTTCTGGCGGCAAGAGCAATAAGAGATGGCGTAGCATATGGAAGCCCATGCAACGGTGCAAGACATCTAACTAGCATTAGCATAAATCTTTCTACATATCCCGAATACATCTTACTTGACTAGTTTGTCAAAATGCTTTGTGGCAACAGCAGATATACCAGTTGCTACAGCGCGATGGATTCTAAGGAATGAAGCAATATTCTGCTGATATTGCTTTACCTCGACACTGACAGTGGTGTTTTTACTTTGCTGGGCTAGATTCTCTATGTCCTGTACTCATATCAGTAACAATAATCTGACCACATGCCCTGGATTGCTAACCATTGGGGATATTCTTCCCCACAAACTATCTTCGGTCTGTAGGGTTGAACTCCTTTTAACGACCGATGAGGTTGAACTCGTATCATCCGTAAACATATCTTCTAAGTTCGGGAAGCCATCTTGAGGATCGTGTATATGGGAAATAAACATGTAGTCATTTAAATGTTTCGTCAGCCTGGGGCCCTCTCCACCTGCTATGGCAGCGATGAGCAAGAATCGTTTTGGTGCACTTTGTACGGATGTCCTGGTGAAAAGTCGTTTTGTCCGAATGAGCTCTAATGCTTGAATTTGTATTTGCCGTGGTGCTTCATCGAGATTTCTAGCAATGATGACATTTGCTATTCTCTTATTATCGGTCGTTTCGGGCGCGGGCGCGGGCGATCGACTGATTGATTGGAAAGCGGGAGTTTGTAGGAGGTATGATTCGTGACGCATTCTCACAGGTGAATCGGATCGAGTAGGAGCCGCATCGACGGAAAGTATAGCAAGCGCGAAATCATCAAGAGTGGTATGGCTATTGCAATTGATTACGGCATAGGTTAGACCAAAGACTTTAGATGCGACCTGCAAAACATTAGCATCTGTCGGAAAGGATCAAAAGAGACGGTCTTACCAGTTGCAATTCCTGTATGAGGTCATCTAGAGCATCAGGATCTGTATCAATGATACAGTGCTCCTCTGCGACTAAACATATTAATGCGGCGAGCTCTAAGTCGCTGAGCTCGTGAATCTTGTTGATCAACTCCTCGTCTGCCATCAATTAATCCATGAAGAGAATGATTTCAACCAAAGCCCATCTCTAAATGTGCAAGATTTATGACCACAAATAAATGAATCACTGGCTATATTGTCATAAATTGTCATTGTACAAAGGCCGCTGCCGATCGCACAACATTGAATGTCGTTGATGATCACTAGCGTCGAGCTTTGACCATACCTTAAATTGGGAGCTTCTTTAAGATCAGTAATATGAGAGGCAGGCAGCTTCAAGCAACAACAATAACCTCCCAGAGTATAATGAGGAATCATACGATATTAAAATGACAAGTCCGACAGCAGAATGGGAGAAGGTGGGGGATAAATACTATCGAAAGATACAACTTTATACAGCTGTATTTGATCAAGACCTCGAGCTTGAGAACTATGTGGTCACGGGATGTTCATACGGAGGAGCAATTGGTGCGTTATGATTCTCCTTTTGATTGTTAGGGCGGACTGTATCAGCAAGGCTGCTCTGTTGGTAACCGCTTGAGGGGCTGAAAGATTGAGAAGGCAATGAATATTATAATCACCAACCTCCACAAGTCATCGAGGGGCGACTCGGAGGTTACGAGACCACAGCTGTGAAGCAATCTTGTGTCACCCGCAACCCTCTAGGAATAATGCCTTGAAATGCCAACCAGACTAAAAGGTTCATCTGGTCAAATGCTTACTTTGCACTTACAATCCAGCTCTATATCGAGACGAAACGAAACTTCAGACATTTCGAGGATCACAGGCATCTAAATCCAGTATTGACTTATACAGTTGTGCTGGCAAATTGATCCGACGGATTAATTGGGATCAGGGTTCTATCAAAGGTCTCGGCTGGACCGAAGACGAAAAGCTCATTGTAGTCACCGCTGATGGCACAGTACGCTGCTACTATGACTTGCAAGGAGACTTTAATCAATTTTCTCTTGGAAATGGTGCCGAGGAATATGGTGTGGCAGCTTGCAGGTTTGTGTTGGGAACGATTTTAATGGGTCCCAAACTCACAAATGGAACAGATTCTACGGCACTGGATTTGTGGCATTGCTCTCAAATAATCATCTGATCTCGGTATCTAGATATGAAGAGCCACGCCCAAAACTATTAGCAACACCTCCTGAAGGTGATGTTCATTCTTGGACACTGATACCACCGGCATATACACTATCAAGATCGGTTGAAGTGTTATTGAGCATCGGCCAGACTATACATGTCGCGGATGCTGCTGAGTCCGAGGATCGTTTTCTAGATATCGGACCTTTCACCCATATCAGCGTATCTCCAAACGGCAAATTCGTGGCCCTTTACACAGAAACAGGAAGCGCATATGTCATCACGAGCGACTTTCAAAACAGACTGAGTGAATACAAATCAAGATCGAAAATTCCACCAAAAGACGTGCAATGGTGTGGTAATGATGCTGTGGTCATTGCCTGGGAGGATGAAGTACATCTCATTGGTCCGAATAATGCTGCCGCAAAGTTTTACTATGACGGCCGAGTTCATGTAGTTGCTGGTGTGTAGCCTCTCTTGAGACCGGTTCAGATCTTAGTTAACCGCTGTGCAGATCATGATGGGATTCGGTTGATAACTAACGATGTTTGCGATTTCTTGCAGAAAGTGCCCGAAGTTACTGATGAAACCTTTCGATTTGGTACAGAGTCTCCAGCATCGATATTGTTGGACGCCGTTGAGCAGTTGGAACAACAATCCCCAAAAGCGGATGATAATATACAATTGATTAGACCTCATTTAGTAGAGGCGGTTGATACCTGCGTAAGTCATGTTCATAATATTCTGAGACTGCAACTGACCATTTTTAGGTCAAAGCCGCTGGTCATGAATTCAACATTCTTTGGCAGAAGCAACTTCTCAAGGCCGCTTCTTTCGGAAAGTCGGTGCTTGACATCTATAATAGTGATGATTTTGTTGATATGTGCGAAACACTTCGGGTATTGAACGCTGTTCGTTATTACGAGATTGGTATACCTCTATCATATGAACAATTTCTACGTCTTACTCCAGAGAAACTTGTTAGGCGTCTCATCAACCGTCGCGAATACCTCCTGGCACTCAAGATATCAGATTATTTGCGACTTCCAACGGATAGAATATACGTCCACTGGGCATCACAAAAAGTGCGCATAGGCTCCGAAGACGAAGACACAATCTGCCGTGCAATTGTACAGAAACTTTCCGGCAAACGAGGTATTTCATTTGAAGAAATCGCCCGCGCCGCCTACGATGAAGGGCGCGGCCGACTAGCCACCTCCCTCCTAAACCACGAACCCCGAGCCGGAAAACAAGTACCACTCCTCCTCTCCATGGAAGAAGACGAAATCGCCCTGGACAAAGCCATCGAATCCGGTGACTCGGATCTAATAATCTACGTCCTCCTACACCTCAAAAAGACCCTCCCCCTCGCCTCCTTCTTCCGCGTAATCAACACCCGCCCCATCGCCACCTCCCTCGTCGAATCCTCCGCCCGCACCGATGACTCCTCCCTCCTCAAAGACCTCTACTACCAAGACGACCGCCGCACCGACGGCGCCAACGTCTTCATCCGCGAAGCCCTCCAGCAACCCGATTCACGCACCGCCTCGGATAAACTCTCCTTAGCAGCAAAACTCCTCTCAGACTCCAAAGATACATCCTTCGAACTCAAAGCCCTCCAAGAAGCTTCCTTACTCCTCCGGATGCAAGAATCCCTGGACCGCGACCTCACGGAATCCTTCACCGGTCTCTCATTAAACGAAACCCTCTTCAAACTCATCAAACTCGGCTACACATCGCGCGCCAAAAAGCTAACCTCGGACTTCAAGATCCCGGACAAAACAATCTGGTGGGTGCGTCTCCGCGCCCTCGTCTCGAAACGTGACTGGTCCGCCTTGGAAGATCTATCCAAAACGCGGAAGTCTCCCATCGGCTGGCTACCTTTCTATACCTTGATTCTGAATGCGGGGAATCAGAAATTGGCCGGCGCTTTTGTGGAGAAGGTTAGAGGGCAGGGAGAAGTGAAGGGGAAAGAAATAGTGGAGTTGTGGGAGAAGTGTGGGATGAAAAGTAAGGCGGCGGAGGAATGTGTGAGGATTAAAGATGGGGCAGAGTGGGAGAGGGTTTTGGCGGGGTGTGCGGCGGGGAGTGCGGAGTGGAAGGAGGTGGAGAGGATTGGCGTTACGGGGGGGTTGAAGAAGTAAGAGGGTGGGTAGGGTTGTAGGTGGGGATTTCGTCGGAGGAAGGTAGTGGGGAAGAAGGCAGGCTGCTGCCATTGTAGTGGCTACTTATATACACATGCGTATTTGCGATGGTCGAGAGAGAGCAGGTTTTCATATCATCCATTACATCAAGATAAATATAAATTGCTCCCCGGTTACCATTTACACATTGATTTACACCTTCATTTTCCTTCTTGCGGTGAATGGATAGGAATCATAGTCTAATCTAAATAGCAAGCAAAATTTTCATTCTTCATTTTGCTAATTGCATACAAGTAACTTATACTAAGTATCAAGTATCATTTCCCATCCTAGTCCCCAGGTATCCCATATCCCCATTCTCCTGCCATCCCAGCGCCCAATCTGATTCCCGTACCCCCGGGCTTGAGCAACTATTGTAATATGATTTCTCAATTCCAACAAGCGAAATAAATATCTCCTACTGCTCCGCTCCCCTATGCCTATTCCTGACGGCGTATGTATATGTAAATGCTCAGGTATGTAATATTTGAGTTCTCTGCCCCTCGTGCCTCCATTCCTCTTACGAAAACCTTCCCAGCAAGTATAAAAAGCAATTAACTCCATCCCTGACCGATTATGACTTTAGATTTCCCCCCATTGTACGCCTAGCCTCCTCCTAGACGTAATAACGAATTGGTCAACCGCCCGTTCCCTCGAAAATATATACCCTGATCGTTTGTCGTTTATTATCCATTATCGTAAGAGTACAGAGAGATCTGGGTTGTATGATTAGGCATAAAGGCCCAAATTTGACGCCTCCTTCGCTAAAATGCAGAAATTTTCAATGGCCGAATTACTTCAAGTTGATTTCTTGTATTGAGAGTTGACTATGAAGCGGAATGTGGTGTTGTGTGAGTTGTAGTTGGGGTTTCATTGCGGTCTAGATTGCCCGCCCCAGTCGCTAGCCTGATGGCACTTGCTCGACCCGCACCGCCATCAAAAATGAAGGGACCAACATCATTCCTGGGTGTCATTGGTCCTTCACCAGCGAGAGGATCTGCTAGAGCAGGATGGGTTCCATTAGGGCTTGGTGAACCACGGATATGCTCGATACGGGAAGACGAGCTGACTGTCGTGCTTGGGGCGGGTTTTCTTGAAATGATGTCGACGGGTGACACAGTAGAATTATTGTTTACTTGAGGAGTTGGTGTAACCGAAGTTGAACTGGCTGGTGAATCACCAACGTGGAGAAAGGCAATGTCTTCGAGTCCGGTTTCATGGGCATGAGCACCTGTACTGGAGTCGTCGCTGATATCAGGATCGTCATCGACGTGGTGTGTGTTCACAGCTTCAAAATTTTCTGGCTCTGGTAGACTCGGAGCGGCTATGGGATTGCTCGCTGGTGGCATAGGCGTTTCCTCAGCTACAGGGATATCATAGGGCGTTTCTGCATTTGCTGCAGGTACAGCTTCCGCATCCCCATCAGATGCGGCCAGTTCCTCCCAATCTACATCTGGTTCGTCAAGCTCTGCCTCCAGATCTGCGACTGTACGGCAATTTGGACATATAAAATGAGGCCAAGTAGGACCGTTGATGACTACTCGAATACATTTGTAATGCCATGTATGAGAACATGGTGCGACGAACAAAGATTGACAAGGCTTTTATATGTCAGTTAAGGGCTATCAATTAAGCGTATGATTTCTTGACTTACAGCTATAGGTCCAAGACAAATTGAACAATCTTGAGATGAACCATTCGAGCTACTCGAACCACCAGCGGATTGTTTCTTTTGATTATTGTTGAGTTCGCGTAAACGCTTATGAGATTGGACACTAGATAGGATGTTAGCAAATATACTGGCTTCATGAGAATATAATACATACTTGAAACTACTAGGACCGGTTTGCCATCCCTTGTTTAGTTCTACTCGTATCTTAACACACCTAAATATCATTTCTTCGCCACCTTTGAAGTCTATGCCCAATTGCACTATATCGCCATCGTTTACCGGATATGGTTTCGATTCCGTACCAGGAGAACTCAAACGTATATGATTGAGGAATGTGCCTGATGAACTTTTAACATCCTTGATAAACCAACGACCTCCGGTACACCAGAATTCACAATGACGCCTGCTCACCACCTTTGACTTGAACCCCACTGGTGCAAACGATGGCACATTCGTAGCTTGAGTGGGCTGGTTATCTCGTTCAGAATATCTACCAACTTTTATGATTTCCTTCCCTGTCGGCAGTGTTCGACTCATGGTACCAAATACAAGGGATGGGCGATGAGCTCGAGGATCTTGATGCGGGGAGAAACGAATCGATGGTAATTGATGGGACATAGCCCCTCCAGTAGAGGCGGGACTACTTTCTCCTAAGCCATTGGATAGAGGCATATCTGCTGCCCCTCCTGTTCCGGCAGATCGAGTCCTTGCCATCGACGCCGTGAGACCAGAAGTTATGGCAGATGGATCGTTACCCAAAAGCACGGCTGAAGATGATGCAGTCGCAGTAGATTGTGGCTGAGTCGCGATTCTTGATACTCCGCTGTGGCCTCCTACCGTCGGTAACCACCCACTCGTAGATCCTAGGTTTTCCTGATTATTCGTTCCTGCAGATGTTAATTCAGATGAAGTTGTGGATCTTTGTGCAGTTGGTGAAGTTTGTCGAGGGAGATTTTCGGTTGCGGGAGTCGCAGACGAAGAGGCTGCAGATGGTGCACTCGCTGACGTGGGGGGTGGAGTAGAAATAGGATAAGTTGTTGTTCTTGAAACTGCGGGTCGTGAATTTTGATTGTTAGTCGAAGAATTGTGATTATTGTGATTGTGATTCTCCCTCGATAATATGTGATTTTGTGTGTAACTTCGTAAATAACTTAAACCCCTTAGACGGCCTCTAGTTGTGGGTGATGATGGGGGAGCTTGTTGTGGGGAGACTGGTGAGACTGGCTGTGCTGCAGAAGTTCGTTCTCGTACAATGGATGATATTGAAGTGGTGGGATTCCAGGGCAAACTAGGGACCGATGAATACATGGAGAGATGAGAAGAAAAGAACGAGGATAATTAATCCTCGACTTTTTTTTGGAAGACTTGAGTTAATTGGTGAAATAAAAATAGATCAATATCATATATTTTCATATATATTTTCAATATATTACCAAGTAGTATGAAATCCGAATTAACAAAGAATCGGTTGATCTGCGTCTCGTTTGGGAAATCAAGTGATAAAATCAGAGAAAATGGTTGGAAGGAAGTTGAAAATGTATGTAGGAGGGTAGGTAGGTATGTATGTACGGTATGTACCCGTCCAGAAGTTCTCAGTTAAAGTGTTGATTGATGTATTGATTGGGTCTGTTTCTGATTTGGATGTTTTCGGTGGGAGGGTGGCTTGCTTGACTGACGTCCGTTAGAGATAAGTGGTGGGTGCAGGTGGTACATATGAGTGAGGTCGAGGATACCAAGTACAATAAAAGAGTTTCTAGAAGGGAGGAGAGAGGATGGAGGCTGGAAGGAAGATTTTATTTGTTTATGTCAATCAATCAACAAATAAATAAATAAATAGATAGATAATCCATTCATGAGATGTGCGTGCGGTGTAAGTGTTAACGTAAGGTAAGTCAAGGTAGGTAAAGTTAGGTTAGGTTAGGGTAGATACGAAACAAGAGGACTGGTATGGATGCAGAATTCTAAGAATGGGGAATAAGACCATAGAAGATATCTTGCTTGTTGCTTGTTGGGTGTAGGTTGTATGTAAATGTTGTTGTACTGTTGTTGTTAGGTTGTTGTTGGAGGAGGAGAAGATACGAGAGAGGATTGGCATAGGATGGTAGGATTATGTATGATATGTATAGTAGTATTGGGATGGATGTTTTAATTGTATAGGATACAAAAGACTCTTAATAACAACATATCATTACCGTACCTAACAACAACAATGAATAATAAAAGGAATAAGGAAAATGAGGAAAGGCAGTGGAGATATTTGGTATCTTACCTTACCCAGGTATGGTCAAAATGAATGAATGAATCAATCAATCCATCAATCAAATCCATAGGCAAACTTAATGAATGGTCAAGACTCAACTCCAATCATGATAGGTTGTCAGCCCATTTTATACCAAACAATGAAGATATCTATCTATTATAGGTATGTTGATATCATATCATATCATATCACATTACATCAAACCTAATGGAAATCGAATGATACCTACGAAAATACCTAATAAATTTGTAATTTGGCATCAGCTTTGTATTTTCAAAATGGGCGGAGCCTGAAACAGGGCAATGCCATGCTTTCACCATAAGGTTCTTGGTTGGCGTTACAGTTACTTACTACAGTTACAGTTACAGTCAAAGTCAAAGTAGGTACCTCAGCTAGTATCAATGCTTTATGCATTTGGGGGTGAGGGAACAAGCCATATTGTACATAGTTCGCTACGCTCGAAATACATACAGTAGTCGAATTGAGGATACACTGTAGGGTAGGTAGATATATTTCGTTTCCAAAGATTCTGAGTCCGCCTCCACGGCAGTGGCCCTCGGAGAGCCAGCGGAGCGTCTTGGGGTATCTATTTCATGCCGTAAAGTTGGTAGAATCATCTTAAGAGTAGATATATACTGTATATACCGTACCATACCATTTATATGCAATTATATTGAAAATGTCAAAATGTGAAGCAATATCTATTGATCTATCTATCTAATATGGAGTAGCCCTTTGCGGGTCCTCCGGTACTGCTATATACTAGGTAGACTTATTAGGTTTCGGGCTCTATCAAAGGTCTCCAGCTAACCCACTCACTTATCAAAGTGGGCCAATACTGTATCTAAATCTCCGACACGTGATCTTAGGTTGTTTTTGAATATCTTGTCGCTTCCTAGAAAATATACATTGTGTTGGGAACGACTCGATGTTAAGACTTTGGGATGTCTGGTGCGTGTT
This sequence comes from Ciborinia camelliae, assembly GCA_025890175.1. Lineage (NCBI taxonomy): Eukaryota > Fungi > Ascomycota > Leotiomycetes > Helotiales > Sclerotiniaceae > Ciborinia > Ciborinia camelliae. Next base: position 1,202,695 of record JANPYM010000005.1, read on the forward strand.
TGTCGGGGCTTTGGGGATGTGTTTACTCCGATGTTGTATGCGAAATGGTATTCAGAATTGATACTTGATGGACCAAATTTGACCGAATTGCCCCCTCTACCGTCAGATATTTCGCTGGCAAAGGAATTGGAAGTTAGTATTGATGGTGAGTTTCGCGATTGGGATGAGTATCATTTTGAGGAGGATGAGGGAGAAGAGGGAGTCCAAACTTATCGCGATGAATGTCTCCTACGGTTCAGAAATGCTATACGGATTATATTTTGCGAATTGTGGAACTGGCATCCAGTATTCAGACTTTGACGTATGCTATATATCTCCTTTAATGTTTCCATGCGTTGTTGCATTAGTTGGACTGACCAGGCAAACTACGGCACTGTGTTCAATACCTTCACAGATGAAGGCTTCCAAAAATCTTTACAAGCACGCGCAAAGCTTAGGAACGTTCGAGTAACGTTTACGATGCGCTAGCTCCATACACAATCCTCGATCGGCTTCCAGGCTACGGAGGAAGTTTTACCAAACTCGCACTCTATCTGGATTTTACTACTCAATGGGTATGTCCCTTTTGAACTTTATTCCCGTACCGAAGTTTGCTACTTGTTCCCTTGTCACACTGTATATTAACTTTGCCATAGGGTCAATTTTTAATACATCTATCCAACATGAAGTTCCTCAACTGTTTATGCATAGGCCGTCGCCGCTGTGGCACCGACAGCCTCCTGGGTCCCAATCCAGACCCTTTCAAGGTGCCCCATGACGCATTAGGTTATATAAAACTGATGTCTGAGCTATGTCCTTCACTATGGTATGTGAAAATTGGATTTCGTGCTTGGAATATTGGGGCTGGGTCACAGAAGTCTATATTTGAAGTAGATGAGAGGGAGATACGGCATGATGGGTTTTTGGAAGAGAATAACGTTGTGGATATAGGGACGTTGAGATAGAATACCGGTACACAGGTAATTTTTTCAATGCATAATCCAATCTTCGTCTCAAATAATCATCATTACCGCCATAACCATCATGATCATCATGATCACCCACCCACAGGGCCACAACATATGAAAATGCCCTTTGACCGTTGAATTACAAGGATCATGTTCCTGGCCGTGAACACGCCCTACCTAGGGTAGATACACGGCTCCTTGCCTCTTGACTTAAAAAGCGGGAGCTAGGTATGGCACGTGAAGGATGTACTACTAGGTACCTACCTGACAAGTTATACTAGGGTAAGCTGTCTAGGTAGGGCGCCCGGGCCGGGGGTTGGAATCCTGCATTGATGCCTGAGGCTTAGATCTGGACCCCCGCCACTTCCAAGGTTAGGTTGAACCGGCAAATGCCGAGCTCAAGTTTTTTTTGATATCGGTAATCATGATAACCGCTGGGGACCTGAACTTTCGCGACGACAAGGTCGATTTCTCACTTACTACAATCACACAAAAAATCCAATATGATAAGGAATCCTTCAACAAGGGTGCTCAGGAGAGTCCTCACATCTCGGAGAATTATACCCAATGCTTTACCTACCTTCCGTTCGAGAGGTCTGGCTACAGTAGTGGACCCTATTCAAAAGGTACTCATGAAGATAGAATAATCAAATCCTTCACTCGACTAACGTGAATGTAGGATCCTGTCGAATTAGATCAGATTACTACCCTTCCCAATGGAGTACGAGTCGCAACAGAGGCGTTACCTGGCCATTTTTCTGGCATTGGGGTATACATCGATGCCGGATCAAGATACGAAAATGAAGATCTTAGAGGAGTCAGTCATATAATGGATAGATTGGCATTTAAATCCACATCGAAACGATCGAGCGATGAAATGTTAGAATCGATAGAATCCTTAGGAGGAAATATACAATGCGCTTCATCGAGAGAATCTCTGATGTATCAATCTGCTACATTCAACTCCGCGGTACCAACCACTGTCGCCCTACTCGCAGAGACAATACGAGACCCTTTGATCACCGAAGAGGAAGTTGAGCAACAGCTGGAAACTGCTGCTTATGAAATTGGCGAAATTTGGTCAAAACCAGAGCTAATTCTCCCGGAAATCGTACATATGGTTGCATACAAAGGCAACACTCTTGGAAATCCTCTACTATGCCCGAAGGAGCGACTTTCAGAGATTAACAGTAATACCATACAAATATACCGAGACACTTTCTATAGACCTGAAAGAATGGTAGTTGCATTTGCGGGTGTACAACATGATGAAGCAGTAAAGCTCGCCGAGCAACATTTTGGAGATATGCCAAAATCAGCTCCCGTCTTGTCACAAACTGGGTCGGAAACATCATTCGACTCATTATCAAGTGATAATAGCAGCAAAGGTTCAATGTCATCTTCCTCATCATCACCACCATCGCCGGCACAAAAGCCATCCACCTTAATATCACGCATCCCATTCTTTAAGAACATCTCCACTTCCGCACCCAAAAACGCCTCTGTTCAAAACGGCTTCTTGAACCCCCTCGATCTCAACGAACCGTCACGCTATACAGGAGGATTCCTCTCTCTCCCTTCTCTCCCGCCACCAATGAACCCCTCCATCCCCGCACTAAGTCACATCCACATTGCCTTCGAAGCCCTCCCCATCTCCTCCCCCGACATCTACGCCCTCGCCACTCTCCAAACCCTTCTCGGTGGGGGTGGATCTTTCTCCGCCGGTGGTCCCGGAAAAGGCATGTATTCCCGCCTTTACACCAATGTTCTTAACCAACACGGCTGGGTCGAATCCTGTATAGCATTCAACCACTCCTACACCGACTCTGGTCTCTTCGGCATCTCCTCCTCCTGTTCCCCCGGCTACGTAAAAAATATGCTCGATGTCATGTGCCGCGAACTACAAAATCTCACTCTCGATACGGGGTTTAACGCATTACAAACTGCAGAAGTTAACCGTGCGAAAAATCAGCTGAGATCGAGTTTACTGATGAATCTGGAGTCGAGGATGGTGGAACTAGAGGATTTGGGGAGACAAGTACAGGTTCATGGACGAAAAGTGGGGGTGAGGGAAATGTGCAAAAAAATCGAAGAGTTAACCGTCAAAGATTTAAGAAGGGTGGCTGCACAAGTCTTCGGAGGCTTAGTAAACAATGCAGGAGAAGGAAGTGGTAGTCCAACGGTGGTCTTACAAGAAGGTGAAGAGGAAGGAAGAGTTTACAAAAATTTCGGTTGGGATCAAATTCAAGACCGTATCCACGGGTGGAAATTGGGGAGATGGTAAAATAACATGATTATACCGTATGTATTTGGCGAGAATAGGATCTTCCGAGGTCAGATGGATCCTTGTATGATATTTATGGATGATGAATGCATAAAATGCGCGTGAAGCATATGTGGCGTTCGTTGATTGCTTGCTTGGGAGGGAAGGGGAGAGGGATCAGAAAATCAGAAACCGACATATCTTGATATACTGCCACGAAAAAAGCAATGCTAGCAGTGGAGGAATAAAGTGTAGAAATAGAACACCAGTGGAATAATGAAAAGAACATACCCCCTTTATTCATCTTGGAATATTGACCGGTCAAATACTGATAGTTAGTATATTTTAGGTTCCGATTATCATCAGTCCGAATCTCCTTTGAAGAAAAGAGAGGTGCGACTCAAGCGCTAGTGCGCTACGATTGCAAAGAAAGGGGGAAATATCATCATCTCTATATTCTTCTGGGTAATATTTGAAGTGGTCGGGATGGGAATGAGTTATTTTTAACAGGTAATTTGCGAATACTTTTTTTTCTTCGGAGCGCTGGGACTTCTTTCGAGGGGTAGTGATGGGAGATGGAGAGGATATACTCCCCAAATGTTATCCAACTAAACCCTTACAAAAAGTCCCTTGAAAATATTTCCACCTTTATTTACTATCATCCTAAACCTATCCCGGCTTCCAAAGACTCTCGCCTTGGCTAGCTAGTTGAATCAAATATTCTCACCTATAGTAACTCCATCGACGCTTTGGATTTGTCATCTTATGCGCTTGAGATGAGTGCGGTTTGGAAATGTGGAATGTGAAATTTGCACGAGATATTCTGGTCTATCGATCCCATAGTACTTTTCTCTCCTATCATCCCAGCATCCATCTCCTTACATTCCCATAACCACTAGGTTTATCATAACTTAACCCACTCCTTCGAAAACACTTTCCACATAACCCCCTCAATGTTCCCCGCCCCATATCCATAATCAACACCTTCGGCTCCCCGCACTGCATCACCACCCCTTTCTCAAAGACGGCAATCCTATCAAAATCTCTAATCATCTGCAGTCTAATCTATGCACCACCTTAATAATCATATTATTTTCTGCATGGGTTTCTCGGTTTCCAAATAAATCTACACTCGTCATTGATTCATCTTTGATGAGAATAGATCACATTAAAGATTTACAGAATACCGAAGAAAGCGAGGAAAATCTCGTTGGTCAGCATAAAGATGTCTCGGATGAGCTAAGATAGGAACCTTACAATCTTGGTTGTGGGAAGATGGCTATTGGTCATGTGAGGCGACTTCCACGGGTACAAAATTCTTGAGGGTGTCAGAATCAGTACGTAATAGAACCGATGGTGCTATTGAAATAGTTGTTTTCTTAAATAGGATAGTGAGATCGGGAAGCTTTTAAAAGGGGCCGAAGTTACTCAACGCATGCGGTACCATTGGCTTCTCCGGATTCAAGAGGTGCAAAGCTCGAATGCATATAGTAGATTTAGGTAGATAAATGCCTTTTGTGTCATTACTCATTCGAAGATTTGATCATATCCCAATTGTCCAATTTGTGGTAGCCTGTTCTGTTCTCGATCAGCATTGAAAGACGAAGTTTAAGTGACGTTGAATTACAGTTGCCTTATTGTAATAAGGAGATGGGCAGCTCAATTTATATCCCTGGGCTGTGATAGAGCATAACAGCGCGATAAAAACAAAAATAACATCTTAAGATAGCAGCGGTTTTTAGAACTCCTCTTGCTAGGTGTTCTTTCCATTCGCTAACAAGATGTTCAGAAGAATTGCTATCAATTATGAGAGAAATTTGTCTACCTTCGCTTTATACATCTCAGATTGCATGTCGTTCAGGCAATCGCTTCTCGGGCTACAATTCAGATCGCAGGCTTCCCTATTGTCAGATTGTTTTTGAGAATCTATCAAGGCCTGTCACTCCACTATCATCAAAATCATAGACGGCATCGGGATTATTCCAATGCCCTCAATATAAACTGACGTCCTAATCAACCAATAAGCTCCCATGCCATACATAAGCGAGAAGCACCCTTGCCGTTCCTCGGGTTATACTGCATCAATACAGCGGAGGTATATATAATATAATTCCATACCAGTAACCGAAATCGAGGGCTGATTAATAGCTGGAGCCCTCAGAATACACATAGTTTTACCATGCACATCTCAACCTTATCTCATCTCATCTCATACGTATCATATAGAAGTTCCCTTTAATTTTCCCAAAGGAGAGTGGAGGTGAATTGTAAAGTACGGATGAAGTAAAAAGATGAAGGAATGAATTTTGAGTTGGATAGCAACGAGTGGAGTGAAGAGTGAATGCTTGTAACTATTCATTTTAGCCATCGTCCCTTTTCTAAGATCCACTTGTAAAATACAATTGCAGGTGCAGGTGCAAGTGAAAGTGCAAGAAAAACTTTAGACAATAAATAGCCCACTAGGCTTTTATTAGAAGATTTTTTGCACATCTACAGTGTATTACTTTTTATTTAGCGCTCTACTAATAAACCACTCACAAACTAGTAACTCAAAATCTTTTATTGCTACTCATATCTACTGTCTAGGGAGATACTAACTGTTGCGATACCAGTGAATCTGCAGGGCAGATTCACCGGGCGCGGGGCGCGGCCGCGTGCGGCCGGTATGCCCGCTATACAGGCATATAAGCCCATAAATCGATCTATAATCGATCTGTATGCTTTTATAATATATTATTTTTACTATACATATTTTAATATTATCAAGATAATTTGATACTAATCAATATTAATATACAAATTAATTAAATATTATTTTTAACAATTATTATTTCGAAAATTGGAAATACGGATATGACTATTAAACTCTAATAAATATTATATAAACAATTATTTGTAATATAAATAAATTTGCAAAACATTTAACAAAAAAAACAAATTTATATTCTATAATTTTTGATAAAATTTTGTATTTGGATATTGCTTTTTAAATAAAATATTATTATAATTGATATAATAAAAAGATTATATTAATATTTAATATTAAAAAATTTATTATTTTTTACAATATTGATTATTATTTAATTATTATAATTAGGGAAAATGAAAACTGTTAAACGATGAGGTTAAATTTAAAAAAACCAATAAAGTTTTATTTGATTTTTGTATATTATTATATGAATTTAATATTACCATTTATAATATAATAAAAACATTTATTTATATATTTCTCTAATTTTTTATTATTATTTTATTATAACAAGATTTTTCATTTTTTTTATTTTTATTTTTATTTTTAATTATATTTTTATTTTTGTTTATTATGATTAAGATATATTATTCGCAATTATTTATATTAAACAATTTTTAAATCAACATTTTGTATAATCCTATTCATTATTTATTTATTTCGATTATCTATCCCGTATTAGTATATTCCGCAATATTTCTAGACCTAGCGTAATCTCAGGATCTTAATGATATCAAATATTAATATTATAAAATAACCCTATTATTATAATTTTGCATATATATATTAATTATATTTATTAAATAATATTTTATATTTTTATATTTATTTATTGCAATTTTTATTATATATTTTATTTTCAAAGTATATATTTTTTATAAATTTTTTTATAAAAATTTATTCAAATTAATTTTTAATTTATATAAATCAAAACTTTTCGATTTTCAAATTCTTTATCAAATTTTTTTTTAATTATTAATTAAATTTATTAACAAAAAAAACAGATTTAAATTTATATTCCAAGTATTGTTTTGATTAAAAAAATGTTGATTATAAAAACTGGATCTTTTTAAAATTAAGATTAAAGGATTCGAAATAATATTAATTATTATAACAAATTTATCGTTTATACTATAATTTTATATAATTAATAATATTAATTTTATTAATTAGATACAAAAAATAATTAAAAAATATAATAATATAAAAAAACATTATATCGATAAATTTAATATAATAATTACAAATATAATAATCAAAGATATACAATTTTATATTTTATATTGTTTTTGATAATATAAATATCTAAATTTGTAAAATCTTAATTTACAAATTATTATTTAAAATTAATTTTATTATTAATCGATATATATTATTAAAAAAATCGATAGT